>VZZY01016499.1:57485-273650 GCA_013400335.1 Eurystomus gularis
CGCAGCCCGGGCAGGAGGGTTCGGCCGAGCAGCCGCGGCTGCAGCCCCTGCCCAGCGCGCCTGACCCTGCCGCGGTGCGCCGGGGAAGGGGCTGCTCGGCCTCGGGCAGCCGAGGCTCGGGACTGAGATTTGAACCAGAACTGTTTCCTATTTGTTTACTGGGAGGAGAGGGTTTGTTTTTTTTTTTTCTTTCGCAGCATCATCTGCTTTGAAGAAAGGAGGGAGGAAAGGGGAGGGTCAAAGCTAAAGTAAGTCCTCTTTCCGAAGGAAATGCCTTTTGCACTCTCCAGATGACCTTTTCTGAAAATGCAGCCTCTCCAGCTGACCGATTTTTATTTTGACTACAAAGCGTGTGAAACTGAGCCCTAACTTCTCCACGAAGCCTAAGGTGTGCGCTTCTGGGATTAGCAATATGGGGCATCTGTTGTCCCCTCTCCTCTTGAGCCTGGCAGCAGTTTTTTCCAAAGGTAAGTCAGTCTCTTCTTTCTGTTTCACTGCATCTTGTTGCCTGTTTGTTTTGCATACAACAGCTTCTGTCCCTCTCTGTAATGCCTTGAATGTTGATTAATTACTGAAAGACTTGGGGGGGGGAGTCATGTGCTAGTCAAAACCACAGATATCGTGGTGGGAAATCCTGAGTGGCAGGAGTTTTCCTTGGTCTAGACTGTGACAGTCTACCTCTTTGCTGAGGCGTTTGTTACCTGCCCATTGTACTTTTGATTAGGTAGTAGATGCAGTAGTGGTGAGCTTGGCTGGTAATTCAGGTTTGGCTTGCACAGGGTTTGTTAGCTGAAAAGCTGAAATCTTCAGGGGGACAAGCAATTGGAGTTAGCTACGCCACTGTTATGGTCTATGTAATTCTTCAAATTAAAAATCCCGTATCCCAGTCTGGCTGGCAATGTTTTACTGGACAGAGAAATATGTGCATGCTGAAATGTTTAAGAGCTTTGATGTGAGCCGGAAGCAGATGTCTGCTATATGCATGCTGAATAGAGTTTGGCTGTCCTGACAGCATGACTTCAGGTGACTCAGTGACACCTTGTTGCCCTCAAGTGTGTTTACAGTAAGAATCAGAAAACCAGCATATAGACAATGCACACATTTCTGTGTGCATTTAAATCCTCCTTTGAACGTAAAGTTTTCATCGATGGCCTCAGTGAAAAGGTGAATGCATTTTTGCAATACTTGCTTTAGATGATTATGAACATTACTGTGAAATATAAATTAGGACATATACACATTTTGACTGAGAAGATGTTGCATCAACAGCTGTATTCTGTCAGGAACACAAAAGAAAAGTTCACACGTGGTTAGTCTTCAGAGAAGAATAATAACATATGCATTTAATCTATGATTTTTGCAAACATACTGATAGACTTATAAACAACCCTATTTAAACAAGGTATTAGTTGTTCGTAAAACTTCTTTACACTTCCAGATATCAGCACTTTTCTTTTATTTAAGTGAGTTATTTTTACTAATTACATTCTATGCAGAACTGAACTTTGAACAGAGGGCAAAATACAGAGTTATGTGTTTCTGTGATGGTTCCCTGTATCAAATTCACTTATCCTCCTTTTTTTTTCCTTGAAACAGGTTAAGAACGAAAGGAACAAAATTATAATTCTCCACAAATGTTACCTAAATGCAGTGCCTGCATAAGTACAGTTTTAAAGTTGCAATTGGAAATGCATTAGCAGCAGGGATTGGAAGTCTAAGTCTTTTCAAAAGATTGCTTCATTCACATTGCACACCAGTAGCTCCTGATTTCCCAGCTAGGTTGTAAATTATGTATTTTATTATAAGCAGTATCAGTACTTTGGGTATCAGTACAATGCAGTAAGAATATTAACTTCTTCATCTCCTATTTTTGGGGGTGTTTCAGTTTGCAGCCTTAACACTGCATTAACCTAGTGTTTGACTGAAATTGCAGCTTCTTCCAAGCCTGGAGTCCAAGTGGCATTTCAGTCCTACAGAGTACAGTGTTTGTTTTATCACCAGCTCAGCAATTATAGCATTCATATATGATTTTATTCTTAAAGCTTGCTTATGCCTCCTTTGAAAGATAAACATAGGCAGAAAAATGGATCTTGGAAAAGAGGCCTCTTAGGTGGAAAAACAATGGTATAAAAACTGACGAATGAGATTTTTCTATGTATTGTGACTGTTAAGTCTCATTAAATCTGATATGTCTTTAAACTAGATACACAAGATCCCATCGGAATTACTGGTATTGTCTGTGCTATTTATTTTGCACTTCAGATAGCTGATATACTACTGTGTGATTGCTGGGACTCTACTGTTTAATAACACAGATCTCTATCTTTAATGTAGTTGTCTATTTCCATACTTGGTTACAGACTCCATCACTACTGCTGTGGCTTAGTACACTCTGAAAAGACCAGAGTGTTCCAGAGATTTACAGTATGAGCTTGACAATATAAAAGGTTGATTCTACCCCATAAGAAGATGAAAACCAAGAAAATAATGAGACTTGATTACTACTACAGGATATGTTTCTTTGATGCCTTTCTGTTGCTAATAGAAAACCTCTTTCATTTATGATATGATGGCAAAGTTTTCCTAAAGAGATAAAAAATCTCTTAGCATGCAACAGCAATCAGCTGTCTATTGTGTATGGGGCTGTTGCTGATTACTCAGAACCATGGCAACGCACCTTTTTACTGCACAGTTTCCAAATCTTTCAGGTAATAATGTTGAAGACTTGAGAATGCTTTTGTGGTTTTGCTTTGCTTTTATCTTGTAAATGCAGAAAGTCACTCCAGCCCAAGAAATGAAATGTTGTTTTCAGTAATGAGCTTCATGTTCTTTTCAGAACAATTTGTCATGATGATATAATCCATGTATTTCACATATGGTCAGTCTTATTTTATATCTGTGTGTATACATACATATCTAGAAAAAGAGACAGATTATAAGGCTGTGTAACTCTAGTTATGGGAGTAGTTGCATTTCACAGCTTTGTCTTCAACTACTTTTCTTGAGTCCATCCTAGGGAGCCAGTGTTTGCCCTCAGTCAGTTGGGCATTTTGCTATTTGGTATCAACCAGGAGAAAACCTCCAGAAATCTTCAATTAAAAAATAACAAAGTGCAGTTGATGTAAATGAAAACACAGACTAATACAACAGGCACAATAATGTGGCTTTTTTTCCTCTTTGTTAAGGGGAAAACCTCTCATTGGCTTCATTGGAGTAGAATAAATAGTTTAATACTTTCCTTGAACACCAGGTTTCATGCTTGGCTTAAGTCTATACTGAACTGAGCATCTCCTGTAAGACACTGAACAATTTTGGGATGGATATTATGAGCATCAGATTGAATGTTCATTATGGATGTTTGGTGTCAGAGAAAAAAATCTGATTTAATTAATTTCAAACTTCAGGTCTAAGTTGACAGTAACAAAACAAGTGAATATTTTAGTGGCGTTTTCTGCCTGTGTTCTGCTGAGCATTCTGTGTTCTTCTCTGTCATCCTGGACTGAAATCTTCCCTGCATCCCTGCAAGTCACTTGCTAATGAGATCTCAGGCCACATAGCTGCTGTTTTGATTTTCTTTTTCTCTCAGTTTTTATAAATGTGGAGGCTTGGCAATTGTATTAGGCAGGATTACCTTGTATACCCCTGAGAGTGTTCCCCACAGGCTGGAGCTGTGGATAGCACATTTGCAGCGATGACAATCTTCTATTATAGGAAAGTGTGTGTGTGGGAAATCTCCCAGAAACCCAACCCCCAAACAGTACGTTTTGTTTACGTTATAGGAGAGAAGTGTTGAGATTTGGATTTAAATTGCCTCTGTTTCCTTGGGAATTCTCCATGTTACGGTAGTCTTTGAACTCTCTTGATTTCCACTGAATCTTACACTTAGATTTTTTTGGTCTCATGGACAAACTCTACCTTTGACTTCTTTACGCAATTTTACTGATTCCATCATGATACTTAGTATCAGAATATGTCATTCTGTCCACATTGCTGAAATAACTTCACCGGTGATTTCAGTGGGTTATGGCTTTGTGAATTGTAGTTGTATAGGAAGCCACTTCCTTCACTCTAATCTGACCTGTGCATCCACCAGCTTCAGTGGGGTTAGTAGTGTACAAAGGTGAGCTTGTTAGTTATGTTCCGTCTTCTAGAGGGCTATGGGCCATTTCTGAAGATCTTCATGTGCAGCTCTTCCACTGCCATTGAAGTGTGCTGTGGACTTAATGTAAGTGAAAACCTGGAAAGTGAAAAGCTGAGGAGTTCAGCCAGCTGTGTTTCAGCACAGGAGTTCATTACTCTGGAGTGCTGGTAGTATACTAGTAATGGAAAATAATGCTGTATATTGGATTAAAATTGAAGATTATTTGATTTGATATATATTTATTTTCTTCCCTTCCTTCTTGGTGGTGACTAGACAGGAGTTCAGTGTTGGATTTCTGTTCACGTTGATAGATTTTGATTGTGATGATGAAGGATACATTCTTTTTCTCAGAGTAAGAGTGCTGACGTGACTTGTGGACAGACTCATCATAGGTACCTGTTACTCTAGCTGTGCAGTTGGTGTGTGTACAAAATTTACCGCACGCTGATTTCAGATAACCACTACCTAGGTAAGTACCAATTACAGGTGTGGTCAGTAAGAGTAAGCTTTGCCTATGTGCAGAAACCCAAAAGGTTTTCTTAAAATCCCAAAAGATAAAGGAAATCTTTCTAGCTTAAGGTTCGAGCTGTTCCCATAAACCCAAAGGTTTTGTACTTTGTCCCAGTTGCATTGAACTTACAGTCATTTCAGACATTATACAAGGGAAGGGGAAACTTAAGTTGCACTTTCTTGCTCTTATTTAGTTTCTTGCCACAGTGTACTTCTGGGAGAAGCCCCATTCTGATTTCTTTCAGTAAAAATAATAAATTCAGACTAAACTAAAAAATTCTATAGCTAGACCCATGTTTTATTTGTCAGCTGCAATATTGGCTTAATGTGATTTGGTTTCTAATATTTCCCTGTAATGTTCTCATTTCTTACTTCTGTCTCTTCTTTTATTAGTTCCATAGGACTGGCGGGCTCTGTGACACCAACCGATGTTTTAGATATTAATAAAAGCAGTTTTATTCAATAAAGATCAGTTTTATTTAATAAAAGAGAGAATCAAAAGATAATCGGATTTTTCATGCTGCATTCACATTAAATCAACCTCCTGAGGTTGTTGTGGATGCCAAGTCTAGTGGCAGTCTATCACAGGTCCTAGGATACATAAACATGATTCTAGACAGATTGATTGCAGAGGAGCTGAAGAGGCAGCTGAGATTCATCTCAAGTTTGGTTTATAAAGTGTTACATTAAATTACTTGATTTTCACCAGTCTTTGTAATATTGCCTTCTGCATTATTAATGGCAGTTCAGAATGAAGTGGATTTTAAATAGTTCAGAGACATTTAGATAACACTAATTATTATGAGCAGATTTAAAGTACATATTTGAGGATGTTAGGCTACTTCACCCCCCTCCATGGGGGGAAAATTAACTGTAGAATAAGAATGGGCTTCTCCATGTCCTTGATTTCTTCTTTTATTGAATAAACTTAATTCCAGCGTAAGGTGTTAGTCTGATGGCCCCACAGAGCTATGGATTGAAAGTCTTCATCTGCCGAAGAGGTACAGCCCATATAATATCTATGAAAGCTTCCACTTTCTACTTTAGTGGCGTGACATAAACTTGACCTAGGGGATGATTTAACTTCCAGCTCTGCAGCGTAAGGATCATCTATTGATCTGCAGTGGGTGTGATCCAGAGTCCATTACAGTCGGCGTATGGGCTTTCATTGCCTTCAGTAGGCTTTAATTCAGAGTGCAGACAGAGTTTTCTGGAGTGGTATTTTTCAGCCTGTGGCCCACACACCAGTGGTGATTCATAGACCATCTGAGCAGTGTTGTGAAACCAGTGCCAGAAACCTTATGCATGCAAGCTAGAAAAAAACAAAGGGAGGAAATAGAAGTAACAAGGCGGCTTTCAGAGTGCATCCCAATTTGTGTTTGGTTGTAAACAAAGACCTTTGTGACAATACTGTCTAAGATTAAGATGGTCTGGATTCCTTTCAAAAAGTTAAATGGCTCTTGCCCTTAAAAGGGTTGAGAAAAACCGCTGTAGTGAGACTAACTGTAGTAATTTAAAGTATTTCTCTGAACTGTTTCGTATTGCCTCAATACTTCAGCCACAGTCACTGATGGTGTGAGTGTTTCTAATCCACTGCTGCGTAGGTTCACTTAAATCAACATTGAGTAGTGGTTCAGTGAAGCAACGCAGGAGTAGCCTGCCAGTCACTTAATGGCGTCTGCACTGTAGGGTCAATTAACTTCCTAAAAGGCTTCCGCTGTACTCACAGAGGATGTTTGTTTGTTCTTACACCCTCAGTCTTTTTTTTTTTTTTTTTAATTAGGGTTTCCAAAAAGGTTTCTGGAAGGAGTTTTCTGTGTTGCAGATGCTTGTCTCCCTGAAAGTTGCTCAGCAAAATGCACGCATTTTTGTTTCTTGTACATGTAGAAATGGTTTGTAGCGGATGCATGTATGTTGATGCCACATTTCCCCGAATATACATAATAGAAGGTCTCTTCCCTCCCCTGATAGTCACTTCACCTTCTCACAGGCCCACCTAGATCTGTTTTTAAAGATACTTTGAATTGATTTGGTTTGTTTAGTTACTCGGGCTTTTATTTGTAAATAAAGACTTTCGTAACAATGCTGTGTCCGATGGCTTGAATAAGATGATGTTCCAGAAATTTGCTATGGTAATGTTTAGTAACTGTTTTCAAGCTTTAATTTATTCAATATTCATTTTATAGTCATTTGCTTTTCTGCTAATGGTGTCTTCTAATCTTAATAGCTCTTCTCCTTGGTGGAACGCATTGGGCCTCATTAATTTGCAGTTTTGCAGCTAGAGCAAGCAAAATAAAGCCACATATAAAAACGACCATGTAGACTATTAAAACGTGAGAAGGGAAGGGTATTGAATAACAGAAATGTTATAAAAAGAGCAAAATAAATGAGTTAGCTAGTTCTGTAGAAAAAAGTAGCAGGGGTAATAATAATAGGTGTGCCAAGCAGAAGCATGCGTGGAAAGATGTCAATAGACTTTATTCTTGGTTTATGCAACTTCACAAAGTAGACTAAGAAGCAACAGAAGATGTGTCCTCTCTACCTGAATGAGGATGCTCTACAGCATGCCTTTTGATCTATTTGCTTTCAAGGTAGGCATGCTGTTGAGCAGACAGTCTGCAGACCTCTTCCTGAGGAACAGGGCAGATGTCCAGATCACACAGGTGAGGCTGCATGTCTTGCATGCTATAACAATCTTCTGAGTCAGAGAGTTTAGTCTCACCTAAGGCTAAATGATGTCAGAACCTTGGATTTTGTTGGCCCTCCACATCACTCACTTGCTTTTTATTTATATTTTTTAAAAGTATACTTTTTATATCTCCAGTATACATCGTGTAAATTCATTGTACTAGAGGAAGAATACAAAGTCATCAGAGATAACTGGCCAGTTCTATCTCTGAATAAGAAAGTAAATAATAACACTTAGCCTGCAATCCACTAATTTATCTAAGATCCTGGATTAATGCATAATCATCCCCTCCATTTTCTCCTGAGCCATGGTGACTCACTCCATTTGTCTTCAAGAAAAGAAAACAGTGGTCGTTTACACATGCCAACAGTTCAAATATCTGCATTTATCCTTCAGAGTTTTGCATCTCTGTCTTAATGTAATCAGTCTTGCTTGGTTAATTTTCATTTGCTAGTACACATTGGGTAGTTAGTTTTCTTGTCTGTACAAGGCAAATTCCGGTGTTTAACTTCCTACATTGCTCTTAGCAATACATAGTGTATTGTCAGGTCTTCCTGGGATGAAGGAGATCTTGGTGTTGTTTCACTGAATTGTGTTTTGAGCTGAAGGAACTATTCAGCTCTGAGAAAACTTCCCAGTGTAACAAGTGTGTAAACCCACTAAGTATCAGCAGTTACCCTCCTGTCGTCTTTAGCACATTTTCAGAAGTAAGAATAGGATTTAGTTTGCTCAGGTTCACAAGCTTCTAGCTCTTGAGCTGAAGAAGGGTGTCTTTACATGGTCAACAGTATGGGACTTGGGGCAGAACTGGGCAATCCTGACTCTGTGCAGTGAAGAGGTACATACACGCTCCCTAAGTTTGTCGGCACACTTTATTACTCTGTAAGCAGCATAGGACAAATACTTACAGAGTTTTCACTAATCTGATACATTTACACTAATTTTCACTGTGTCTATTGTGTTTAGGATCTATTTAACTCAGAGTTAGGGGCTTTGTTAGGTGCTAAGCTTACAGAATTAGGCTCCTATGAAAACACCAGAAAAACTTGGCCTATGTGACTAACTGGAATTTGTCATCTTCTAGACTGTAGTGGCAAGGCCACTCTTTCCATATGTCTCTAATGAGTTTCTTTGTAGCCATTCTTAGAAATCCTGCTGAAATGCCAACTGCTCAGCGATCCTGTAAATCAGGGTGTAAAAAGATGGCAATCCAAATGTCAGTGGACATTTTTCAAATCTTATTTTAGTCTTTCTGAGTTATGATATCTTTCTTAATGACAAAGAGTAGTTACACCTTCAGTGAATAACAATAGAAGTGATGTATTGCTTTTTAAAGCCTGCTACGATGCTCTCCATAGATCTTCCCTTGTTTACTCAGGGTTTATCAGCTAAGGTTCTCTTATTCCATATCCTTTTCCATATTATTGGGCAAACAGTTGTAAGGCTATCATGACTTTAGCTGTGCTCGCTCTCTCCTTTGTGGTTGACTGTGTCCCCTGCAGCAGTTGTCTGATAAGAGATGATTTCTTGCATACTGAACACTTGTGCACAGTAGGATTCTGTTATATACTTCTGACTCTTTGACACCATCTGCCCAGTAAAGTGGTTTTAATGGGTTTCCACTGAGCCAGCCTGTACTACAGCTCTGACAGCATGCTCTGTATTTTTTAAAATAAACAAAATCTCTTCAGAAAAAGCTATCCATAAACATTGGCTTCTCCAACCAAATTGAGGATTGCATACTGTTTGATAGTTTGCAGAGGCAGAAATATCTCTGTTTGATAGACTTTGAAATAGGAAAATGACTGATGGCTTGGAAAGGTCTTCAAATAGTACTAATTTATTTTTATATATGACCTTACAGAGCATTATTTCCTGTCCCTTTTTTTAAAGTCAGGTATTATTATCCTTTCACAGAAATGCAGTCATTTTACCTTGTTAAAGTTCTCTGCTTTATGAAAGCTGGGGAATGTAGCGGTTCATGATGGTGATTTAGGATTCAGGGTACCCACTGGCTTTCTGTAACCTTTGGAAAATCACTTCAGCTCTCTGCTTTCCCTTTCCCTTTTCAACTGTCTTGTCTACTCAGAATACAAGTTGTTCAGAGCAGGACCTGTTTTACTTGCTGTTTATAGAGCGTCTGTGCTTCTTCTCAGATAAGAATGTACGTTTTACCACATTAAAAGAATTAATTACTAGTGTCTGAGTTAGAAGTTGGAACGTGGCATTCTGATTGTCCTGATTGCTGGACAACATGAACAACTTGGAGGCCTATAAAAATATAAAAGAAGAGTAGGGTAAGAGGAAAAAAAATAAGATATCATGAAAGCATCTGTGTGATTAAAAAATTCTAAGAGCTTAAGTAGATCCCATCCAATGATGTTACAATTAATAAGCTATCTAAACCTTTTCAAACAGCAACATGATAAAGGAAACATAAAAAGCTTCTTATAAAAATATGCTTTTTTACTTTTTTCTGTTATAATCCTTGTTACTAAATCATTGAAGTAACTCACCAGATTTTGAATATCCGTATTAATAATGCAACAAACCACTTACAGTGAAAAAATTGGTTTTTTGGCAGACAGTACAGATCTTAGAACTATTTCATTCCTTCTGTGCCCCTTCAAGTCTTTGGGGTTTAATTTAAGCTCCTTTACGTTAGTAAGTTGCAAACAGTGGGTAGAGGTGGTGATGAGATGGACTGGTGAAAGAAACTGTTGGCTAGTCTCTTCTGTTGTGATGGGACATGAAAATTGAAACAGTCAAAATAAATGGATTCTTCTGAACCTCCAAACTGGCTTGATAAGAACATGCAGAGCATCGGGCACAATCCTATTATTTAGTCTTTAAGTTCTTTTTTCCTAAATGGCATGGAGTTTGACCTCCAGCTGAGATGGAGGTTTCCATCTGAAGCATGGGTTTCTTTTGTCTTCTCTGTGCCCTGTACAGTCCTAGTCTTGGTTTGTAGATCTGTGTAGGGAGCTGGTACAAGATATTTGAACCTCTTTCTAGCTGCCCATTTACTGAAGAATAGGTGTTGCTGAGGTCCCCAGGAAAAACAGTCTTCCTGTGGCGTTTTGAGTGAATCAGCCATGAGGCGAAGGCAGCTTTTCAGTATATTCTGAGGTGTGTAATGCCTTTGTATAAAAGAACCATTCACAACAGTCATTAGCATTGAAACCTTTGGTGCAATAAAGATATTTATCATGTTTAACCTGTGGAATAGGCACACGGTGGTACCATTTGCAGGAAAATTGTCGAGATCCCTTCTTTGTAGCTGAAGAAACTGATGGGTCCATTGTCATTTAATAAACGGGCAGCAGCAGAGCTGTGCATCTGAAGTTTTCAAATCATGTGAATCTTTGCTCTTTGCAGATTTTTTTGCATTTTCTGGCTAGTTTGGTTGAAATCTTATGAACCATCTCAGCAATGCTGCAGCCAAGTGCAGGTTCCATTTGTGTTCTCATGTTTGCATTCTTGTAGATTTCTTTGGACTTGCTGTCTTCTGAAATCACCCAGCTTCTCGAGGTCCAGAATTCAGACTGAATTTAATGGATCCAATTTTAGGTTAGAAAAAATATGAAGCAAGTGTCACTATGAATTCCCTTGGGAATTAAAGTGGCATTTCCATATTGCTATCCAGCAGGTTGGTATTTTGAGTGATCTCTCAGTGCTCCTTTCTCTTTGATTTTGTTAATGCTTCATCTGTGTAATGGCTGAAATGCTAACTAAGGTAAATGCTTAAGATCTGTGATCCTTCCACAGTTGTTCACCGCTGCTGTTACCTTTTTTCCCTTTGTCCTCCCATAACTTTGGATATTGCTGTAAGTGTTCCCTGCTGTTTCTGCTGCAGTAGTTTAAAATACGTATATCGGCATCAGCTGTGTCTTTTCTTGCCTTTTTATTTAGACTGTTTATCTGAGTAGCAATAGATCAGTGTAATGGTACAATAATCACGGTTGAAGCATTTATTTGTTTGTTTTCTTTCTATTTATATGCAGTCATATGCTCCTTTCATCCTTTCCTCTATTCCTATCAGAATTATGCATGTGGTTTGGATCAGACCCTGAAAAAAGAGAAATGCTTGTAAGTGGAGGGTACTATATATAGCAGACCTTTGTTAGGGTATTTGTAGTCCTGATGTGTAGAATGTCTTCGTATGCGTTATAGGTTCTCATCAAATAATCAAATTGCATCAATAATAATAAAAAGGATGGTTCATGAAGTTTCTTTTCAACTGTTCTCTTTTCAGCAGCTTCAGAAAAAAACGATGGATTTGGCAGCCCATTTGCAGTGCTAACAAATCAGGGCTTTGGAAGTCTAAATCAGGAATAGTGAATTCAAAACTGAAGATCCCTCACAGAGGTGTCCTGATAGTGGCTGCCTTTAGGTGCAGGGGGGAGCGTTCACAGACCTCGGATGCTGTTCGCTGTTGCAGTAGGTCATAAGATAATCCTCCAGGTAATTAGCTCTATCAAACCTTCAGTCTCTATGGCCTACAGCCATAGCCTGGCCAATCTGGAAGGTTGTAAGGGACAAAGAAAAATTCCCCCAAAATGCAAAGAGAGCTTTGCAGGATGCTATTTGGTGTAACAGTACTTCTCCAGTGTTTCAGTTCATACTGCAGAGCACTAAGACCCGTTATTATTTTCCTTATTCCATTCTCATTTTTGTTTTCAACTCGAGAATAGTAGCCCTCTTGGTCTTCTTATCTGTGGTGACACTGCACCATTCCCTCATCTTCTTGGGTACAGTCTTTGACTTCTTGCAGATGTTTGCTTCCAGTTTGATCAATTTATCAAAGAAACTACACATTCTCACACTTGTTTTATCTTCTTCTGACAGACAGGCACTATCAAAATCTCATCTAGAGCCTATGGAATTACTGTAGCAGTTTCAGTTATGTTTTATGCTTCTTTGACATCTGTCTTAGGAATAGCTGATCTATTGTATTTATCCTGGTCTAAATCCAACTGGTCCTTTGAAAATGCTGCTTTCCAGTACCTGCTCATTTTCTTCTCCAATGACTGAATAAATGTTTCTCTCAGGCACTTAATAAGTGAATTCCTCCATAGCTCTTGCACTTTCTCTTGCCTCCTTAATTATAGGTCAGTGCCATTACTGTTTTCCTTCCAATTGCAAGTCCAAGCCTTGTTTTTAGCACTGAGATGAATAGAAGGAATCTTGGAGGAAAATAGGCTATATAAACTTAGATTTTGAGATGACATTGAACTTGTAGTACTGACCTGTAGGAGTTTATTAGAAGAAAATTGGAAACCTAGGCTGGGAGCCCAGAAAGTTAAGATTGAGGGCAAACAAGAAAAAATTTCTGAAAGTTGGAAAACAAGAACAAGTAGTAAAGATCAAACTCTGTATTCTGTTCTGTGCTACTACTCTACAGAGTCAGAACTGGTAGTGAAGAATGGGATTGTGAAGACCACGTAATAAAGAAAATCGGGAAATCTGCTTCCTGTGCTCTGTGGCCTGTTTCAGGCAGATGGTATATGCACAGACAATTCCCATCACCGAAACAGTTCTAGGGGGTCTAATGGCCTCAGATTCCCTCACACGTAACCATAGCTCATGGGCAAGTTACACATATATTTGACCTTAACCTATAAAATAAATATCCTACCAAACTGTAAAATTGCCCTTATATTAGTTAGTTTGAACTAAGAGGACACAATCCCTTTTACACGAAACGGTGAGGGGTCAGAGCTGTTTTTCTGAAGTGGTTCCCAAAATCAGTGTAATGGCTTCTTGCAGTTGTATTCTGGCTAAAGGACTTGGCTGATTCTGGGCAATGAGGAACCGGGCAACTACCAGGTGGTCTAATACTGAAAAACTGGAAAAGAAACTTTGCTCTGTTCAGCCAAGTAAGTGAAATGCTTTGGAATTTTTAAATCAGTGGAATATCTTGACAGGGATGTTTCAGGGGACAACTGAAATTTTAACGTCAGCTTTAGACTAAAACAAATGCTGAACTATCGTAATTTTCTATGGAATAAATAAATCTTAATTTTGCCTATAATAAATTCAAGTCACAAACAGCCAAGATAGTTTTTTGCTTGTTTTCATCATAATCTCATGTGAAATAGTTTGTTCTTTATTTCACCCACCTGAAATGAAAACTAAGATAACTAATGCTCAGTTACTTGATATTCAGTGACTGAAAAGAACTCCTTTTGGTTTTGCAATAAAATATTTTCTCAGTCATAGGAGCTTCTTAATTCTCACCTCCTTTTCCAGTAGTAAAGGGTTTTTCTCAGCATTCTTTCCTTTGCATAATGGAAGCTCTCACACTTTGCAGATGCCTTCAGAGTCCTTCCTTGACCTGCTGGCAAAAGATGATATTGAAAAATTTTTGTTTCCTTCTCAATTGAAGTAGCTTGCACAGCTCTTGCAATAGAACTTGCCTTCCGCCCTGGACAAGTAGTCATCAAGTGTGCTGGTAACAGAGAAATGATGCATTATGCGGTGCTATCGATACCATGCAACTTAAGAGAAAGAAATAATGAAATGACATGGTATTTTATATTGCAATTGAAACTGTGCTAAGTGCTGTGAAAACACAGCAAGGAATAATAAGTCCTTTGGAGTCAAGGTCTAGCTTTACAGGAGAAATATGCAGAATTTTTATAATTCGGCTGTAGAAAACAGTTATAGCAGACCTTTTCTGGAAATTAAAACATATATATTTTACAGATCTAGTGCTAGCACAGGAGTTGAATTGTGGTGCTTTCCTGGATTTTGTGTGTTGAATCTTATTCACTTACATCTAGACTGTAGCTGTAAGCAGTCAGAAGAAAATTTGTAATCATTCTTTACTAGGCTGAATCTGATGTGAAAACGAGCCTGGATGGCATGGCTCCACAGCAGGCCAAGTCAGCCTGAGATGGGGCTGCTTCGGTCTCTCTGCCTTGTGTGGCATTGGCATTTATGCAGTTGAGTAATGAACCATGCAGAGACCTGACGGATCCAGTGGAAAACTAACCTTTTTTTCTCATTATATAGGTTAGGGGTTTTTTGCAGACACAAGCACCAACAATACTGCAATTGCATACTGAGGTGGTTCAGCTCCCTGGTCTGATGGAAATCTAACCCACCACAAGGAAGAGCTTTCCCACAGCTGTGGGGCTGTGAATAATCTCACCCTGAGGCCACATGCTCACCAGATCTGATGAAAAAGGGCTGAGTGTGTGCCTCGGTAGCATGCAATTACACCTTCTTTTTGTAATAGCAAGCTGTACCTCCAGTAAACTGTTCCCAGGCTTTTGAATTCTCATTCCTTTGTAGAAAAAATCATGATTATGGAAATCAGATGTTGTTGAAGCTTATGGAGTGGCATGGAAACCAGTCAAAATGGAAAAACGTTTGACAACTTTTGGATAATCACTTGATATATTTATAATTGCCATTTTCAGCTGATAAGCCTTACCAGAGTAACATCCCATTCCATCTACAAAACAGCAACACTTTAAAAATAAAAATCTAATAGTTATATTTAATGATGACAAAAGTAAAGCCATGCAAGTTAGACGAAGATATGATAATTTTGTATAACAAATACCATCAGTCCCAGTTCTCCTTCAGTAACTTCCTTTCATGGCTTGGTTGAAATTTTTGAAAGGGTTCAGGGAACGCCTCTCAGGGGTGTTGAGAATGTGGTGGTCACTACACTTTATACTTTTGGATTCAGCTGTAATGCTCCAACCTGAAGTGGACACTACTTACCTGGATGGGAGTATTTTGATGAGTGAGATGGAAGATTTTGGAAACTTCTTTATATTCTTAATCCAGCCAAACTGTTTCTGAGTAGGTGAGTTCTGTAGCAGTGATGACAGAGGCTGCAGTATGGTAATGCAGATGTAAGACAAAGAAGTTTCCAGGAATAAATTTGGATTTTATTTCCTTGCCCCAGTCGCATAGCCGTGGTCATTTTCAGCCATCGCCAATGACGGCTGTTGCAACCGTTTTGAAAAAGCTGAGCATCCGCCTTTCATAATCATGGATCTGGGCCAGCCTACCAGTTTCTCTTTGGCTTTCAGTTCTGTACTAAGCATTACAGACTACTATTGTATGAGATCTCTCACATCTGCCTATCACCAGGCAGTTCCCGGTTCTTAGTCACTTGGTTTTTTTCCTTCCTTATGAACTAGTGCTGTGACTAAATTGGTAAGTCTTAATGGCTCATCATGTCTTGTGTAGGCTTCCTGCTTCCGACTCCCGTTTTCTCTTCCACCGCCAGAATATACACACTACTAGACAAATGCCATCTGGGAATTGTAAATCTGTCACAAGAACCACTGCTATTAGTTTGTGTGTATCAAGATGCAAGGCCTCTTACAAATGCTTACTAAGCTGCATCAGAGTTCATTTTTTTTAAATTATGTCCATCTTGATTCTTAAGGCTTCCAGCTTCTAGGTCAAAGCTGTAAGCTCACAGGAGTGCTTTATTTTATTACATGGAATAGTTAGACCAGCATGGGGGCAAATGGCTGTTGGAGTCATGGACCAATTCCTAATTATACTTGTGTGCTTCCTTAATGGAATTCAAAGAAGTGATTTTGTTGTGTGAAAGAAGTGGTATTATATTTATTTGTAAATTCTTTTAAAGATGTCAGCATGTAGCCCTGAGGATGTGAAATAAAGGTAGAGCTTGTCAGCCTCCCCGGCTGCTCTGAATTAGCCTGAACCTATTGGAAATGAAAGGTTCAGAGAGCACCGATGGAATAGATTGAAGCTTTGAGTGAGTTGAAAGGGCAAGTTTACTGGCTAATCGTCGTCTCTGTGGGCAGAAAGATAGCTAATAGATTGAGATTGTCAGACATTGTGAAGTCTTCGACAGGACTGCTTAAGGCTTTTTGCTTTCCAGTTCTGGCTTATGGTGGCCGCCTTCTTTTTAATTAAAATCTCTTTTGTTTCCACATAATTAAAGTAAAACATGGAAGCATACAATATTTAGGGAATATGTGAGGCGTGAACTGTTCTTATCTTGGTTGAATTTTTTCTTTCAACCAAATTGCATGAATACATCTCTTTAGAGATTATATTTCTTCACTGCATAGATGAAGGCTAGATTTTCAGAAGCATTTGGTTTTAAATTTAAGCACCAAAACGAGTGGAGACCTTTTCAGTCAATCTCAACGTTGATGTGCTTTCTTGAAGGTCCATCCAGAAGTGTCACAGAGGGAAGTGAGTGCTGAATGCTCGTGGACCCTCCCACACTAAATGAGGGAGCAGAGCACTAGAAAATCTAGCCCTTGACTCTTTCAAAAACTTTAGTACAGCTCCCAGCTCAGTGGCAACAATCTTGGCTGGAGTTTAAGGATGTTGATGTGATATTAAGAACTATTAATATTACAACAAAAGTTGAGGAAGAGGTCTTTTAAATGTGGGGTTTAATTTGGAGAAATTAGAGAAGGGAGTAGTGCTGTATGTAACAGACAATTCTGTTTAAGCACCTCTTTGATTTAAAGCTAAGAAAGAAGTGCAGCTTCTGTTTTGCTATTTTATTCTGTATTTTTCTCTTCAGGCTGAAATGCAGTGAGCTGTTAAGATATATAAACCACCTTCTGATAGAAATTTTAAATGCCTGAAAATAGGAGACAAACCCAGGCAGTACAGTAGGATGCTAGTATATGAAAGCCCCACAACAATATGAAATTATTCTTCTGTTTTCATTCTAAATAGCAGCATACTTTTATTTTTAATTAAGAATTTCTGCTCCACTATATATATTCAATCTTGCTGTATTATCTTCTGCTGGCAGAATTTCTTTGTCTTCAAATTCAAAGTCTCCGTCAGATCAGTCACCAATACCTTGAAGTCCATAATTCACTCCAAACTCCTGATGTCCAAAACATAGAGTTTAAGATTGCTTTAAAACTATATTGAACTAGTTTTACAGCTATCACATTTTTTCACATTTTTAGATGTTAAAGCCAAGTCTGAGTTTTGCTGAAAGACTTGAACTGGTGATAGAACTTTTTACAAGTCAGTGTTCTTACTGTGAAGCCCTTTCATTTCTCCAGTCCCTCACCCAAACATTTCCTCTAAACACAAAAGCCTCGTATCATCTTAAAATGTATGATGACACTCTGAAGGTTTTGAGGGCTTTACTGATGGCTTCCAATCACTTTGTGAAAACAAGTGCTATTTTCATGTTTTCTTATACAGAGTGCAATATGCAAGATAAAATTCTGGCTCTACAAATTGTCTTTGACTTCAGTATGACCAAGACTTCTTCCTCTCCTCCCGTTTTTGAAAGATGAGTTGGAATGGGTAGAAATAAAGCCAAATATGCTCATTGTCCACTGTATAATTTTGAAATGTGATATGAATAAAGTTACCCACTCATGCTCTGCTTTGGTTAAGTGACAGGTCCTGTTCTTCTCCTAGAATTCCCCAAGAAGAAAAATCCCATTAAGATAAAATGTTTTGCTGCTTTAAGGACTGATTCTGTGGCCCTCAGTCATATTTTGCAAAGTCTTACTCAACAGGAACTCCCCCAAAATGTACACAATGGCAGAAACTGAGTTCTCATAATTGAAAGAGAAATCACAGTAAGGATAATGGCTAACATGGGGTGGTAAGTCTTGTATTATTTATATTAAAAAGTACCCAAATTTAGGTGAGTGCTTGGAACAGATACAATATCTGAAGGCTTGTTTAGCTTTTGCAGAGCAGCTGATTGTCTCCAGCATCTGTACCTTCTGAATTTGTTAGTTTAGTCCTGTCACAAGCCACAACACAGCACATTGTTGATGCTGCAAGCTCTTCCTTGTTTTGGAAGAGGTGGAGCAATGCTTTAACAGCACAAATTCAATAAAGAATGGATGGGTGAGTGCATTAGCCATTAGTCTGTCAGCTTTATGAAGTGCAGAGTTTTCTCAAGTCTATGAGGAACCTAATGAGCTATGATCAGGACTGTAAGCCAGCCTCCCTAGCATCAGCTACAAAACTGCACTTAGCAGCAGGGTGCAAGCAGTCAGAGTGAGATGTGTAGAGGCTTGTCCATCAGACTGGATATTTCTCAAGCTCCCCATGCTGTCTCTCTGAAGGAATGGCTCTAGAGCACTGCCAGCTAAGGCCACTATTCCAATGCTCAGATTTTAGTATGAATACTAATCAAGATCTCTCTACTCACAGCAGTGAGTTGTTAGTCTGAAACGTATTAATGTCCATGAAGAGTTAAGTTTTGATGCTTTATCTTGTATCTCTTTTTTTTCTATTCCTACAAGTTCATGTTGACCTTGTTACCTGCAAGGAGATGCTTCCAGTAATATTCCTTTTGCCTATATTTACAGACTCTTGTGGAGAGCCATAGATTCCTTTATATCTTGTTCACCTCAGCTTGGCACCACACTTGAAGTTTCTAAGAAGTGAGAAAAAAAAATAGAATAAATTTTTATCTTTTTTAAGTTCTTAAGAGAAATACCAGGTTTTGTATTGAGTGTCTCTAACCTGAAATGGAGGAAAACACCTCCTAATAATGATATTGGTGAAATGGTAAAAAAAATCCTAAGACATGCGGTGGAAGCACTGTCTGCACTGGGAGTTTAGTATTAGAAATTGCAGGGGAGTGAGGGAAGCCGCATCTCTGCCAAATCAGCCCTCCCTTCTCTTGTTTCTGTGAAGCAACATGAAGGTACTGAACATCAGCAAGTCCTGATGTCCTTTCCAAGCAGAATCTCATTGATTGGATTGTTCTTAACGCTTTCATCGATCAGAGAATTGAATTCCATCCTTCTTTCCCCAGGATTACACAAATGACTGCTATCTTGCAAGATAGTTTTTTATCATTCTCAAATAAAGCTTTCATGCTCCTTGTATGCATGGTACAGTCCATATCTGCTTCCTAAAATTAAGTTTTTGTTACATTGTTTCAGAGCTGGTTAATATCACAGGATCCACTTTCTTATTAGGATGTCAGCTTTCCACAGGTTGGAAGTGGGACTGTGCTTGATATTCTTCATTTTGCTTTCTGATAATGATATTCAAAGAATTCTGTTAGATCAGACATGTTTCCAAGCTGACCAAACCTCCAGTTTTCAGAAAAATCTTTTTTCTATCATTAATTAATTTACAGGCTGCTTTTTTTTATATATATTCTTACAAGCTGCAGGAAGGAGAGCTGATTATATACCATTTCAGAGACACTGGATACTGGGACATGATTTAAAACACCAGAATAATTCAATATTTATTTACCTTGTGACTTTCCATGGAATATCTAGTGGGCATTGTGTTCAGAGGCAATTCTCCTTGGGAGTCTGCTTGTTTAGGTAACTCCATAGTTACCATGACAAAGACCTCCATTTTATTTATTTATTTATGTAGGGGGGAGGGAGGAACATGGAAAAAGTGGAAGAAGAAAATAATGCTGAGAGAGATTGGTTTAGCTACTGGTTTTGGAATAGAACACCTTCATAGCCTCCTCACAGCACCTTCATGTAGTTGGGTGTGGTTCTGTGAGGTTTCTGGGCTTGTTCTCCTGCCCTGGGTACATACAGGTATGTGATGTTGTTGTCCAGAGTTAAGGGCTTAAAACTTGTAACCAAATTTATAACTTTGCTGATTTTATGGACAGAGCCCATCTAGTCTCTCCATTTATAATGTCAAACATGTAATTAGACTTTTATTCATTGTTTTATCTTTGTACTGAGTCCAGTATCGTACATTTAAAAAGGGGGGGTACAAAATCAGACCTACTCTTGTTTTGGTCACCTTTAATAAAGCAGAACTTATTCGTGTTCATTATTATCTTGGGTAATTAAAAGCACATGCCTTCCAGTTTGAATTTTTCTGATTGGCAGTTCAACAGGTCCCTCAGGAAGGATCCTTCTCTGCTAGGTTAAGGATATCTTTAGTGCCCGGTATTGATGCTCTTTTAATGCATCAAAATCAGCTCGTATCTGAGCCTCTCTGTGACACTGGCAAATAGGACTTTATGCAGACCAGGCCCTCTTTTAGCCAGAGGCAGCTATCATGTGAATAGCTGTAATGTTACTGGGATTACAATTAATTATATTAGGTCAGATTTCAACCTGCTGTCATCTTTGCTGTTATACAGCAACAATTAAAATCATAACTCAGCCCTCAGTTTTATTTTAAGGAACATATCATGTCTCCTACATGGTTCCCGGGCTCCTTTGGAATGGTATCACTGGAACACCTGCTGGATTACCTTCTTCGAGCAGCCCTTGAGTGTGAACACAGACTGAGTTGGACAGATCCTCAGAGTGGTTTCTTCAGCTGCATCAGGGATCTTGTTGCTATAGCATCTCCAGGAGTAATCTAAACTAAGCAGCTTTGTAATCGTGCTTGTTTTTACCCTCAAGAAACAAGCATGCCAAAGACTTCAGGCTTTTAAGTGAAGCAAAACACTGACTATAGTCCATTAGAACCAAAGGATCTCCTTGTTTGGCCACCTTACCTAGTATGGTGGAAAATAGTGCCGTGATGGTTCTTTCTGGGTAGCTATTTCCCATGAACTCTCTTACTAAGAAATGGTTTATCTTCCTCCTGGGCTTGAGTACAGTCCTTGTCTGAGATCACATAGGAAATTGTTTCTCCTCCTCTCAATCCATATCAGGGTGGTCTAGCCCTGAAAAAACACGTTTGATTTTCTTTGATACCATGATGGTTATGGTTGATTTTAGAGCCGAACTGTCTGTGGCCAGACATCTGCATCCATAGCCACAACTTTTATTGGGGTTTCATGTATCTAAGTTCCTTCCGGATGCCTTTCCCATGCTATTTATACTGTGATCAGTACAGGGAGGTCGGACTTCACTGACTTCAGAGTTATGCAAACCTATGAGCTTTACAGTGGCTGCATAAAACAAGATGGATGAAAAATCAGCAATGAATGCATTCCACATTTGCAGCCGCTCTGCACAGTATCCAGTGTTCTTTTCCTACCAAAAAAAACCCCAGCCTTCTTTAAATTACTTATATGAACACACACCTACTGGTAGTTGGATACAATAGGTTAGAGCATGGAGCTATATTCCTAGTGTCTGATACCCACTTCAACATTCTCACAGTGCCCATCTATCCTAAACGTCTTCTTTTTTCAGTACCATATGAAATAGATCTTGAAATAAAGGAGAATATTTAAAGAAATCAGAAATTAAGTGTTTTAATAAAGAGTAGGTGAGACATTGCAATACCATTAGATTTTGGTTATTACTAATTCAAGGGAGGGAAGAAAAGAGTGTAAAATTAACACAACCTTAGCTGAAGTTTATGGCTTTGAAGAAAATAGTGCCTCAGAGGAGTAGTAGGACTCAGGCTTGATTAAACTGGGATTTCAGAAATTCTCTGCGCTGAATGAAATAAAAAGGCATTCAATCTAATTAGGTGGTATTGTGGAGGGATAGAAGGAAGAGAGGTATTTCTGACCTGTTGACTTATTATATAACCTTTAGTCCATGGGATGTGTTTGTAACTATTTTAGTACATTTATTTTTCTTCTCAAGGGAATTTGGCCTCAAATTCTAACCTTTTGATAACTTGTCGTAGGAAAATTTGAGGAGGAAACCATCTAATGGTCTTGTTAAAATACACAGACTTTCTGGAGGCCTGTTTAGTAACTTTTCCTGATGAAAGCTCATACTTTAGTCACATATTTTTAAGGGGAAAAGATATTCAGGAGGAAATGCAGCTGTCGATTTTTCTGGAGAGATTTCCAGAAGGTGCTCACAGACTCTAGAATACTAGCCAGCTGAAACCAGTAGAGTTTCCCCTTTCATATACTAAGGCCATATATTTTTGTTACTGTGATGCAAAAAGGAAGAACAGCTTTCACTGGAATTACTTTTGGGTTATGCCAATGTAGAAGAGAGAAGATCTAATTCCAAAACTTTATTATTAAATGGAATAATACCTTGCTTTTACATGGTGTTTTTTATCAGGTTTTTTCAAACCACTTTACAAAGGTTTTTTACAGCACGTTTGGCTCCAAAGAAGGGAGCGGTGTGGGAGTAGAGATTTTCTAGAATCCTACTCCCTTTTCTCTCTGATGGGTTAAAGTGCTGTTCTGCCATTTTGATTTCTTGACTATTTATCTAGTTTAAGGACTATTAATTCTTATATAGTTTTGAGGAGCGAACTGGTACATGTTCTGCAGTTATCTATTATGACATGAGTATAAAAAGATGTAGAGATATGTTTAGAATCAAATTTACTTTTCATTTTATGTCTACATCACCTTAATTTAAGAGTTAATAGGAACACTTGATAGCTAACACAATGCCCATTTAAATTTCTTATAGGCGTAATTTCACAAATGCCAGATATATTTTTGGAAATACTAAATAATGAATTTCTTGAAGAAGAAGAATTAACAGAAAAGATTGTAATTAATGTGTTTTGAAATGGAATTAACCCTTGACCCTTTGAAGAAGAGAAGATGCTGTTTCTGCTTAGAGGGTGGTGTAGATTAATTTTGACAGTTTAATGGAGTCATTCCAGACTTGACATCTTCTCATTTATAGTAACATAACAGGCTTCAACGTTCACACTGAACTCCGTGTTCTGGCTTAGGCCAGAGAAATACTGTTCCTGGATGTAAGGTTTTAGGAGCTGACCCACTCACATTGCAGAACAATTTCCAGTGCTGGTGTCCGTTGGCTTTTTGGTGTAAATCTATGTTCATGTAATTACTGAAAGGCTGAGAAGCTGAATATGTGGTTTGAATGTCAATTCTCTATTTCTTTGGACAGCTTGGCAATCAGTGGAAATATCAGCTAAGGTGCTGTGCACATTTTAGTTGAAGCCTCCAGGGGAAGCTTGCTTTATTTGAACATTGCTTATGCAAGCAATTTCCTTGTGGCATAACATGTCAGAAGATTAAACAACTGTGAGTTATGTGGTTCCTTTTTCACAGTCTTTTATGTCTAATATTCTTAAATTAGGAGAATTTCAGGTCTGCAGCCTACTACAAACACAAAGTTCAAAACAGAGTTTGATTTATGATGGTTGCAGCTTGTAAGAAAGCTTATTTCCTAGTCCTGTGTTTGCTGTTGTTACATTAACTACTACCTTTTGCCATTTTTGCTGAGCGGAGTTCTTGAAGAACATGTTACAACCGCTTGTACTTCATTTGTTTGGTGTCTAGGAAAATTCTGAAGGAGAGAAGCTCAGTCTTCTCATGTCTCCAGACTAAAATAGTTAATGTGTTCTGCAACAAAACAGCATCAGGAAGAGGAAGACCAGATTTTGAAACATGAGCTCCATTCTTGGAGAACTGCTTGAACGGAGAATGCCTTAGGCTGGTCTTCAGCACTCCAGATAATAAAAAACCACAGGTGTGAGAAGAAAAGTAGCACAGCTTGAGTAGACTAGCTCCTGCTCCACATGCCACTCAATCACTTTGTGTTTACACTGCAGCACTTGGGTCAGAATTTGGCCTATTCTTAGGAAATCTACCATTCTTTTTGCTGCTGAAGACCCTGACTAAAATCCATTACATGTGGATTGTAGGCTTTACTTTCAAAATTGTGAAGGTTTACTTGGAAGTCCTGGTTTGGGCGGCTTCTGGTTTTATTTGTGACTTAGCTTGTATGTAGTAAGGATGGGTAAGAATTAAAACAATGAAATAATTGCTATACCATTTGAAAGGCTTGTGATTAATGTGGAAACATGATCGACATATTTTCCAAAATGTAAAGCTACCAGTTGTGTTTCACAGAACAATTCTTAGAGTTTCTTTTACTATGCTTGACACTGTCATGTCTAAATACTTAGTTTCATCTAGGTATCCAATAACAGAAACAGCAGCAAAACCTTTTTAAATAAATGTATTAGTAAAAGAAGCGCCTGTATCCCTGTATTAATAACAACCCACCCACTACCTTTCAAATTCACTCACTGTGATGGTTCATGCTGAGGAACTGGCTGTAGTAATTTCTGTAATGGAGAAAACAACTGTTACTGCGTAGTGCTGAATGATTGAATTTTATTGGTTCATAAAAAAACTTGGAGGTTAATATCTTTGTTTCATGAAACAGATGTTTAATTCTAAGCCTGGGCAATTGGCTCTTTTATGTCTGAAGAGGAAAAAAATAGATGTTTTGGATTACAGTTGACTGTGTAATTGTATATGACAGATGTATTAAATTAGCCTTTCCCAAAGCTTTTGGTGTTTTGCCTCTCTGAACTGTAAATTTTACTTGACTATCTCATTTGCAGGTGGCATGAGACCATTCTGTGCACATTTCATGTTTCTCCGATAGGACAAAATAGTCTGAGTTTGCTGTTAAGTTATAGACCACTTCTGTATGGATAAGAGACAAATTCTGTAGCATTTATACTTCAGACTATAAAGTAAATGAGGGTACAAAAGGACAGAACCCTTAAAAAAATAAATTCTGCATATGCTTTTGATTTGTCTACATCCAAAAATTGAATGCTGTCCAGATTTAATGTTCCAATCTGTGTCACAGTCTGCTTTCACCCCTTGAGTGCATCAGGGCATTCTGTGAACATTTAATGAACCAGACACTTCTGAAGTTTTTATTAACAATATATGAATTGTGTTTTAGCCCATGTCATCACCCTCTACTGATTAAAACACGGCAAACCTTTTATAAAATGGGATGCTCTGTGTGTGTAGGTAGCATTTGTGGAGCTTAACTTTCATTTGATTTTCAAGAACCCTGACTAAATTCGGCCGCTTGTTACTTGATGTAAAGGTGGAGCAGTTTCTGGGGAATTACTATGGATTTACTTTGCTTTAACAGCAAAAAGAATTTATCCCCTTTGATTTTAACAAGAGGAGAAACTTTCTAATTAAAGTCACTTCTGCTTTCCCAGCACATATATTTGATGTGTGTGCTTTCCCTGATTTTACTTCCTAATATGATAAGCCTTTCTAGGGTCTTTTCTGTTTTGTTGGGTTTTCGTTGGTTGTGGTTTTTTATTTTCTGGGCAGCTGGTTTTTTTTCTGACTTTAAAAATTGCCTTAGTAAAACTTTGCGTTTGAATTCCTTGGTTTGTTTTCACCCTTTTGACATATCAAAAAATGAATCTGAAATTCCTGTTTGGGGGAAAATGTCTTTGTTAAGGTCATATTATTTATCACTCATTAAAAGAAGCAAGTATTTAAAAATTATTTTCCAGTAAATGTGCCGATATATAAAATAACTAGTAACACCAGATACCAAGCAGTTTAAAATGCAGGTAGCTTACAACAAAAAAAAAAATCAATTTTCTCCAATTACAGTAAGAGCTGCTTATTGTTTAGTTTACCAAAAGTTAAGTTCTGTTGCTCACAGGAAATTGAAGAATTACTGAGATAATAACACATCCTGAGAACAGGGAATTTGCAAAACCTACTATAATTAAAAACATTCTTATATAATTATTTCCTAAAAGCATTCTTGAGATGCCTTCAAAAGACGCCTCAGAAATCTCTGATTCAATGATTCTAAATTGATGACTTCAGTAAATTCTGGATTGAGTCCAAGGAGATTATTCTTCCTTAAAGAAGGATTGAAGATTTTCTTGGAGGGCTTTTGGGAGTGACGATGCAATACACAACTGAGTCCCGAGAGATTTACTGTCATCATTTCTCACCTTTAGAGTTAACTGATGAAATAAATACATCATTCTCTGTCAGTTTATACCAGTTCAGAATCTGTCTCTTGATCCTGGCGAGCCTACTCATACCGGTCATTTGGAGTTGCAAAAAACTCCTCTCAGTTTCCATGCTGCTGCTTGGGTGTGGTGGGTTGACAGTGGCTGGACACCAAAGCTGATCTGTCACTCCCCGTTCTTGGCTGGACTGAGGAAATCAGTTTATTACCAATCAAAATCAGAATAGGGTAATGAGAAAATGAAAACTAAATCTTAGAACACCTTCCCCCACCTCTCCCTTCTTCCCGGGCTTAAATTTACTCCTAATTTTCTCTACCTCCTCCTTGCCAGCAGTGCAGGGGCACAGGGAATGGGAATTGTGGCCAGTCATTACACATTGTCCCTGCTGTTCCTTCCTTCTTGGGGCAGAACTCCTCACACTCTTCTCCTGCTCCAGTGTGGGGTCCCTCCCACAGGAGACAGTTCTCCGCGAACTTCTCCAATGTGAGTCCTTCCCTTGGGCTGCAGTTCGTCACAAACTGCTTCAGTGTGGGTTCTTTCCACGGGGTGGAGTCCTTCAGGAACAAACTGCTCTACTGCGGGTCCCCCACGGAGTCACAAGTCCTGCCAGCAAACCTGCTCCAGCGTGGGCTCCTCTCTCCGTTGGACCACACGTTTTGCCAGGAGCCTCCTCTAGTGCAGGCTTCCATGGGGTCACAGCCTATTTTGGACATCCACCTGCTCCAGCATGGGGTCCTCCATGAGCTGCATGTGGATATCTGCTCCACCATGGACCTCCATGGGCTGTAGGGGACAGCATGCCTCACCATGGTCTTCGCCACAGGCTGCAGGTGAATCTCTGCTCCAGATGAAGTTGCCCTTGCACTTTTTGTTTCCCTTTCTTACATATGTTATCACAGAGGTGCTACCACCATCACTGATTGGTTTGACCTTGGCCGGTGGTGGATCCATCTTGGAGCCAGCTGGCATTGATGGAGTGGCACTTGGGGGGAGCATCTAACAGCTTCTCACAGAAGTCACCCCTTTAGCCCCCCTGGCTACCAAAACCTTGCCATGCAAACCCAGTACATCAAGTGAGTAGAGGAGAAGGCCAGGCTGACTTCAGCGTTTGCTTCTTCATTCTGTCTAGACAATGTCGTGGTGAGAGAGGGTTTTGTGTGCATAAATGGGAAAGAAAGAGAATACATTGGACACAATCGTAAACGATTTTTTTGCACTGTTCTTTCACTTGCCCTGCAAGCAGACATAATGTTCAAAGCAGATTTTTCTTATTCTTCAGAAAAGTTGAAATCAATTCAGGTGGATTTATTAATGGTTCCTTTAATTAGTTTGTTAATGGCTAGACTTACAAGACTGGCTGCCTAAGTCTTACTTCGTGCTGGTTAGAGTATAATAATTATTGATCTCTGTACACTCTATTAGGAAAAAATACATAGAGATTTACTGCTCACAAAAGAAGCCTGTGAAGATGATAACTCATGCAGATTTTTGGAAGGCATTTGTCTATTTCTTATGAGTTATTAGTACTAATGGGAGTCATATGTACAGTGGGAAGCAAAATGAGCTATTAACCTACACAGAGTACTGTAAATCCTTCCTGTCTGTGTTATGATGGGATCCATTTGTGTGACAAGCAGGATGAAGATAAAGTAGTTGTGTATCTTTCTGAGACTGAAAGGTGGCAGAGAGAGAGAACAGGCGGAGCAGAGCATCTGCAGTGATGGGAATTCTGCCCTTCCCCTCCCCGTGGGCTGGAGAGGGCTGGGCAGGGGCTCTCTGAGAGACACTTAGTGTGAACCTGAACCCAAAAGCAAGGACCAGTCATGCAAGAACACATAGGCAGGGGGATGTAATGTTTTACTTAGTTATGTTATGTTTTACTTAGTCACATAGAATTTGCTCTGGTTTTTCTGGTTAATTGATCTAATCGAGCTCCACGTGAGCTAGGGATAGTTTCCATTTGCTGTAGGAATATGAGAGTTTCAGTGTGCCTGTAAGTGACTTCTGTGATGTGGTTTGTAGTCTAATGACACAGTCTCAAATAGGGAAATAGTGAATTCCACAAGACTTGTCATTGGCCTCTTGTGTTTTGAAATACTTAAAAAGTAACTTCAGAATGAAGTTCCTTTTTCATATAGGCTGGAACTAGCAGTTGAAAATTTACTCTTCTGAAATCAGTTTCAGCAGACAAAAGTTCCAGTGTTCTTTTCTTTTTTTTCACAGAGGAAAAGCTAGCTTTTTGGGTTGCTGGGATTTTTCTCTGTCTTCTATGAATTCTGCCTGTTACAGCACACCTACACAGCCTTGAGACCATTACTGAGTCCCATGTGTCTGTGGTCGCCTAGCTTGTCCTTCTGACGTGCTTCAAATCGGTATGTGACTGGCTTTTCTGGCAACAGCCTGTTGGAAACTGAGTACTGGATAAAGCCTTCTGTAGCAGAAAACTGTAGGGTAACTTAAATAATCCAAGAAATGGTATTCAAAAGCCATGTTGGGATTCCGGAGTTTGAAATTAATTTTTTGAAGAGAAAAATACTCCAAGCTAAATTGTGGGTGTTGTGTTTTAGAATTACTACTCTCTGTGCTAGTTAGCCCTTGTCTTTTTTTTCTTTTGTTCTATTCTCACTTTTCCATCTCATTTTTGTGTATATAATAAGTCCGAAGGGTTTGTTAACAGCATATTCTTAATAATTTAAGATTTGAATGGCTTAGTGCAGCCAGCTGGCTGCGTAAGACTAACCAGAGAGGATGGCACACAGCAGTAATTCTGTACTATCCCAGAATGACAACATGGGAGGTCGTCGTAGGCACACACATTACCTACGTGATTAGTGCTGTATTTAGGCCTGATGGGTACCTCGTACTTTGTGCTGTGTGTTCCTATCAGGTAGTACAGTAATAACTCTGGAATTCTGAGAGTACAAGTTATGGTAGACAGGAGAAAGGGAATATGTGTCTGTTTATAGAAATGATGTCCAAATGCTCTTTAGGAGATGAAGAAAGAACCTTCCCCAAAGACCTTTGATTAATCTCTTGTGGTTTTTAGAGTACGTTATATTCTAGACAGTGGAGGTGAAAGACCAGTTTGACTGTCTACTTTGTACCTTCTGACAACACAATTTTTCCTTAAAATTCTGCCTTTAACTTTCTTACATGATGAACCTTAATTAGTTGCATTTCATTCACAAGCACAAGACAAATGTAAAATGCTAGCAGAGTCCTTCTGTACTTGGAGCAAGTGAGTGTCACTATATTGATCACTTAGTCCAAGAACAATGAGAAATTGAGCTCAGGACTTTGATTAATACACAACACATCTTTTCTCTTCACTAGATTAGCATAATCATTACAGACCGGGAGCGTGTTTTCACTCGGAGTATCCTTCTGTAGCGGTCAAGGAATTAATTACACAAAGTAAAGAGGCAATTCTTTGCTAAGAATTTTGTAAGTTTGGTTGTTAAAGGAGCTCGCTCCTGCTGAGTCTTCACTACAGCTTGGCCAAGTGGCAGGAGTGAATATATGGGTCAGTGTTCTCATCTTTGAAGAATGGTAGGTGATGATCTTTCTCATTCAGATAGGGATTTTAACTGTTTAATGTGGAGGGGACAGGAGCAGGGCAGAAGAAAACAATCTGAGGACTCTGTCCTCATTATGCAAGCCTGTGGCTGTCCAGATCTTCTGCTTCCATTGAAGGTTTGCCATGAACTTCACTGGAAGCAGAACTAAGCTTTGCCAAAGTAAGACCTTGATCCAAGCAAGTAGTAAATTGCAAATGTGACATGATGGTATAAAGGACATTACAGGAACATCAGAACAAGAGGAAAGGGCCTCAGGCTGTGCCGGGGGACGTTTAGGTTGGACATTAGGAAAAATTTCTTCACCAAAAAAGTTATCAAGCATTGGAACAGGCTGCCCAGGGAAGTGGTGGAGTCACCATCTCTGAGGGTATTTAAAAGACATGCAACTGTGTCTGAGTGAAGGTACACAGGAGAAGAAGGGAAGGAGGGAGAGGATACGTGTGGCTGAGGTGTGAAGGTTACTTTGATTTTGAAAATAACTTCCATAGATAAGAGCATGCTTCATGTGCTATCCTCACTTCATTCCAAATTTAATCTTAAACTTCCCTGATGTGGCCTTGCCTATTTATATCTTTTTAGAGAAAGGGAATAACTTCAGTCTTGTGTTTGCTTTCCAGTGTTTCACAAATCTTTATTGTAGAAAGAAAAATTGCACAGACAAGAGTTGTTCTGACATCCTTCTGTTGAATGGTGCCAGAGGCAATTGGGGGCTACTCAGCATAAGGAGAGATGGCATCGTCTCTCCATGCATGGTTATCTGTGGAAAGAAATATTGTGGAGTTTATTGGATGGTAGCTATGGGTTCAGTTTCCCGTATCTACTAAGTCTGCTGCACTGAAAGGACTCTAATGAATGAAGATGTGGAATTTTACTGAGAATGAAGGAAATTTTCTAGTTACTTTCGATCCTATGCATGAACCTGGGAGATATCCCAAAGATAACAGTGTAAGCCACTTTCCCATTTTTAATACAACAAAAAGAGCCTGAGGAGAAATATGTTGGGCTGTACCTAGAGTATCATGTAAGATATGCACACAATAACTGTGTATTTTGACTGTGACATCCTTGTCTCAGTGTTGACAAATATTTCCAGAATATAAATAACAGCATTAGAGAGATTAAACCAAAGGTGAACAAGAGTGTGTGTTGTAGTTTGTGTCTCTGTGAGGTAGGCAACACGGCTTGTCATGGCCACTCACCCTCCTGTGGAGTCCTCATCGCCAATTCCAAGGAGAGAGGACTGACCTTGTGCACTGCGCAGAACCTTGAATGTATACGGCTTTTAAAAAGCATGTCATTGTGATTTCAAAAGTATGTTAAGAGGGAGAAGTATTTAAATGTTTTCATGTGTAGGCTTTGAAGCATTGGGAATGTTAGCTTGGCAGACTTTAGGCTTACACAGCACTTTAGATAACCCTCTGATACCTGGCGTTCCTCCTTCTTGCTCTGCCTTAACATATCACTCATGCAATCATTTTCACTGCAGTCAGGATACGTGGTTATTAATGTACATGCTCTAAACCTGTGTGAGGAGAAGCTTTCATTTGCATAGCCTGTCTTTAGGGCACACTTCATTTCACTTAGAATAAATTATCATCCATTTATCATTACTTAGCAAGTTATTAACATTAATAAAAACAAATATGTGGCACATTTCTTCATGAAGATTACCCTTTAATCATCCAGGGGATGTGGCAAGCACCTTTACATATGTTGTTCTCTGTTTCCACATACGTGTATTTAAAGGTGGAGAAACTTGCCAGGGATTCTTTTCTGGTGGCTCCAGCTCTAATAGGAAGAGGATTATGAGGCGAAAATACCCGCTTGAAAACAAGTAAGAAAAAGTATTTGTAATATATTAGAAGGTGATACTCCTTTCACCTTCTGTGAAGGAGAAGGTGGAATACTTCAGTCTTCACTGTTATTGCTATGTACGGGGTTTTCTGTTGGATTTGTGATACACTGAAGCTACAAATAGAGGCCTGATTGCAGCATAGGTAGATAAACCTGAATTTGCTTTCACCTACCTGCTGTAGGTACCAATATCTGTGAAACTTCAGCCTTTGGAAAGCTGCTACAGAATATGCTGAAGTCATTTGTTCATGAGTTTCGTGCTTCTGGCAGAGTGGGGTATTAGTGAGATCAAGACAGCACAGCTCCACATCACATCTTTCTCTCACATTTGTATCTCCTTTTGTTTCCCTGTGAGACTGTGGAGAATGTCTCCCTCCCACCATTCATTGTGCTTCTGCTTTAAGAGGATTTTTCCCTAAGTTTTTCTTCCCTAAAGGCCCCCTGAACAAGGGTGGTTGATCTGAATGTATATTTCCTCTTCTGGGCAATGTAATTTGGGTTGTGGAATCTCTGCAGAGCAGATTCAGGTCTTCTGTCTCTACAGTCCGTCCATCTGTGTATCGTGCATATTTCCTTCTTAAACAGAAAATCTCTTCTAACAGCTGTGATCATTCACGCACAAACACAGCATTTCTTCCCATTTTACCGAAGGCTATTGTGAATACCCTACTCTCAAAGCCTGGAAAATTTTGTGCAGTAATACTGATAGGTACAATTAGGAGTATGGTTATATTCTGCATTTGAAGGATTCCTGTGGTAGAATAATCAGTCTCAGGGTATTTGGTGCTTCTGAGAAGTTATGGATTTAGCTATGAATTCCACTTTCATTTATTAAAAAGAACTTCACATTTCTGTGGTTGTGGAGAAAACCCTGAACATATTTGAGGTTTGTATCTAAAGACAAATAAAAAGGAATCCTTAATATTTCTGTGCAAGTTATTGCAATTCCTTCTTTCTGAGACAGGAGAAAACCAGACTGAGACTACACATATGAGACTATTAACTCTTCAAGCTGGAAGTGCAGAGCAAAACATTAGGGCTGCAATTGCTTTGTTTGTGTTTTTGTTCTTTGATGTTTTGAGTGAAAGGAGACATTCAAGAAGGGCAATGAAAATCTGTTGTCTGTTTGACTCCTTGTTATTTATTTCTCTGCAAAGTTTGTTGGAACAACAATACTTATTATGATGCCTTCAGCATCCTCAATTAAGGGCTGTTATAGGAATGCAATGTTAGATTAGACTGTTTGGTTATTGACTTTATTTCTGGTCTGTGTATACAAGAAAAAATGTGATATCTGCAAGCTTGAAATTACGGACAGTGCAGATATTTAGTCCAAGCCTGTATTTCCTTCTCAGGCTCGACTAATAGAGTTCCCAAGAAAGTCAACAAAATTTCTGGAGCTATACTGGGGACCTGCCGGTAATATCTTACCTTCTGCTCCCCTTCCCCGAATTGGATCTTTATCTGCATTTAAATAGTTCTTATGTCTCTGATACAGATAAGAATAAAAGCTCCACGACACCCAAGTAAGATATGGGGGAATCAAGAAGACCTTATATCCCATCTTTCATAGCTCTTGCATAAATATGGATGTCTCCTTCTCTTCCTGCACAAGTTTTCAGTGAGATGCCTGTCTCTAAAAAACAACCAATCTAACACCAAAATACCACTGTATAGGTGCATTTACATGCAGCCTGCCTGTGTAGTGCGTTGCTCAGTTTCACTCACTGAAGCTTTAACTTCAGCCTCATTCCTTAATTCCAGTAGCATTTTAGAGCCATTCTAACCATGCAAAAGCATATTATGGCAAAATGGGGAAAAAACTTACTCTCTTGGCACATATTTCTTCCAAGGTTATGCAATAAACTGGAGTTGTCTTCTAACTCCAGTTCCAATTTTTCCCTTTGAGAAAAGAATTGCTGAGCCAGAGCTAATGGGTGACGGATTAGAGAGGAGCTGTTTGATATTTTTGCAATGAACATTGCTTTTGACTACCTCTGTCTGAAAGGACGTCTTATTCCAGAGTGAGATATAGATGGAGAAGTGATCTCTAAGGTGGAAAAGCTATTCCAGTGCTGGCCACGTTTTTCTTATTTAATCTAAAGCATTGAGGCGACTTACCTAGTCTCCTTCAATGCATGTTATTATAATACGTAGTTCCTATGGAGTAAACCCCACTGCAAACCTGTATTCTCCTTTTCACAATTATAAGGCTAAGTCAAAAAATGCAGTATTGAAGAAGTATGTACAACACAAATATTAATTGCACCACTTGTTTCCTTCGATGAATACCTCTGGGTGCTGCAAAAATGCCTTTCTTTTTTCTTCTTTATTTTTTTATATGCTTGAACAGTTAGAAATTATCCTACACTCTTAAGAATTAAATGATTAGCTTCTTGGAAGAAAATAGGGGAGACGTAAGTTCATTGTATTAACTGAAATGTTTTTTTAAATTTTTTAAATGATGTTTAAAATGTTTTTTAAAATGTTTCCCTTAGTCACCAAGACTGAGTGTTTGAATATGCACCTGCACAATGTTAGAGGTTATGAAGGGGAAAAGTAAAAACACAGAAACTTTCTTGTATGAGCTAATTTGCTTGTGAGAACAAAGGTGTGAAGTTGTGACTGGAAAAAGGGTGGGGAAGGTGTTATTTTAATTTGTCTCTGTTTCTTACTATCCAAATCTATTTTAATTGCCAATGAATTAAATTATTTCTCCATAAGTCATGTTTGTTTTGCTGGTGATGGTAATGAGTAAGCGTCCTCCCTGTCTTTATCTCAACCACAAGCTTTTGCATCTTATTTTCTCCCCTGTTCTGTTGAGGAGGGGAAATGAGAGAGTGGCTGGGTGGGCGTCTGGCAGCTGGCCATGGTCAACCCACCTCGATCCTGCATACATATTTTTGTATCTTGTGGGGGATAACCATCATACACAAAGTTGTGAGTAGTCTGAGACTTCATCCTGACCAAAGATTTGCTTATTTTAAGATCTTGAACTAGTTTTCAAGCACATTTGCCCTTGAGTCAACCCTTGGGATTCTGGTAAAATAGCAGGACCTTTCTGAAATGAAATGCTGTGTCTGAGCTTCTGCTCTGCTGCGTAAATATTATTTATTATTATTAGCAATAAGTATATAATACTGTTAATTTATGCTGTGCTTTGCAAACATAGATAAGACATTCTCTAACATTAGGAAGTTGCAGCTGAAATGAAACGCGCAATTACAGCTGACTGCGAAAGGGTATGGAAGCATTAAACGAAAAGAAATGGGAGATTTTGAGGAGGAATGGGAAGAAGAGTAGGAATTCTGGCTAACTCTGTCATATCAGATGTATGTGTGAGAGCTCTCCATTCTCAGCGTGTCTGGAAAGTTATGGAAGAAATTTTTGGAGAAAAATTATGAAGAAATGATGCAAGGGCAAAAGGGCTGTGGCGCATCTGGATATTTAAGACAAAAAAGCTGATTTGTTCTCCTTTAACTGATTGCTTAATGTTTAATTTCAGCCTGTGCAAATGATGGGCTGGGAGTTAGGGAAGAGCACTTCAGGTATCCATTTTTTGGGGTTGCTACCTATGTGGTTACATGTGCAACCTGAGAGTTGTTCTGCAGCATGTTTTTGCTCATACTTTTTGGATACCATACTTTTGGGTTTCCAGAATTTTTCCCCTTAAATTATAACTAACCCTGTTGCAAATTTAGCTCTTTAAGTGCTATAAATAACTGCAAAAATATCTTCCTTTATTGAGAGGGAGAAGAAAGTATTATTTTCATTTACATATTTGCATTTTTTCATTCAGTTTTTGATATGTCTTCTCTGGATTTCTGTAGCACTCCCTCTATGCATAATTTTTATTGTCATGTGTGTACTGAGGTTGAAATTACTGATTTTTGTACAGCTTTGTCATGCAGACAGTTGAAGCTAATTTGATTGTGTCTTGCTGTGGACTCCCTCAAATAGTATACTGAAATTTAAAGACATGAATGTGATATATATTACAAGTGTAAAGTATCCAGCCATGAATAGGAAATGGGGAATCTGTTATGAAACAAAGATACTAACAATTTAAAAAATGTAATCTGTGGCCAGGAAGTGAAAGCTAATATAGAATCACTTTTCTAGACACCTCTGTGGAAAACCTTTCCATGCCCTAGGCTTACCTCCAGGGCAAATGGATTGATGATCACAGGAGACTTTGTCTGGAAAGAGTCTGTGTTGCAAAAGTCAAGTAAGACTTGACCCTTATACTAGACGGAGATCTAATATAAGCCCCAGGAATTGCCACACTCCATACCTGGCTTATAAAACAGTTGCCTGCTTTGCCTCCAGATCTTAAAACCAGATCTAGTACTTCATTGTTTCAAGGAGCCAGCTGGTATCACAAAATTCTTTCAAATGCTTAATGTTAAGTATTGTAACGGTGCAAAGTAACACTACTGTACCAGATGATTTTTACATTCTTTACTACACCTGCTTGCTCAAGTCATCGAGTTTTCTTGGTAATAATCCTGGGTCAGATGAAGTACAGAAGAAATGCTGGATGTGATCCTTTAAATTCAGTTCTTCAATAATTTTACTGGCAAACTTACTTTCCAAAGGTTTGGGACTACAATGTTTTCCATACCTGAAGCAGTAATTTTCCTCCTACTGTAGGTTAACAAACACATAGTAGCTTTTTTATTCTTCGCTAGGTGATAAAATGACTTGGACATTTTAATAACATCTGACAAATTATTTTCATTTCCCCTTTTATATGAATAATAATAGTATAGATAAATATGTAGATATAGTATTGCTGTACTTAACTATGTGAGTTTGTGCATATATAATGTAATATGGAGATAGGGTGGATATAGAAAATAATAAGCAATCAGTATAATCAGTTATAGTCAAAACCTCTGATCTGAGCACTTAAAAAACTTCAAATGAAAGGTTCTGGGTTTGGAATATGAAATCAGGTTGGAATTTTACAGCTTCAGTTATGCACTGTTGAAAATTGATGCCCAAGACAAAAAAGCCAAATTCTTTTGAATGAAATCTTTCGCCAACTTCTTCTAAAGGATCTTCCCTTGTCCAGCCAGTGAATTGTCTACGTGCACTTTGCTCACTGCAAGTATCCTTCTCACTGTGGGGAGGGGACCTTGCAAAACAACACACTGCTGTTGTCTTTAGATGGGCTTTAGGTTTCAAATTGATTTGGCTGGGGTCAACCACATTGCAGGAGCTTAAGAATTATTCAGGATATCCCCAAAAATGCAGTCAGCAAATTCCAGTGCTAATAAATAGGGCATTTGCATAGTAAACTGGATGGGCTGTTTATGAAATTAATTGCTTAAAACTCTTAAGAAGTGTATTGGATAGAACTAGTAGAGCTGTTCAGAAGGAGCAGGAGGAGCTAAAAAGTAGATTGTTTTAAAAGAATCATGCAAGCTATCTTTGGTTGTCTTTTTCTCAAGGAACTGGAACAGACGAGACAATCCCGAGATGAAGTAAGATATTTTGCATCGTGAACTGTAGCTGACAATACAGAACTGTAATATTACTGCCAACTGCATGCTTCTCCTGGCTTCTGACAATCATAGTTTATAGACTGCAGTTGTGTGGTTTGCATAATGTGTTACGTAATTATATCATAGATTATGTGATACTGGCTAGAATTGGTAATAAAGAAGTTCAATTTCAGACCTTACCTAGCTGTTGTGTTGAGTTCTGTATTGTTTTCATTCCAAATATAGGAGGCACTTGATGCGTTCCCAGCTACATGTCGTTTTAAAAATATTATGATCAATAATAATAATAATAATAACAATAATAATATTTGCTTTTGCAGATCACAATAAATCACCATATGTTAGGCCATTTAAAGTTTTGGGGTTTTTTTTTAACTTTTTTAAACCCCATTTGGATGATGTTTACCATTTCTAAGGAAAAAAGCTGAACATTCCTAAGAAAACCCATGAAAAGCTATTTTAGCCTTATCTTTTAGGTTTAGGAATCTTGCAGTTAGGTGCCCTTAGGAGTCTCACAATTAATTCAGTATTTTTTATGTGTTTGGACTCAAGAATGACATTTAAGACTCAATGGCTTGGTGTCATAGGAGCTTGTGTCCATCTGGATGATGGAGAATGTCTTTGTGGTTTTCAAAACTGTGCAACTTGAGAAGGTGAATGTTGGGCTAGCCCCTGTATCTCATGATTGTGCTACAGAACGTGCAAGTGGTTGATTAGAAACTAATGAGACCAAAAGATGTCATAGAGTCTAATGAAAGTCTGAACTTGCAACTTCAGTTCTCTCCCTGCTTCGATTGAAGTAGAACTTTGTTCTAAGGTACTTGGAGATGCTGGCTTGAATGAGCAACAAATTACACGGTTCCTGAAATTCTGGAAGCACTGCTGAAATCATGTACTTAGAGCAATGTCTTAAATAAACTGTATTTTACCAGTTCTGCAGTACCAAAGCAAACTGCCTGCTCTCAACTTGATGTGGTTATCTACTGTGTTGTATCTAAACTTTGAAAAGATTTTTAATGACTTTGTTGTTTTTTAAAGGGTCTTCATTAGAGTCCAAAGCTTCCTTTATCCTGTTGGTGATTTCAGAGCTGTAGCTTGGAGAATACCTGGTGTAGGAGAATGAGACTAAGCCCGTTGGGACAGGAGGCTTGGACTTACAACGTGTCACTGACTGCTTGCTTGACCAAGGGGAACGGAACTTTTTGCTCAGTCTGTCAAGTCACTGGTGGAAATTTTGTTTGCTTAAATATCTATTATAGAGCTGTAAAGTTGTAGTTATTCAAGTTTGTTTAGTGCTCAATACTTCCATACAAAATGTGGCTTGCTTTGTGACTGTACTGATTTGCCTGGAGATTTATCTTTAAAAAGTAGTGCAATAGGTTTTCCTTATACCCCATTTCAGCATGAAATTATTCTCAGTGATTCACATGGAATTAGGACCGGTTTGAACATCTGGATTGGGATGTTTTGGTTCATTCTTGCTCCCACCTTTGCTCTTGTTTTTCCTAATGGCAACAGATTCTGTTCCACTTGATGGGATTTTTTCTTATTGCACAATTGCATGACTTAAAGTGATTTGTGTAATAGCGACTGATGGTCTGCCACTGCATCAGAGGTAGTCAGCAAGGAGTTTTCAGATACTTACTCTCCTACTTTTCCCCCAATACTTGTATCTCATTTTGCTCTCTTTCTTTGTGGTAGCTTTTTTCAGAAATCTTTGTCATACTGCATCACAGTGATAAAATTGGGGAGGATCTCTGTCTCCAGATGGGCAACAAGAACAGCTCACAAAAAGCTCCTTCGCTAGCCTCAGAGCGGTTGTTTTCCAGTGCTAGCCTGTAAGCACAGCATTACTAATGTTCCTTGAGTCTTAATTAATCACAGGATTAATTAATCCAAGATTTAAAATATAACTTGGTAAATATCAATGCTTTATTTTTATTCTTAACTGTGTTCCAAAGGCCAGACTGAGGAGGCCAAACTGCCTCCTTCACAGAATGCAGTTTTCCAGTATTTATTTAGTGCAAAGCTGCAGGCCGTACAAAGTAATCCCAGTGCAATATCAACTCACAAACAATTTTCTAAAGCATCTTTAATGTACAGTGTTACTGTACCCAGAGGTGTAGGAGAGCAGTATTAATGCAGGCATGATAGTTCTGAGTGTTCGTATGAGTCCTCAAGGAATAATAAACAGCTTGAAATAACAACCAGCAAATTCTCCAGATGCTTTTTATCCATGTGTCGGCAACTGTGTGGATTCCAGATCAATGCAGGGTATTAAGACATTTATATGATTGAGCTAAAAAGCTGCCAGGTTGTACAAGCATCAGGCTTGTAAAAAAATAGGAGAGCTGAGTAAAGCCAACTGTATTCTGTTCATAAACTGCAGGAATGGAACTTCTTGATAACAGATAGTGTCAGTGGGAAGATTTTGGTTTTAATTTAGTATGTGTACGGGGAATGTCAAGGTATATGTAAGTAACTTGATTACTGAATCCCAATATTTGAATATTTTGCTAGTATAAAGTGTGCAGTAAGGCACAACTGATTCCTTAGACAATGGAAAGACAAAGCCTTTGTTTCAGATGCAATCTCAAGAGAGCTCAGAGTATGCCTGTCAGCAATTTCTGGGTTTGCCTCTCTCGTTCCTGGATCAGCACAGCTATGTGATTCTTATCAATGCCACGGTTTGGCATCACGGAACTTCTCTGTAAAGTAGTGAATATATAGAGTACTTCTGTGACAAGTCAGTTGTTGTCTTGGCTTGTATCATGGCACAAATCTAGACAAAGAAGCTAATCTGAAGATAATTAAGTCCTTTGGAGCCCTTTTTAATTGGCCATGTGGAGATTTGGATCAGACTTTATTTTCTGATTGCATGTGTCAAAGCCACACGTGATTGCATAAAATTGAGTTTCATCCAGCTTTTCTGTCAAATCCTTTGATAATATGAAATTCCCATGGCATGGTAGACCCAGATAAGATACTGACAAGCTCCTATGAAGCAAAATCATCACTGGTTTCTCTTCAGCTAATGTAGCCACACATGTTTAATACAAGAAATTTTATACATAAAGCTCAAGCAACAGAAGATTTTACAATCCTGCAATCCTGACTTGGGTCAACAAGAATCATAGAGTCATAGAATGTTAGGGGTTGGAAGGGACCTCTGGAGATCATCAAGTCCAGCCCCCCTGCCAAGCAGGACCATGATGTTAATCATCTTCCTTAGTGGCATGTTTTTGCATCCCCCTGAACTGGGGGTTTTATGTCACAATCCAGCAGTACACAGTCTCATTTTAAAAAAATGAATATAATAAAAATGTAATGCAGAGAAGTATCCATGTAGGAACAGGCTCTACAATCTAAGCAAATCTCTACCAGGCCTACGGTTTTAGTATTTAGTACACATACTAAATACAAACACAAAATATTTTCAAGACTCCATTGCTTAACATGGGTTAATCCCATCTAGAGATGTACCATGGCAGTGGCTTGGAAACAAGAGTAAGAACTAGAGCTGCCCATTAGCACCAAGCAGCACGGAGTGTGCTGGTCCCATTGGTGTGGTGGCACCACATCCCTTATCCTCTTGTGTTAACCTCTCCTGCAAATCCACCCAGAAGTGCTGCCCACCTTCTGTGTGTCAAGTATTTTCTTGAAATTTTGAAATGTTTTCAGATACAAACTGCGTTTTCCTAAAAATGTGTCTGTAGTGATGGGAGATGAGAAGCTGAAAATCTGGTCTTGATGGCTTTTTAGGAAAATGGCTCTAAGTACTTCTTGGGCAAAACATCATGAAAAGTGAGGGGGGTTTATTTACATGAGGTTGGTTTTTTTTCATTTTTATTTACTCTTGCATGCCTACATACAGAGCCTTCCACTGTTTACTCCCAAATCATTAAACAAATTTCAGAATATTCTGAGTACTCATCCAAGTGCTCTCAGGTGCTTGAATTTCTTGAATCTTACTTCAAGGAACATTTTGTGCCAGAGCATTTTCTTTGTTAGTTGTCATCTGCTCCTCCTCTTTTAAAAGGTTTATCAGCAAGTTAGGCGATCTAAAAGTATTTCTTTTATTTCATTGACCTAATTTCATTTTTAATTGCTTTACCAGGTGAAATCCAAATGAGGTAATGCTCATCAAATAGAGGAAACCAGCAAAAGAAGAAAAGACTTGACTTTTCTTGCCTAAATCCTAATCAGTAGAAAATACTTTGAAAAGTGACCATTAGCTTTTTCAGAACTCCCGGGCTTTCCTGTCATGTTAGAGTAAACCATTTCTTCACAGAAATGTGTTACACAGTTTTAGCCAAGTACTGCACAAAGAAAAGCTTTCCAAATATCACCAGGACCTTTCAGAGCTTATTTCTGCAGCCTTATTTCTGTGACAGTTACTCACATGAGTAACCTCATTGGCTTAAATGGGATGCTATCAGGAGTAACAACTGTGTGAGTAAACTAGCGATTATTTTTATGCCTTCTTTTGTAAACGGAGGTGTTAGAACTGTTCTCTTCTAAATATCTTTCCAGTGCCCTTTGCACCATTCAAGTTGCGCAGCACTATGTAACATTCATTACAACTCAATTATAAGGCTCATTAGGTAGATGCTGGCATTTTTGTTATCTTACCAAGTTGTGAAACATACTCATTTATTATCCATGGTATTGTTAAAATCAGAATGGGACAGTGAAACCAAACATAACATAAAAGATGGTTCAGAGCTTAAAACCATGGATCTTGGCCAAGAAAATGTTTTATGTAACCTGCTTTGAAATCTCTCTGTGCTGTATTCATGGCTGGAACACAATGGGCGAGCTCTACTTTGGAGGTGGTAAGGAAGTCAGAGCACCTTTGACAGATTGCCACTGCGTGCTGGCTTATGGGGGGTTTTTCCTTTTCATCCTTTGAATTTTTCCAGCATGTAGAAAGTATATTTGTCTACCTGTACACCTTTAAATATGATCCAGCTCTTGCTTTCTTTGTTAATTAGCCTTGGTTTCCGTTGTAGAGTGCTAGCAACAGCAGAATCTGTGACAGGGACTCAAACTTCCTAAGTGCTCTACACAGCTACCAGAGTAATTTGTCCTGTTTCAAGCAGTCAGAGTGAGTATCGCCAACCAGGATGGCATTTACCAGCATTCAGGAGCTTCTTTACTTAGGGGATCATTAAAGCAAGCTGCAGCTGATCATTTTCAGCACGGAATATACCGCTGTAAGGGTGCTTCCACATAGGAGGTTTGGAAACTAGGTTAGCTTTTGGGTTTAATTACTCCTTTCTAAAACTGGGGGTTTCTCTTGGTTCAGTGAGTATATGTGCTTGTAAATGTTTTGTATACTACCATTATGTGCAAATTAGTGCAGTTTACATACACCGTGTTTTATCCTAAGGTGCCTATTACATTGTGGTGTCCCTTTATTAACTTAAACAGGGACAGAAGAAACCTCAGTTAAAGCTTTTTCCTCATCCTGTTGTTTCTTGGGGCATTTCTATTAGGACCTCCAAGTGCTGCCTTTAATTCTTCTTCTCAGGTATCCTTCAGTTACCAACTGCTTTAAACGTTTGCAGAGGACTTCCCAGTGTCTGGCTGTGTCAGCCGCTTCAGGCTGAGCTGTGAACCTGCCCAGCTATCTGGTTCCAGTAGTAGTAGTAGTACACCTGGGTGGTTATGGAGACCTGCATTGACCAGGAAAGGAAGTCAAGCATGCAAAGAACAGGATGCCAACTTCAATAGAAATAATCTTGCACCTCTGTGCAGTGATTCCTGCTATACAAATGGGTTTCTACTGTCTTTGTGGGTTATTGATGTCAACACATGGCTGTACATTGTGCATTTCATTTTAAATACTGTAGCTATTGTTTAGCTTTTCCCTGGCGAGCTCTTCTTGTTCTGATCATTTGAGGAAGGTCCACAAATCTGCACAATCCCATTGCTCCCAATGTTTCCTTCATGTTCCATGTTTCACTCCCCGGTGAAGTAAATGGAGCTAACATTTCAGCCTTGAATTCTACCATGTCCTTTTAATCCAATGAAAATCAGCCATCTTCTTATCTTGCTACTATTTCTTAATTTGGATCTCGACATTATGAAGTCACAACTCATTTAGTTTGTACTTCTTTTAAACAGAGATTGTGTCCTCGTTTGCTCTACTGTTTGCATTTTGATGGGTCTTCCTGTCTTAAGATAACATATCAAAAATAACAGCTTTGAACTGTTTGGAAACAGGCACATCCCCAATGATGAGTGAAGGCCTCCTGAGAAATGTATCAAAGAGAGCTCTGACTCATGCTCCCGTTTGGCAGGTGAAACCCAAGCTTGACATGGGGAATTTTACGTTGATTGCCCCTGACGTGTAGGCTCTTGGGGTAAAGAGAGAACTTCCATCAGTCTAGCACACTTCATCCCCATGTGCAAATTTTAAAGGTTCTTAGTGCCCAAAAGAGAGGAAAATACCACTGAACTGTGAAGAAATCAGAACAGACTGGTACCTCACTTCTCAAGTGGCCTGGCTGACGTACGCTGAACTACTCACGAAGTAGGGGCTTAATGAGTTCCCTACTTTGTGAGTGTGGTGGTCTCAATCTGATTCAAATTAAGAGCTGCCTGTCCAGCCTAAGGCAAAAAGTGTGCGTACTTCTTAGCAGACCAACAGTCAGGTATTCCCAGGAGTGTATTGACCATGTTTTACTTATTCCCCTGCCATTCTGTCAAAGCGAGATGAAAAGCGTTGTGTTTGTTCTTTACTCCCCTCCTCAGTGGCCAAGGTAATGAATCTTCCGTAGTCTGTCAATGCCTGTGTCCTCTCCATTACTCAGAGACACTAAGCAAGATAAATGGTGCTGCGCAATGACTGTGTAAGAATTCTGGTCATGATTTGTCTAAATAGGCAAGGCAGCTCCTAGAGTTACACACCATCATCTGCAGATCCTGTTTCCATAGAACTTTGAACTTCGCTTTTGATGTTTAGGCTGGAGCCCTGCTCCCACAAATCTCTAAATAAGTGAGGTGTGTCTTTTCTTGTATGGTCATTTCTTGCGCTTCCTATTTGAGAAGCTAATGGACACTGTAAATTCTCCCCTAAGAGCACCCGTGTCAGTGAGAAACTGTGCCCCAGAAAATTAAATTCTTCTGCTGCATTAAGTGTTCAGATTTCAAACTACAGAAATCTTCTGAGTCAAAGCTACTCAGTGCATAGTTTCTCTGTTAGCAAACTGTTGTTGCACTAAATTATTGTGTGGCTGCCTCCTGTTTAGATAAGCACATAAATGAGAAGTGCTGAATCTACTCTTTCCACAGACAGTAATTCAAATTAGGTGTTACACTGCAGCTGAACTTTAAAATGGACATTATTCATATGAATGGGAGTAGTTACCAGTTAATGCTCACACCTTGATCAGGAGAGGAATGCTGTCAAGAAAGGTCAAAATTCCAGCAGCCTCTCTAAAATGTCTTGCAGAAGTGAGCAATATAGTTTTCAGAGGAATATTAAAATAATATGAGGAGGACATTTATTTTTCTTTCACCTAATTGTGATACATTTACCTTCTTTAGTTATTCTCATTTCAGTCTTGCTTACGGACAGAAATGTGTGCTGTGCATTAGTAAATTCTCTTCTGCTCTTGATAGGGTCATTTCCATGCTGCTATATTTTTGAGTAGGATATATGTGACCTCTAGCTATGAGGGCTCTAAATAGAAATTTACTATGCATTTATTTTTTCCATTTGTATGAAGTTTTCATTGGGGTATAGCAATACAAAGCTTGATTTTTATTGTATTTTCCTTTACCTGTACTTATAGAAATATTGTTTGGCTTTATTATTGGCATGAAAACATACTACTTCAACAGATTATGGAGACATTGTCGTGAAGGAAACATTTTGTACAGATTACCCTCAGTCTCTGATCAGGAATGCATGCTGCTCAAACCTGCACACTGGAAATCGTTCAGAGAGTAAACCTTTATATAGGCTAATGAACACAGGATAACTTCACTTAAACTTGATTTCACCATAGTACAATGATGAGCTAATTGATCTGCACTATAAAAGACTGAAAATCATTAAGTACTTGAAGTGATAATGTGAATTGAGCTGTATTTTGGTCAAGATACACAATCCATGAGACAAAGCCCCTATGGTTTGTAGCTTTGATTAGATTCTTTGTCTTCAGACATTCTTTCTTTTAGTTCACTGAATTCTTATGAATACAGAATACTAATGCTAAGAGGTCATCCTAATTAAGGTTGAAGCAAAGAGTTGTTTGTTTCTGGATCTTGACTGTATTCGTCCATAGTTTTAGGTTTGAGATCTAAAAGAAATGCAGATTTGGTTTGAGATGAAATTTTTCATATTTTCTTGAGAGGCAAAGATCAAACATGGGCAATCCTAGAAAATTTCCATTGTTTGGAGCTGCACTTAAATCAGAACATAAATTATAAAAATAGTTTAAGATGTGGAGAAGTAGAGTCTGGGTATGATCATGGAGCACTGTCAGCTCTGATGTTCTCCTTGTGTGGTTTCGATCTTCCCTTATGCCGACTAAGCCTTACTGAGTTAGTTAATTCACTCTTGGCTTCCTTGAAAGAAATTTAACTGCAGCCATAGCCAAGCTGCGTGGCACTGAACAGCACTGAAATCTCATCTCGAAAGTCAGAGGCAGGACATGCAGCTTCAAAGCTGTATAATTAAAGGAGTTGTACTTTGCTTTACTTTTGACACTGTGCTAACAAAAAGCAGACTGCTGTTCATGTAGATAAGACAGAACAATAGCAACAGGTTTGGATTTCTTCTCCTGTGCAAAATTATAGCTTGGGTAGTGATTTGTGCATATTACTTAGCACATTTATGATGGGAATGTTTGTGTTTATGTATGTACGTACACGCGCCAGGAGCTGATGCTCAGCAGGTCTACAGTGCTCACTAAAGAGAAGAGTATCTTTGACATTTACATTATTAATGAACCTTACAAAATTAATTTTAAAGGCAACATAAATACTTCTCCACTACTTTACTGTAGCCTTTAATTGTCTGTGACTCCAGAATGAGGCGGCATTGGGCAGTATTAGAACTCCTGTGGTCCAGTATCTGAGCCATCTACTACTGGTACTGGAAGATACACAGTGCCTAACATTGCAGCTCTTATACCTGTCCTGATGAGGCTGAGTATCTTTACAATTGATATCAGAGCTTTAGCTAATACCAAGTGCACAACAATGTTTTTCTTTTGTGACTGGTTTTCTGATGAAATCATGGTGGAGCCAGCTGAAAATCATCATTATTCTAGCACTTAGTGTGGGGTTTAGTGAGGTACAGCTGATGCCATTCTTCAAAGAGTTTGTTCTCTTCAGACACTTGGAGAACTGTTACTTCTTCATGAGCAGTAGTCAAATACTTCCTCTCTTCCTCCTCACAAGCTTGTGAGACATTTTAGTCTTTACAATTTCTTTCTTCTCCCTTTAAGTAATGAGAAACCTTTCCTACTCAGGTCTCAATCAGCCTGTGCACTAATTAAGCTAATTGGCAACATATTTGATACATTCCCTAATTACAGGTGCAGAAATTTTCAGAGAGCAACCTTTCTACAATTTTTCCTTGAACCAAAAACTAAAAAGCAATAAACCCCCCCACAACTATTCCCTGGTAGGACTGTTAAAATGTTTTCAGAAGACTGTTCTAAGGTGCTTCCCTGACGTTCTGGTTGCTGTGGCCACTTCGCACCATTTGAGTGTTTCAGTGAGGAGACAGACGCTTCCAAAGAATTTTCTCCTAAGAGAGTTTCTGATGAATAAGCCTGGGCAGGCGGTGATGTCAGGAAAGGCATTACTGAAGTGTGTGGTATTCTGAATATTGTAAGAGCATAAAAGCTTATAGAAGGCTCTCAGAAACTAATTTAACCTAGAGCAGCCTTGGGGTTTTGCTAAGTCATGCAATTAGCCAGATCATCCCCTGGTGTGGGTTCTAATTAAATACAGAGTTCCTCCCCTCAGTCCCTCTCTTCATTGAAAGAGCAGCTCATGGTACCTGGTGGCCTCGCTTTCCAGTGACAATAGCTTTGAAAGGACAATGTGTTATGTAAAAGCTGCAAATCCTGTTTGTACAAAAAGTAAGTTGTGTGGTTTGGGGGTTTTTTTTGGTCATGGTTTAGCGAAGTGAGCAGAATTCTTGCTATTTGAATTGAAGTATTAGTAAAAACTAGTAATATATCACTTGCCGTTACAGAGGAGAGCTGAGCTCCTCTTGTGTGTGACTGACTTCATCTTTTGTTCTTCAGCCTAAGTGGGGGTGGGAGAAAGGTGTATCTTCTATTTTAATTTCATGTTTCCTGTGGATTGCTGGTTTTATGCATGACCTCTTTCCATCTAGCATTATTTCAGCTGAGCTGCCTTGACTTATTTTTAATCAGTCTCCAAGTGTAGTTACCAGATCTAGTCTTCTTACAAAGAAGTAATTTGTTGCCTTGTGACTAGAAGGGAATAACGCTTAAGCAGGGACACATATACAGAAAGGAAGACAATGACTTCTAACACTGTTGAAATGTCAGACCATGACCTTTAAAAAGACTGAAAGAAACCAGAGGGCATAAGCCCTAAGGGATGTTTCTGTATGAACAAGGGTGGGAGTTGACTATTTTTGTATCTTATGAAAAAAGGTGATATATTGCTGCCTTCAGTCATTCAGCCTATGGAATTGCGCATGTTCCTGAGCAAAGATCACGCTGTGCTCTGTTGAGGAAACAAGAAGAGTCATCTTTTCAGAAAGTGGAGGTGAAATTAAGTGCATGTTATGGTTATACATCTTCTTAAATGCAAAAAAAATGGAAACATTGTGGCTGGATAAGTACTTTAAAAACAAGCAAAAAAAGACAACAACAAGGGAAACAACAGCTCCCTCCCAAAACAAAACCACAGCTACTGTGCAGATAAACTGAGCTGAAATCTTTAGCTAAGCTCACAGAAAAGAGGTTTGTTTCACACCATGTTTGAAATAGCTGCATAGCACAGGAAAGTCTTCTCGGGGATTACCTGTTCCACGCTTAGGCGAGAGTGCTGGTGGGGGTTCTTACAGTGTGCTTCCTTGCAGCGTCCAACTCTCTTCAGGCCTGTAGAGCCTGATGTGGTCTCAATACAAGGTAATCATGGATTTGGGGTGATTTAGGGAAGCCACAGGCAGAAAAATGCGAATAAAACCACTGAGATGCTGCAGGAATAAAGTATTTACTTTTTAGCTTGTATTGCAGTAACAACTAAACAATGTAGCTCTGTTGTGCTGTGGCAGGATCTGCACACACACGCAGTGGGGACATATCAGCCCGAAAGGATCAGCTCTCTAACATTTTTAGCACACAGTCTGCTTGCACTGCTAATTCTCACGGGGTGCTGTGTGCGCTTTGTCTGACAAACTTTTTATTGGGAGCAGTTCTCCTATTTCTGTAAGATAGATGAGATTCTTCACCAATCACAAGTGCCTCCTCCCAAGACATTACCAACGAAGCTGATCCGTCTACTTTCTTCAGGTGGAGTAGTGAGGTATCAAAATTACTTAAGATCTGTGAAGTTCCTCACTTTCAATAACCATGATTATCAGTAATGCTACTTGTTGTTTATACAATTTAAAGCCCTCAAATCTTAAATTTTGTATGTGGCACCTCTGTGAACCAGATGTAATTTGGGAGAGCACTTTTAATATGTCATTTTAATGCTTTAGCTTTCCTTCACTTTCAGGGGTTTGTCTTGGTTGATTTATTCTTGGATATTTCCTAAAGTGCCAGGCAGTAAATGTCTGTATGTTCTGTGATTTGTTTGAGCAACTCAAACCATTTCTCACGGACCAGGAAAGGAGTCTTAAGTATTTTTATACTCCATGCATAGATATGTGGAGAAGCTTAGCCTAATTTGTAAAACAAGAAATAGTAATCTGAATTAGATTGAGTAATCGGCGCTTTTCTGTTCAGTCTTAATTATGTATTTGTTGTCTACCAAATAGAGGTTTAATCCTTAACTTTCTTATGTAATAAGACAACAGTTGGTAGTGATTTGCGGATCGTGGTAACTAGGCATAGAAATATTTGCTCAACTATTTATTGCATTTATCCAATGATTTGATTATTATCCAAATAGGACAATGAAGGGTAGCTAGTATGTTCAAGAATGCTTCCCCGTGATTGGCTAATGTCAAGCTTTAAATGACCTGCCTTTATTATGAATGTACTAGCTTCCAGCACCTCTTTTTGTGCCAGTTTAGTAGGAAAGGCTGTGGATTAAAACAGAGACACAGAATAGCTTTCCTGTAAAAGTAATATGCAGAAAGTAAGATGGAGTTTGAGAAGTAAGGTTGGAAGCTTTAAATGTGTTTCTGTTTAACTTTTAAAAGGCAATATAATCCTTTCTTAAGGTTTTATTAGATTCAGGGTTTTTGCCTTTTGTAGTGATAGGGTGAAAAAAAGGAATTTCACTTTGGATTGACCTGAGAGAATTGTTTTTGGGTTTTGATTAGTTTAGCTGAGCAGCTGAAGAATCAGTTATCCCCACACATTTAGAGGAGAATATGCTGAACTGTGGCATCAGTTCTGTGAATTAGCCCTGAATAAAATGCAGTGGCTAGTGCATGTTCCAAATGCAACTGAAACTGGGTAATGCCTTTCTGCTGACTTTCTGCTTGCAGACAAATCCTACCATCTGTCTTGCTCTACCTAGTAGATACTATCCTTTAGTCTGTACACATTCAATTAGAGAACTTCATCTTTAATCTGTTACTTACAAGCAGTGATGTGAATCACAGTCAATTATACAATTGTAGAATCCATCCCGTACAGACTTTATATATACAGCTTAGTATGTGTGCTTGCAATAGGATTTGCTTTTGACTAAACACAAATGTAGACACTAAAAATGAATTAAACAATTTCAAATGTGCATATGTATTCACATGTGCAAATATTCAGAGAGATGTTCATGAGGGTAATTGTTTTGAATGCTCAGAGAACCAGCCTCTAAGAGCTCGCTGTGACAGGGACCTCAATTTGTGCTCTTTAAAAGTGTGAATACCTGCTTGGCAGCAAGTATACCTGTAATTTGTTTTAAATGTAGGATTATTGTTTCTGAGCTTTCTATTGTGTGTTTTTTACCGATGCTTCTGAAATCTTTTGTTCAAAGCTGCTCAGTGGGACTAGAATGCAAAACTATTCATGTCCAAGTAGCAGGGATTTTTAAGTATCCGAGATAATTGCAGGGTAGGGTAAAATAATCTTGAGCTCTTGGTGCTTCTTGTGCAGCTCCCCTGCAGTCTTTATTGCTGCTGAATTTCAAATATCCTCCACATTCTCCAGGAGGAACTTTCCTGCAATTAAATAGCCAGAGTTCTCAGCTCCACATGTTATGGCATCCTCCTTGTGGGATTCTGACTGTGACACCCAGGTACAACATTCCAATTTCTAGTCAGGCTTCAAGAAAACAAGGTATTTAGCTGAGGCAGATTTTAATATGACCTTTAGAATCTGCGAGGAGATGTGAAACTGGCTTAAAATTGACAGAGCAAACTCCCAAAGAAGTGCCAAAGAAAACAGTGGAGACTGTCAGGCAGAAAAAAAAAAGAGTTCTTCTTTATCTTTCTATTTTTAGGTGTTTACAGAGTGTCAAACACTAGCATCTCTATCAGTATCAGCTTATCTAGAAACCACTTTTAAATAGATATGAGAAGGAAGAAGATGATTTCAAAAGGTGGAATTGGTTTCTGAATAAGACTTTGGAGGTTTGTATGAGCAAAGAACTTTCTCTAGATTTAGTTAAATGAATACTGGGTAAGTTCAGGAGTTCATGCCCTTTGGAGTTTCTTTAGATAGGGAAAAAATTATGGGGCTATAAAATGATAATTTCAATCCTCTTATCTCTTGTGAGTATTACACTTTTGAGAAAGTTGAGAGAATAGCACACTGGATTATTGCCAGTGAGAACAGAAAGAATTTTAAACATACAGTATCAGTAAAATATGTTTCTAAAGAAACAAAATATTTCATTACAAAATAAACTGCGAAACTGCAAGCTGGCTTTGTTTTTTAAAAATAATAATTCACAGCCATGTAGAACAGCAAGTCAGACTTTCAAAGGTATTTTAATTCTGAAAACATGCATATAATGCACTATTGAGTATTTAAAAGTACTTGACCCCGGTTAAGTAGACTTTAAGTCTAAATACAGTTGAATAATTAACTTCTAAGTAAAAAAAACCCAGCACTTTCCAAATAATTGTAATCTGTTATGTCTCTCTCTTGCACTGGAAAATCAAAGTAGTAGTCTCTCAGAGGTCTGAGGATTTGCTGTGCTAGCCTGTTACTGCAACAGTGAGGTTCACTTAGCTGTGCTGGGCTCAGGCAAGGGCAAGCAATGAGCTTTATATTTGTGTGTGACCAAGGGCTTGAAACTGATGCGGGTTTCTGCTTGGTGATGACTCCGGGAGCCATGCTAGGTGATCTGGAATGCTCCAGCAGCCCCTGCCACCAGGAGGAATTGCTCCCACTCTGTCAGCAGGGCTCTGGTGTGTAACTGCCAGCCTGCTCACACTCCTGGCACCTCGGCCAGCCTCTTGCTGAGCCAATACTATGTGCTAATTCACCAGAAAAGGAGCCAGGAAAAAGTGGATTATTTCAGCCAGTCTAGATGAGTTGAGGCATCTTGCCTGAAAGAAGAGTGGATCACCCAATTTGGCTAGAGAGGAGAGCGTGATTTTTTGCAACTGGGAGGAAGCAGAGGCGGAATGAGAAGAGGGGAGCCACTTCGTGGCTAAATCTTAGACTAGATCATCTCTTCTGCTCAGCCATGATCTGGAAGTGGGTTACCATAGGTACTCCTGGGGGTGATAAAGCAGCTAAGGTATAGCCAGCTGCACACCCAGCAATCTTAGCTCTGCAAAAATTTCTTTAGAAAAAAGTATGTCTTCGTTTTTCCTCTCTGCTATATATAGAGACAAGGTACCATGCCTGATGCTATTAGAGATAGCTGAGCGTCTGTAAGCATGCTACAGGTCTTCTAGAAGTTTGATGTCATTCAGTGGTCAGAATAAGAGCCTGAAAAACTGCCTCGTTAGTTATTCTGATGTTTGTGTGCCTTTCTTTCTGGCAAATTCTTTTTCTGAGAGACCTTAACTTACTACTTAGCTGACAAGATGAAAAGGATTGGGAATGTGTCAGGTTTACCTTGTAGCAAAGAGAAAACTTCCTGTGAGGGATGAAGACCTTGTGATTCAGAAGCTAATAAGGATGTGTCAAGAAAGTTCTTACTCATCTTCATTAATGAGTATAGCCTTTGTATTTGGGGAAAGTTGGTGAGAGATCTTAGTGGCTGCTGACAGATTTGGATTGTATATATTATTTTAGAACAGCTTTTCAGGACAGGAATTAAACCTTTGTTTCCTGATTCTTTGAAGCAGGAGGCCCCTGTGAATTCAGGACACTGCGTTCCCATGTTCATGGTGTGTCTATACCAGGGACCATTGTGAAGAATAGAAATATCCAAGAAACAGTGTTAATTAATCTGGCTATGATCCATGCTGCCAAAGTCAGATTTTTTCATACATCTGTGCTTGTGTGTACATGTGTGTGTATATACGTTATATACATACACATATATATTCTATGGTGCCCTCCAATTTCTAGACTTTTCAGGTACAAATACCCATTATCTTCACTTCCTTCTGAAAACACACTCAAATATTTTCGAGTTGCACTTTCTTTAATGAATGTAATTGGGTACATATTTAGTGAAATATTGCTAGTTTTATTGATATTCCTGGAAATTTACTGTATATACCAATATTACAATGTTATTTAAATATGAGTTTAAAAAAAAAAAGAAAATATTTGTATCTTGTTAGTGAATGTAGCAATAGAAGATCAATATTGTAATTGTTGCCTGTACAAATTCAGTGTTAGGCACAAAGCCTACAGCAAAATGTAGAGGCATGATATGGATTAACAAATTTAAAATGAATTTAAAAAAAAAACCATACTCTGGTGGGGAAGAATGATCAGCCAGCAGCCACAAACACTTTTGTGCTGCAGTTCACATTCTGCCAGAATTGGATTAGGGTATATAGACATGGCTTGTCTCATAAAAGGCTGGCAGCAGAAACTGGCCTATTAATTTTGCTGAGTCAGGTGTTAATTTAATGCTTAGGATTTTTTTCCTGCCATGAGAATGGTTCTGGTAGCAGAACTGCAGCCTCCACAGAGTCCCTGGAATCCTTGCAGAAAACGAAGGGGAAATTTTGCAGACGTTTCAGGCAGAATCTGATCGATGCCTGAATAGAGTCTAAGCAGTGTGAGGCTGTTCCTGCACAGTCCTGTATTTCTGTCTCTATCGTGATGAATTTGGCAATTGATGTTGGGCTCCTGGTGCTTCGCACTCCCTCACTACCCAGCCTTGCTTTCCTTTTATTGGTTCCTAGACATAATTAGAGTAGGAATTGTATTTAAGTCAAGATACTTCTGGCAAGAATTTCAGCCTTCTAAGGCTGGTGGATTTTTTTAATTTGAGGGTGTGTGTTTGGTTTTTTAAACCCTTGAAATCTTCATTTGTTTTGTCCTCTGCAAGTAGATGCATAGGAGGGGAGAAGGGACAGGAAGGGAGACACAGACTAGTGCCATTGAAAGCCTGAAAAGTTTTTCAGTACCTTCAACACTGAAGCCCTTGTCTCTTGCTTCTTTCACTGTTGGGGTGCCTTGAGCCGTAAGTGGGCAGCACCTAGCCCAGTACTCTTTTCACTGAAAAGAGGCTCTATCATTTTAGGATTCATTAAATGCATCAAAATTGCAAGAAAGGCCAAGAGATGGTGTGTATCAAGATCGCCTGGTGAGATAGTGATGAAAGTTCGCTGTTTGCTACAAGCAGTGACACACTCAAGGGAGCGATGCATCTTCTCATGTCTAGTACCTTTTCCTCCTTCCATCATACACAGTTGATGGATTGGGGACAGCCCTCTCACTATTGATGTTTTGTGCCTGAAGTATCAGAAGTATCTTCCTAGCCAGTCTTTCCCCATCCTCCAGTAGTTAACATAACCATGAGTTTGTTGTGGTGGTTTTTTTCCTGTTTTTCTTACTGTAAACTTTGTGGTGCCCATCACTGCTTTGCCCTTTCATGTTCAGGCTGACATCAGGTCTTGTGTGAAACAGTGCCATAGCCTTTTATCTTAATACTGTTCTTTGTAATTATTACTTTGCTGCCTTTTCAGGTGGGAACTTGCCTTTGTTGTTTGATCTTTCTCTGATCATTTTTATATCACTTGGTAATATAAAGGTGTATGTGTTCCTCTGCAGCACTTTTATTTAAATGATTTCTTTATCTGTCTATGTGAGTAATAAAATAACATCAAGATCGTTCATCTCTCTTCTAATGAATGATGAGATGTAGTCTGTCCTGACATCAATGATTAATTTACAAAAGTTTCTTCAAACTTCAGTAAAATGGGATATTCAAAGAAAATATTGTGTCACCAGACTACAGTGCTGTTGTCAAAAAGATCTTACCTGACTGATAATCAGGCCTATTAAGGCAACTGGAGTTCCTGGATTGATACATCAGCTGGGGGTACAATCTGCATCTGCAAGTGTGTATCCAGGATGAGCATGTGATGGGATTAACCCATCAAGTCAAACAACAGAGTTAAAACGTGAGAAGTGCTGGATGAGTATACTACCTTTAATGGTCTCTGGAGTCATGCATGTAAGATTATGCATGCCACGATCAGATGCCTGCTCTCAATCCAAGCATGGAAGCATGGAAATTCTTTGATGACATGAATAAACTTTCAGGCTTACCATTTATGGCAGTCCACAAGGAGCTCCTGACAGGCAGGTGTGTGAAGTTGATAGTTTCATTTTGGGTTTAGATTATTTGAAGCATCAGAGAGTGGCTCATGTTAAGACTGAGGATTGTTTCAGAGTTGCTGGTTGCTTTGCATGGTGGAGTAAGAGCTCCCTTTCTAGAAGACCATTTTCTCAATGTTTGCAACTTCTAAATTTTTCTGTAAGAAAGCTCCTGTGTGAAAGAGATTGTATGGAGAAACCATATAAGTCATTGTGGTCTAATAATGTCCCATTGACAATGTAAATAATGCTGTCATGGTCACGGCCGTTGAATGGTCCAGTCATGCACCTGACAGTGTGTACTTGCTCTGGGATACGGTGGTAGTAGGCAAAAGACTGTCATCCAGATTTACTGGTCTCCTTCCTGTAAAATCAAAACCTTGAGCTTTGAAGCCCTGGAGTGACAATTCTTTGAGGTGTGCCAAACAATACACCACTAAATATAGAGTACATTTCTTAACTGAGAATCACTCTTCAGATGTATTTCTTGTTTTCTGATTCACCATTGCATTTTGGAGACCTTTCTGGGTTGAGTTTCATGTTATACTTGACTAGGAGATTTTCTTGCTTTCCAGCACTCAGGTCATGGAAACTTACCTGTGGAGTTGATAGAGAAATTACAAGATTACTACAAGATTACTCAAGAGGAGCAATCTACCAGGACTGATAACACAGAAGCAAAAGTGGTTAAGATGTGCTTTGATGTAACATTTTGGCTGTAACGTTCTCTTGCAAAGGAGTCCAGCCTCTAGTTCAGCAAAGCATTAACTAACGTGTCTTTCTGGACAGGAATATGCTCGTGAAATTTAAGCACACTGTGTCAGAGCACTGCCTTCCTTGCAGGACTCGGCAATTAAAAATTCTTTCTGTTTCTGACTGCAGTAGCAATGCTTGATAGTTTTGATAAAAAGAATGGTTTCCAAGCGTGTAATCATCTTAGAAATGATGGTACCAATGATTTGTCTGCATCTGTGTAAAGTTTAATTTGCTTTATTCAGCATCTACTTTGACTGTCACTTAATGTGTTGCACATTCTAACAATACTCCTTTAACTTCTTTAAAATTCTTTTACAAGAAATGAGGTCTCACCTTTTTACAAAGAAGCTCTTCTACATAATCTGTGGCCTTGATGTTCAGGTAAACTTTCCCTTGCTTTGTAACAAGTTCCGCACAGACGCGCAGAACTGGAACTAGAGCTGTAATAACTTGGAAAGGGGGGATACTGGCAGGTTGGGAGCAGCACTGTTCTTGAAAGAATGGTAATTTCCCAAGGATGAAACAGTTACAGGGAATGTTATAAAGTGAAACAGTCAGAGTCTGAAATGCTAATTGGGAAAGGACCTAAAAAAATCGGTGACTTTTGGCTTTGAAGCCATTTTTTCTTTTTAATTTGCTGCAGATAAATGCATGACTCTTGGGTTTCAGGGTTCTATTTTTTGTTTTCCTACTTGTGACACACCGATTTAGCCTTATCGCTCTTCTGTTGGTACTTGCCCTTTAGAATGATGGTGTCCGTTATGAAAGCACGAGATTTTTTTGGAAACTGTTCTTTAATGGTATGATAACACTAGGAGTACTGGAGATCCTGCTGCCAGGTTGGCTGGATTCTTTTATTTCTGTACCAGTATGGAAGATAGACACTGATATTCCTCTTCCAAACAAGCAGGTGAAGAATGATAGGAAATCAGTGCTCTGGTGTGAATAGTGATAGTAATGCGTCAGTCATTATTTCAGCCTTATGTATTACACAACTGTATAGAGAACAATGTGATCACTGAACATTTTTATCTATAATAATGTCTTCATAAGGAAGTAGTTGTAAGAAATAGGTCATATTCAGTACAGGAAAACTGACCTGTTACACTGTCATTGTGAAGCATAGACAGGAGCTCACCATCACACTGGATCTCTGTGCTAGAGATGGGATGGCTCAACTTCCCCTGTTACCAGCTTGTGGCAGAGATGTTGAACAAGACTGTTTGTTTGGTGGGGTTTTTTTTTTTGGCTGATATGACAAAGCAGTGGAAGACTATGGGAAAATCTGGCCAATTTAGTCCTCAACTCTGCTTACATTTTCAGGTTTTATAAAAAAAAATTGTTGAAAATCTTTGAAATCTTCATAGTGAAGACTGACTACAGAGAGGAATTAGTGATTTGTGACTGGTCTCCAGCCCTGAATGCATGCTGGCTTCGTGGCTTTTGGCAAATCCCGTCACTATTTTGGCATCAATTTCCAGTTCTAAAACCTTGTCCCTCAACTTCAATTGTAGATTCTTTCAGGCAAATACTGCTCCTTCTGATGAAGTCCGATTTTGCTTGTCTTCTGGTCGCAGAAGTAATAAATATTTAGTGATATAATCAAATACCAAGAATCAATGCTAAAATGAGATGCTAACTAGGGAAGAAAGGTAACCTGTCCCACTGAACTCTAAGCAGTTCACTTTTGGATGTATATAACATAATATAAACTGACAGAGAATTAATCTTGCAAGTTTTGGTGTAATTTCTTGGCAGGAAGTAACTCCAGCATGTAATTTTCAGTGTGGGTATCTGTGGGATAGATTCATGTTTTTATGGCATCAAGTCATTAAAATACTTTCTTGACTCTGTTACTGCACAGATCAGGTGCGTGGCTGTGCGAGAATGGTTTCAAAGAGAATAATCGGCAGGTTTTTGATCATGTGGTGCAGCACATTTCCTGAGGGTTTTGTTTGTTGCCCTCCAATGCATCTGAGCTGTCGATGTTCTTTACAGCCTATTGCGCTGTGCTGGTCTGTGCCTCCTGTGCTCCCTCCCTCCCTCTGGGCATCTGCTGGGCACCACTGCCAAGTGTAACCAGTGAACAACTTCATTGCTTTCAAACGAGCAAAAGGAGCAACTGCCACAAAGCCTGTATTGCCTTTCTTTCTGTCCAAGATCAAAACCTCCCATCAGTTTGTCACTATGTCATAAAGCTGTTCTCAATGAAGCATAGCACTTAATCACAAGCTTGAAAATGCAGCGCTAATTGTATTTAACAAATCAAAGCTTCTACAAGACCAGTGAAAGAGGGAACGCAGGAAGTCATCCTTGGAAAGCTCCGGTTTTGTCTATTCATGTGTAAGGGCTGTGCAGAAGGATGCTTGAACCTAAGGAAGGAACATGACAAGCAACCAACAAATCCTGTAAGGTGGGAATAATCCTGCTCAGACATTCATGTAACTCAGTCACTTAGTAAGTGATGTGTCCTGGTAGAGTAGATCATTGCTCTGTTAAGAACAGGTGATGATATTCACTATCTTTATAGCTTCGCTTTAAACTGCATCACTTTTGAGTATTGGTGGGTTCAGCCATTTAACTAGGTTAAGACTGAAAGGTCTTAATTTTCCAAAAATGAGCATGAAGTTTTATTGGAACTGACATGTTTCCAGATCTAGACATAGATCACACTACCAGATTTTTTTTTTTTTCCCTAGAGATTTTGGTTAAAAACATGCCAGTGCATAACAAGAGAGCAAAAATGTTCAGAAAACTCAAGGAGATGAGCTAAAACTAACTAAAAAGGTAAAATTTTTGGCCAGAGTGAAGAGAACCACTTATCTTAATCCTCAAGATATAGCAACAAAGTTCATCTTTTGCATTACCACTATGAGCTTGCAGCTGGCAAGGCAATTTTCCTAACAAGTTGTTCCCTTCACTCTATGTAAAAGGCAATTTATTTTTTTTAATAGCAGCATTATCTAATTGATTGGAAAAGTGTTTTACTTCTCATGAATGTGGATGATTGTGGATTGAATAGTTTTAAAAATAAAGTAACTGTTAGGGCAACGGAGTCCCAAGGATCTGGCAATATAGGATGAAGTTAGTGGTCTGGCAGATTTCTTCAATTTTCTGAAGCCATGGTCAATAGCTTTGCAGTAAAACTGAGCTATGAAGAGTGGTTTTTGTCATTGACTGAGAGCTGCTGTTACAGGATACTAAAGAAATAAAGGTTTAATATTTTTAGCCAGACTGCAGTATAAAATTAATAGCTTAATGAAGAAAGCAGTACAAGCTTTTGGAAGGTAAATGCACCGTGTTTACAATGTCATGTTCAGGGATATATTGTATGTGCAAGCTTTGGCTGGGCAGGAGGAGACTATGCTGCTTTTTGTTCAGATTTTCTCGAATTCACTGACCTGTGAAGAATTTGCTTCTTTCATCAATGACAAGTATTTTTTAAATGGTGCCAGTCAGTGGAAGATTTACTAAAGAAAGAGGAAAGAAAACCACCCTACTACAGCATCTCTTCCCGGGTGGCCAGTGACTAAAATCTTCAACAAACCACTCACAGCATGAGAGGTCAAATACAGGCGTAGTTGTAAGGGATCGCGAAATAATAGCTCCTGGCATAAGCACAGGATCAAAATTAGATTTTATTGGTTTGCTTCAGACCACTGGGCATCATCTCCTAAATCCAGAATGTGGTAACATCACCCTGCACTTGCAGTAGATTGTCTTCTCCAGACCTTGCAGTGAAGCAGTTTACTCCAGTTGAGTATCAGCCTCTCGAAGATCAGCAGCACTGTGAGGCATCACTTGCTGTGGTCCTCTGGAAGAATCTAGTTTTCCCTCTGCAATGGCTCAACTTAAGATAAACTGATCTTACAGCTTGCCACAACTAATCAATTCAAAGTCGAGCAGATCTCTGTGGATCATAGGAATCTATCATCACATGGATAGGTTAAACCCTCAAGGTTTATTTTAATCTGGTACCACTGTTTTTTCTATGGACACAGAGTATGATGTAGTCTCTGCCATATATCCACACAGAACTACTAAAGCTGGTTACTGTGCTTTGTTGCACTTGGTTGTTCTGCTGCCAAGTTCCACATGTAGACGAGGCTCCAGATCTAGTGGTTCAGTAAAGAGAAATGGTTGTTCCCAAGTTTAACTGTGTATTTTGTCTTGATGTTGTTTCCTTAACAACACTTCAGTTACCCATCCTTTATTTTGACATATTTGAACTGAGAGACTCACTGTGATGCTTATTTATTCAGGTGCATAATTCCTATGGAAGTTTGATTATGATGGTATAGATGTGATATAATATTTAGAGTAGAGGATATGGCTTAAATGTTTAAAAATCCATTTTTATGCTGGGTCTCACCCAATACGACACAAAATGGTAATCTTCTGCAATTCTGCCTTTGCAAAAACATGGATAATTTTTACAAAAATAGTCATGGTTGTAATTAAGGATGCTGATAGCTGGTTTTGTTTTTAATTTCCTATCCTTCAAAATCCTTTATAAACTTTCATGGTCGAAATCCAGATGGTACTGCAGAGTTTAGTGTAGTTTTTGAAAATTTTTGTCTGTTTGTGCTGATTATAACTCTCCCCAGATAGGAGCGTAAAATTGTTTGAATTTTTGGCCTTTGGCTGTTTGGAAATCTGCTGTCAGCTTCCAGCTTAAGCCAATTCATATTCGGTGCACATCCACAGCTTAATGGTGGCAGGAAGTGCAACAGCAAGCAAACCAGTTTGCCATTGCCCAAAAATTTAAAAACCAATGGGCCCTCCTCTATCTGGTGAGATTGTTTCCTTTTTTTTAATAGGCAGATCACCTTCTGGTGGTTTATTTTTCTTCTCTTTAATTTGTGTTGATGTCCTTTTCTGAAGATTTACAAACTCTGAGGGACACTGTCTTGTGGAGGTGGGGAATACAGAGTGAAGATTTTAAATCCCTTAGATAATTAGGCACTAAAATAAATGATTAAAAAATTATGAGGTGAAACACTCTGTTAGTTTTAATATAAAAATAATTCTCCCTGCGGAATGCAAGGGAGGGAGCCGCAATCGAAATAAGGGAAATAAAAAATTGAATACCCTGAGCTTTTTTCCTCTCTCTGAGCTGCCTCCATGATGCCTCACTGTGTTTAATGGTGCTTTGCCAAGCTGTTGGGAGGAGTACAAAATGAGTGTGGAATTTATAAAAGGGACATTAGATGGAGGAGCGATGTTATGGGCTGGGTGATCTGAGGAGTACAACAGCAGAACAGATTTTGCCTTAGGGCTGGATAGAAAAGATGCGTCCCTGCAACTCTAAGTACTAGCAAAGCCATTTAGACTTGTTAGAAATCTTTGTTGGGGGATTATCTAGAAAAAGGTCTTAAAAAACTTCATCTGCTCTCGGTGAATATCTGGAGAGAGAGTGGGATCTAAATGCTGGAAAGCTAAAATAAAGGGTGTTTTTGCATGTGAAGAATCTCTGCAGTTTACTCTTGATTAAAAACAGAAGCAGAAGAGCTTTGGGTGTGACTTCCTTTAAATTCAAACAAGATCTAAGCTGAATTTTTCAGCTCTAGGGATCATGGGACTTCAGCTTTTTATTGCTGTTGCATTTTACAGTCACTTATGATGATACATGCTGAGGCCATTTTCCTGATTCTTTAGATGGAACTGATTTCTACTTCTAGGTGGGTTTTAAGAGTTGACATTAATTAAACTTTTAAAAAGTAAGGTTTTATTTTAATTGTTTCTTGGGAGAGGAATTTCAGTTTTTCAAGATGGAGAGAAAGGTTTCCAAAACTGTGAAACTTCCCTGCAATTCTTTCTTCCTGGCCTTTTTCATTCTGAGATTTGTTCCTTCTGTCTTAGGGCTGAATGATGCCCACCCTTACCTAGGCTTTGTTTGTGGTTTTTTTTTTGGTTGGTTTGGATTTTTTTTGCTTTTGTTTTGATTGGTTGTTGGTGGTTGTTGTTGTTGTTTTGATAGCCAGCTGGTTTTGCTTTTACATATAGAATGTTCTTTGCTCCAGTTTCCAGTTTCTCATTTTGCATTATGTTGGTGTCTAGAGACCTTAACTGAGATCACAGCCTTGGAATTGTAGGAGATGCTCTTATATAAATAGCAAGATAAGTCTGTTGCATTTCTCTGCCTATGCAGACAAAGGGTGAGGAGAAATAAGTAGTAATAAAACTATTTTTGTTGAATATAGACCAATGGCACAGGACAAGTGACTTGTCTGAAATTGGACAAAGTCTATGGCAGAGTGAGATCTCCTGCATTAACTGCTTTGTTGTGGAGGTGCCTTGACTGACGTGCTGGTTCTGGGTAGCATCAGTGTGGCTTCCCCTTTCAGGTTATACAGCCCATAGGTAGGTAAGATGTTTGTTGCTGTGAGAGGCATTTTCCAGATTGTTTTTGGTGAACTCTCACAGTCTGAAATAAGAAGTTTTTAGGAACAAATTCCTTCCCATAGAATGTGAAGATAACAAGCCTCTTCTATCCTGTTCTGGGATTTGCAGTGCATTGCAGTACAGCAATGGTAGGTTGGTGCTTAGGAGTAACTGGCATCAATTCAGGCCACCGCAGTACTTGATAAGCAAATAAATATTTAGGTCAAATGCCAAACAAAAGAATTAATAAAGCATTTGTGGACTAAAGCTTGGGAAACTAGGTTGCCTTTGAATGCCATCTGTGGTAGCCCTTTGTCACTGTTCTGAATAAGGATAAGGATTTGCATTTGCTATGGAAAAACATGCAATTTATTTCACAATTAGGGTATGAAGACATGAGCACAAAGGTCAGATGTTCAAACAGGAAAGGTTGTATTGTATTTGCATCTGTGATTTTTAGCAGTGTATGCCTTTCCTCTTTGGGACTGACAGTTCCTAGAAAGGATGGAGAGCTTATTCTTTAATATGATAGCCTGCCTCAGGTAATTGCTCGATGGCGGAGTTAAAATAGATATCTTGCAGTAAGAGAGGCTTGGTGTCATTGTAAATGTTCGTTCAATGTGCAGTGATGTACAGCCTACAGATAATGCAGTTGTATTAAGGAACGATGTAGGTTAGGCAACACAGCGGCATGAACCTGGGTAGTTATTTATAGAAAAAACCCTCATTCAGTAGATGAAGTGAAACAGAAGGGAATATAAATTGGATGTAAATAAAGCTCCTTTTGAAATCCTCTACTACCAGAATGTTGGTTATTGTGCTAACTATTCTTAAAGTGAAATTCAGCCTTGTGCAGGAAACCACTTAAAGTCCATGTATTGCTTAAGAGTGCTGAAAAGAAGGTTGCAGTGAGCTCTAAGTGGTCCAGGTGCAGCATCTGATATAAAATCACTGCACTGGTTCCCTGTATATTGGCAGCTTGCTCTAGTGATCAAATTCCTTTTAAAATGTGCCTGTGCAGTGATCTTATATTGCAAATGCTGACTGGGTAATTTTGCCTTCCAATAATAAATGTGTATTACAAGGGAGAATGTGACCTTTGGGATGGGTAAACCTACACAAGGTACTTCTTTTAATCTAGTGGCCATGTAGAAAGTATCATAACCTGTTGTTTTCCAAGCTAACTAGATAAATCATCTACCTAGGCTACTTCTGCATGGATTGATGATGCTTGTGTTGCCATTAATACCAGCCACAGCATTGTCAATCAAGTCAGCAAGGTTATGTACAGTATGACTTGAAGATCTGATCTTTTTAAACTCTCCTTTCCTTTCAACAGTGACTGAGAGTCGAGGGATCCTGGAGAGTATACAGAGGTTTTCTTTGCTGCCAACTTACTTGCCTGTGACCTATCGTATCCACAATGCGGATGTTTCCTTCTTTCTTAAGGAAGCCAACCAGGATATTATGAGGAATTCTAGCTTGCAGTCCCGAGTGGAATCCTTTCTGATCTACAAATCCAAGAGGCCACCAGTGTTAAATGCCAGCTATGGACCTTTTTCTATTGAGCAAGTAGTGCCCCAGGACTTAATGTTGTCTTCAAATCCATTTGGATCTACTAACAAGTTCTCCTTTAATTGGAAACTTAAGGCCTTCATAATGCGTGACAAAATTTACCTGAGCAAGCCCAAAGTCCAGGTCCTGTTCTACATCGTGGGCAGGGACTGGGATGACTATAGCACCACGGAACGGCTGCCCTGCCTGCGGGTGTTTGCCTTCCGAGAGACACGGGAAGTCAGAGGCAGCTGCAGATTGCAAGGGGATCTGGGGTTGTGTGTGGCAGAGCTGGAGCTCCTGCCAAGCTGGTTTAACCCCCCCACGGTTGTTGCTGGCCGTAAGAAACCAATGGATCAGTCTGAAGGGAGCCCTGTGGAGCTTTACTATGCCATACAACCAGGAGACGAGAAAGGGGAATGCACCAAGGAGGATGTAAGGAAAAGTAATGGGATCCGACCAGGGCGCAATGACATTGATGAGGCAGGACCTCCCTTGCAGAGGATTGGAAGTGTTTTCCTTTACCAGACACATGCTGGCCCTTCTTTAAAAGAAATCAGATTGGATAATAATATTGCCATCCAGTATGCGCCAAAGACTGTCAAGCAAGGTGACATTTTGACTTTCCTTGTGTCTGTTGCTAAAAATTCAACAGAAGATCAGTTCACACTGAGGTAAGGACGTTTTATGTCTCTTTGGTACCTTATTTTTTTGTTTCTCTACTCTTGGTACAGGAAGTCACTTTCTCATGTATAAACTGCCTAACAAGCCTTCAATTGCTGCTCTACAGAAATTGTATTGCAGTTGGTTGACCGAACTGTTGTTCAGTCTATTTTATGAATTGAGATGCAATCTCTGAGTGAGAAAGGCCTTTTCTTGAAGTTGTCCTTTCAATGCTTCTTATAAGAATTAGTTCAAATAGTAGAGTTGGGATCTCTCTATGTTCTAATAGGAGATAACATTTAAAGTCTCCAGAGCTGGAGTTTGCAGTGCTCCTGATCTGTCATTGAACTCATGTTAAGATTAGTAAAACTCAAATCTGCAAAGGTATTTATAGAAAGTGAGCAAGAATTGGGTGTCTAAATAGGATTTGTATGCTTAAATACATCTCCCTAACTTGTAAGCCTGATTCTGTTTTATAGGATGTTTGAAGTTCCTAAGTATTACTAATATACACAAATCATTTCTGAAAATGCAAAATGCCTGAGGTTTGTGGTTATTTTTTTAATGTTGTGTCAAGTGCTGCATTGATTTACCTTATTGCCTTCCAGACGTTGGGGTATTATAGTGGGAAGCTTGCTGTAACCACCAATATAATGCAAGAAAGAATGCAAAGACTATCAGGCTGTACTGAAGCAAACCGAGAGCAGATACGCTTTGCATGCAAGTGACTGTCCAGCTGCCTTTCCTTTTCATATTTGCTACTCTGTGTTCGAGCACTATAAACTAGGATTGTGTGGCTGACACGTGGAGGATTGATGTGCATAGAGGTGCTTTCATTCTTCTGTTCTTTACCAATGACTCGTGTCAGCTCTTTTAGAACCAGGGTAAATGTTGTACTTTGGCTTCTGAGATTAAGACTGACTTGTCTTGGGTGTTTCTCCTAGAACTAATCAGTCATGCCAAAGCTCGACCTACTCACAAAATGTACCTCCAAAAGAGGGAGGAGGTGCATCATAAGAGGGAACAGTGAACTCCTTGCTCTTACAAATGTCACAGGTGCACCATAGTCAACTCTGTGCTGAGCACTACGGATGCTTAGTGCCTTCACCTAAGAAATCATATATTCTACTCTGACTTGAGACTCCTTTCTCTGGTGGTTATACATCTCAAACTCCCAAAATCTCTGGCTAAAGCCATCTAGATATGATTCAGGGATCAATTAGTAAAATGACACAAAGCTTTAAATGCAACATTATTGAACTTGGATGTGTACCTTGTATTGTAGTAAGGACTAAGTCAGGTTTGACTCCACTGACCTAAGTTGTAAGGGCTCAAACTAGTCATTTGTGTGGGATTTCTGGAGGAAGTGCTTTGCCATGAAATCAGGTAATTTTCCCTTTGCAGGTGTGCAATATATAAACTGAATAACCACAGCACTTAGTTGCTAACTTGAGGACAGATATTTCATCTGGTAGAGGACAAACACCAGTGCGATATCTACTGTCTGTACCATATCAGGTTTTTGTTTTCTGAGTAAATCTGCCTTGGACTTGTTTCCTGAGTGACTGATTTAAAGACAGAGTTCCTCACAGTAAGTGTTTAGGGATGCCTTTCTATCTTTCTCTATGCTTGTTACTTCAGACTTGCATGGAAACTTCTACTATCTACGAAAACTGGTTTAATTATAAACATTAAAAACCTGTTCAAAGAGAGAATTAAGGTAAAAACTGTTTATTGTTTTTGCTCTGTAAATGCAGGGTCTTGAAATACGACTTCAAAGCATCTTTATTTCCATGAGCAGTGATCAGTTAAAAGTAGAGCTAGTTATAACCATGATAATTGTATTATACGTAGGCTTATAAAATTTTCAAAAGTCTTGCTTTGTTTAAATTTGGATGAAAACTGAACACTTGAACTTTTAAAAGAATGCTTCGACAATTTTCTGGAACAAAAAGGAAACAATGTCTTTGAATTTTAGCTTTTTGTTGAGATGTAAGGTATCATAAAACAAAACAAAAACCCCTAAAAATAGATAACAAATATCAGTTCAAAATGAGAAATGTGGCATTTTCTTCTTCAAAAACATCAGTTTGCTGTTACCTTTTAAAAACAAACTTCTGTAACAGCAAGCTGTTACACATGTCACTTCCATGAGTTTTGATTTCTCTCGACTTGCTTTTCTAACAGTAACTGGCTTTAAGACTATAATCTGCTGCAATATTCAAGTAGTTATATTTGTTTTACTGTGCTTCTGAAGTACCATTGCCTGTTTGATCTAGCTACAGCTTGTTTAAGCTTTTGTTTGATTGTTTTCTTGGCCGGAATTGTAGTGTCTATGTTCCCCTCATCTGATCGTCACTCCATGACAAGTACATAGCTAATTCAATTTTCAGTGGATGCTAATTTATATATATCTTCTGCTATAAGCAGAAAAAGCATCTACCAGGTAAGAGCAAGACTTGAGCTTGATTAAATGCGTTGGCTTTTTGGTTAGTAAGAGGCCAGCGTGGCTAGCACTGCCATGCTTTGTCATATAGTGAAGACATCAGATTTCTCCTTGCAGACACAGATTTGGTGCCCAAGAATCTGTAAGCGTCCAGGGTGGCTTTCAGTGAGTCAGTTAATCTGCCTCCTTCTTTCCCCTTCTCTGATCTGGCAGCGCTGGAAATGGTGACTACTGCCATGCTGTGTCCTCTGGTTGCAATGGCAGTACTGCCTCTTGGGACAAAGTGGTGTAACGGATATTGGTCTTTATGGTTTCTGTTCCTATACTGTAAGTATCAGTCAGTGGGTGCTGCATCTGCATCTATCTGGTCGCTTCTCACTCTAATCTCCTCTCTGATAGTGGAAAGCTCCCACCCCCTCATATAACTCTTCTGAGAAAATTATATTAATTTTCAAATAGTCTCTTATTTTTAGAAGTTCTACCTTGAGCGGCAGCAAGGATTGGAACTGTATTCATAAAGTGAGGCCAAGGGCTGCTGGCAAAATGCTTTTACCATTGCTTTTGCTCCAGTGGACTGGAAATCATGGCTGAACAGATGGAAAATTTAGAATATACAGGTCAAAAAAGACGATATAGCCATGCAAAACAGCCAAAAGTCAAAAATTACTCGTTACTACTGAATATTTTTTGTTTCAAAACAATTGTTTAGAGTAAACTCTATCTCCTTTCTAATAGGAAATTGTCCCCAAGGGGGACCTTCTAGAAACTACTAAATACTAAAATATCCAGGGAAAGGTACCCTTTTTTTTCTCATACTGCTAAGTGCAGTAGAAGATTTAGAGTAGTAAAGAGAGTAAATCCATGAAACTGATGGACTGTTTTTAATTTTGTGAAGGAGTTGGACTATAAGGGCCAAGGTGTAAGTTTTGTTCTGTAATGAACTAGAGAAATTAAAAATATTTGTCTTGGCTCTGTATGTGTGTGAGCATTAGAGGAAAGGAAGGAAGGAGATAAAATGTAAATGATGGATAAATATGGAATACTGCTGTGAGCACCAGGTTGTAAGCTTGGACTGGAGCACTGAGCCTTAAACTGATTTCTCACTGTAATTCACACGCTTGCTTCCTCTTTGGTCTGGGCCAAGTTATTTAACCTCTCTGAAGCCATTTTATCACTGCTAATATCATCAATTATTTGAAGATGACATGCTGTGTACAGCAACAAGCAGATATATCTTCCCAGTGAAGCAGAAGTAAATGCCTTTATAAAATAAGTGATTGAACGTCCTCTGCATTTATCCTATTATCATCTCTCCTTTTGCGTGCAATTTAATTATTTGCTGTATTCTTTAACTGGCCACATGGGAGGGTTGTGTGCAGAGGCACAAATGTTATATGTCCTAGCCTGAAGAAAGCTGCAGTAGAGCCCATAGCCATGCCCACAGACCAGCCCTGGGTATACAGTCTATGCAGTCCCAGAGACTATTTTGTCACCTTTTTCACGCACTGATGACCGGAGAAGCCTGAAGACTCTCGATCCTTCCCATTAAAAGATGTTGGAAGGTCCCTGAGGTTTGTGGGAAATATTCTAGTCTATCTTGATTACTATTTTTCTCCAAATTTCAAGATACCTATACTGGAAACTGAAATGGAAAGGAAATCTTTATCTGAAGTTTTTTGCCAAGAATAGAAAACATGTAAGGTATTACTTCATGTCTGTCCTTCAAAATGCGTTCAGTAATTAATGCCTCAAAGCTTCTCATGTAATGCAATTACAATTCTTGTTTGCTGCAAGCCCATATTATTACCTGGTTATTAACATTACGCTGTGTTACATACATCACAATTAACGTAGGGATGTCATAGCTTTCCAGACATAGGAACATGAGTTTTCTGAATCTACAGTGTAGATGTAGTTCTCTTTTTTATTAGCATATTTTTTTGCTGAGCCTAATAACTATAACCTTCTTTTTTTGTTTTAAAGTTGGCAGTGTTGATACTTTCTGCTTGCAATGTCTTAAGTTTGTTTTCCTGTTTCTGGAGATGAATCAACAAAAGTGATAGAAATGGAGTTGCCCTAAGGTACTTTGTCAGGCATAGATATATTAATAAGTGAAAGAAGTTGTAGCTTTTTTCAAAGCTGTTAAATTTATAATTGTACTTCATGAATCCTGTGTGCTAGACTATATACAGTTATTACCCTTAAAGAAGTAAATGAAGTTCTGACAGCACGTGATTAGCATGGATCCTCTAGTTTTCCTAATCTGATTTTTTTTTTTTTTGTCTCTGAAAAATGTAGAAAAACAGTCTTTTCACTTCTTCATTCTTAAGTGGAATCTGGGACACCAGAGTTTACCAGGACTTTGGGAAATGTGCCTTTTTGTTGCATCCATATCTTTTGAGATCGTGATGTGGACTTTGCCAGAACCTGGCAGCGTGGCAGAGTGTTCCTGTCAGGGCAGTGGGAAGCATCCCGGTGTGTAGGATCTAATGCTGCTCCCATCTGTGCTTCCTGTGCTTACATAAAGCTGCAATGTAGTTTGTGTTTCTGTTGTTGCATGTTCTTTTCTCTAATGCTTAACACACAGGGGTAGAGCTGTATCATTTATCTGGTGGAGCCCAAATCCACTGTGGTTTGTTCTGGTTTTTTGGAGTGTTTTTCCCTAGTTCGTCTGCTTTGCTAGAAGTATGGGAGTAATTAGACTTTCCACTGGCGTCCAATAGCTTCGTCTCTCCCTCCAATATAGCCTACAGCATGCACTGCCTTATTTTAATTCCTACACTTGTGTCCTCCAGTAATGGTGGAAATCTGCATTTAAGGGCTGAACCCCCCAGAAAGGGTCAGTAAGAACAGGCTGTTGGTAGCAGGAGTTTGGCTATGACCATGTAATATGGCAGAGCTTTATCGGCTTCATAAGCCCTGTACATTCATGGTCTCTCTCCAGAGTTGCTCGCACATCGACAGGAAGCCACATCCCTGTGTTGAGCCAATTGTGTGCTCTGTTGGGTGATATCTGAGGGGTGAGAGCTCACCTCCCACTACCGCAGCCCAAGGTGCTCCAGGGTTAGGCTTGAAGTGAAGTTCCAGTGGGCTGATCTAAGTGCCTGCAGAGTGAAAGTGCTCTTACTGTTTTGCTCTCCTGTGGCAAGTAGATTTGTATGCAAAATACACACTTTACAAACAGTTCTTTTGCTCTCCTACCTACCTGGGGCTCTTTTCTCTTTCCTGGGAATGTGCTTTTTTCCTGCTGAGATCAGCTAGGTTTGTATTATAGTCTATGACAACCTCACTGCAAGCATGGCAGATGATGGTAAGAAGTGAGAACATATATTGTGCAGTAAAGGACATGTAGGAGTGGAAAGGAGTATGGGAATTAAATGTTTTGAAGAGGACCTTTTCACTGACATTTCAGGGCCAGAATTTGAATGATTTTTGTATGAAGATCTAAATAGACAAAATTAGTTAATTGTGCTCTCTGCTTAGTGCTGCTTTTTCCTTTATATGTGACCTAATGCATTCAAGAGATGCTGCTGGAGTGGAAAAATAGACTCCAAGAGAAGAATGAAAACCTTGTGATTGACAGAAGTGATTGGAAACTGGGAGATGAGCTTTGCTATTTCTAGCTCTGTCATAGACTTTTCATTGTGGCATGGAAGTCTAAGACCAATCTAAAAGAGAACATGATGCTCTAAAATAACACCTAAACAGAATTTAGTTATCTGAATTCAAGTGAGCAGTCCACCAGAACCCTGTCCATTTGCCCAGGCACATGAGATGTAGAAGTGACTTAATAGCCTATGAGAGAGAGCATGTTCCTCAATGCTGTATGTACTGTCTAAGTGGCATCTACTAAAATGTGGGCCTTGAAGTAAGACATCCATCTGATATTTCCTACGGGCTTCATCTGTGTAGATCTATACATGTGATCTTCAAACTTGAATTCCAGTGCCTAACTTTAAAAGATTTATCAAATCAAAATTCTGGTTTTCTTTGCATTCAATGTGAAATCACTGGGTGTTTTCTGGGGATGCTGAGCTCTGAAATTAACTTTCAGAGTAGCTACAAACTGTGGCCTACAAAGGCGATAGGGCCAGTGGTGAGCCTGCTGGTGCATGGTGGATTGAAAGAAAGGAGAACCTTTGGGTATCGCAGCTGCAGCCAAAGGAAGTTTGGGATGAAAATACACACAGCCACAGGTTTTTGAAAAATGAAATCCCAGTCTTTGCTTTCCTCATCTGCTAAGAAGAAATTAGTAATATCTGTTCTGGTAAAATGTACTGCTTCTCTGAGATGAATGAGCTAATCTGAGATCTTTGGTTAGAAGATATTCAATAAATAAAAAGGACAGTTAAAATCCACCAAACCACACAGGTCACTTCTGCAGTAATGATTGATTTGCTTATTGGTTTGAATTCTATTTGTGTTTCAGAGAGAAATATATCCTATGAGCAATGAATTGGAACAGTCCTGAATTATTTAATGTGTATTGGATCTTCCTTTTGTTGTCTGTATTTTCTCAATCAACAGTAAAAACTGTGAAGGAGAATAAATTCTTAAGTGGAAGAGATTAGGATTGGTAAGAATCCTGCCTTTGTTTCTCATATTATTTCTTTTATCATATCTCATATTATTTCATTTTCATAACATCGTGGCCTAAAGTTTGTTTTCTTTAGCTGTTGCTGCTGAGTGAGTAGCTATTGGAAAATCTTTTCATTTGGAGGAAATCCAGTTTAGCTTCACTAGCAGCAAGAAGCATTCTGATTTTATACTGTTAAGCTGGTCTACACTATCCTAACCTATATATAGTTGCGTGTTCCACTGTCACACTCTATCAGCAGATTTCCAGAGGAAAAGTAAAAAGTGTAAAATACCATTACTCCTAGAAAATAACTGAAAGTTGTACTGGAAACCTGTAAAACTCTGATATTGTAAGAAAGGTGAGATTTTATATAAACTATCTATGACATTTCTGCATTTGTAAACCAAACTTGAGGGTCAGAGATGTGTAGGTACCATTTTTTTATAAGCTGCTGAGAGGGTTTGTGGTCTGTCTGTTGTATTTTTAACGTTGTCTTTCTGATGATAATTGGGGGAGTACAGTGGCTAGTTTTAAATTGTGGAAGTGAATAAGCAATGCTCGTTGATAATCAGCAACATTTTTCCTAAAAGGCCCCTAGAGTTTAGGTTACATGAACTCCTCTTATTTGTTGTTTTATCTAACAGTTGATCAATAATAATCCAGCAAACATGGAAAAAAGGCTGCATAAATACATGAGGGTAGCAGAGTCACGATCATTAGCACTCAATTTACAAAGCAAGACAATTTGAACAAGGCTGACATTTTCTCAAATTGCTTGTGTGCTTCTCTAGTGCTGAGCTAAATCAAATTTTATTCTTAGTGCTGAACTAAATCATATTTTAGTAGTAGAAACAATCAGGCAATAAGTGGTGATCAGGAAGGTGACCAGCCACATAAAACTCTGTAATAAGATGGGCTCTTCTCTAGACCTTAGATTATGTGGCTGTTTCATGGTATCCCAACCTGGAATTTGTACCTCTTCTGCTAGACTGAAAAGAATCCTAATGTGCATTTTCCACTTCCTGCTTCTATAGCTTTGGTTTGTTTGGTCACTTAAACATCCCTTTTACATTCTGATTTAGACAATTCCTAAAATATTCTCTTCTCAACATACATAGCTGACTTTTTTCCTATTTTAACTGTGGCCTATTTTGGCCAATATAAAACTAAAGAGAGAAGAGTAATTAAAAAAAGATTAAATCCCTCTGATTCTTTTGAATTACAGACTGTAAACTTCAACTGTTCCACTTCTCTGTCTTGATATAAAAATGAATTTAATATTTTTCCTGAATTCTTTGTCTTTACATTCCCTACCCTGTTTCTTTGCAAATTTTTCCATTGATGGTTATTTCTGCAGTTTTAAAACACCCATCAGATCATTGGTTACCTGACTGATGGTCTACCAGGTCATGATCTTGCCCAGCAGTAATATAAAAGGCTGCTGAACTGGAAATACACAGCAAGCATTAGCTCCCAGGTTGTGGTGTTTCTCCTGTCCTGTCAATATTATTTTTTTTTTTTTTTGTAGCCTTTACTATAATCTCTTCAAGAGATGGTACCACAGGCAAAAGGAAGTTTCTTTTCTTTTGGCAATATGACTGTAGCAGATCAGGAAGCTTTTATCTGATTATAGCAACTGCTAGAATTTGTGTTTGTCATGTTAGTGGCTGATTATGACTCTGATTTTCAGGAGGCATAAGAAAGTGCATTTAAGATAACTTCAGGAGATCTGATCTTTCTTGCCTCCTCTTGCCTCTCTCCCTAGCTAAAGTTTGGTAAAATGTCTTTGCTAAAATGCAAGGAATGACCAAAAGCCAGCTAAGGAAATCTGAAAACTTAGAACCTGCCTGATCCTTCAGAGGGAAGAGAAGATAAAAGATCCAGCAGTCTTGAGCCTCTTTTACGTAGACTAGAGGCAAAGTGACTGTTTAGGAAAGGTAACAATGCCTGACACTATTTAACAGTACCTTGAGATTTTAAACGGCAAGCTTACAGTATCCTCAGGGCTTCCAGGCCTTGTAGCTTGGTTTGCCCTTTTTGTAAAGGTGGCCTTGAACAAGGTGAATTGCTCTTGATGGTCTCCTGGGCTGACACTTCAGTCAGATTGAATTCAGTGGCATAAACTAGATAAGTGACGTGTTGAAGTAAGAGGGACTTATGTGCAGGCACCAAAGATGAGTGTTGTGTCTTTGTTGTTTCATCGTAATAAATGTTATTTCCTAATATAAGCTTGTACAGTGATGGCCTTTCTAAAGTCGTGATAAGGTGAAATCTCACCTGTGCTCCTGGCTGTAAAAGGCTTCGCTCTGACTTTTTTCTTTTTTTTTTCTGCTGTATTCAGCATACTGTACAAGTATGAATTAACTTTCAGAGCCTGTTTATGAAGTAGTCAAGCAAATGTAATTTTTCCCATCTTCTAGATGGTGAAATAGCTTTCCTGCATTTTTAAGTGACTTGCTAATAGCCCCAAAATTGTGAGTAGCAGTACGGAAGCAAGTACTTAAGAACTGTTAACTTCTAGGGCACTCTATTACCTCCTGTTGCACTGGCAGATTATATTAAGAAGAAAAGAATTTTTTCTGTTAAAATTATTCTAGTTAAGATCCTCTGCCTTTGACTCTCAAGTCACGTTGGCTGAACAGGTGTCTGAGAGACAGATCAAACAAATTATTACTCACATGAGTGGTCTTTACAGCTGACTGTTATTATTATGGTCTATTGCACTGCAGTAGTACCTACGAGCTACAGTCGTACTCCAAACTCTGTTTAACAAGTTAAATTTTTGGAATCAATGTCTCTGACTTTTATTTTCTTCCTGGAGAACTTCTCAGTTCTCAGTGGAGAAAACATTAGAGTCTCCTTTGTGGTAAGAAATGAAACAATATGAAAGAAGGCTGTCAGGTCTGTGCTAGATAAATGGAAGACAGATGGTAAGTGTGATTGGCACTGACAAGGTGTGAGCCGCCTTGTTTGCAGGTGCTGCTCCTGTCATCCATCACACTTTCACCTAATAGTGGGAGATGTCACTGTGATGTACTTAAATCCCCAACTGACTGATAAAGCGAAGCCAACAGGAAGAAGGGTTTGGGCGAGGGCATCGTACTGGGAACAGTGTGACTTTAAGGTGTGTTAACACAGATAAAGAAGCATCAAACATTGTGTTTTGAGATAACACACAGAGCGTTCTACTGTGCACATGCTCTCCCTAATTCTGTTTGATCTGCGCAAGGATTTCTTGTTTTGTCAGGACCAGGGGATTAGACACCTCACACTAATGCTGCCTCTGAGCTTGGGGCCAGGGACAGCCCTCAGCGGGTCACTGCCCATCTGCCTCCCATTTCCTTGAGAACAGAACAGTTTCATGCTGTTGTTGTGGGATAGGGAAACATGCCCCTTGAGAACGTTCAGAGGCTGTCGCAATGCCGGGTTCAGTTCTGCTTTGGATGTCTGCTTCTAAAGCAGGGCTTGTGTCAAACCCAGGGCAAACTTTCTTTCTAGCTCTGAAGTGCCACAGCCACTCTGAGAAGTCATGCGGTGGCAAAAGGTTGTAGAAGTATTTTATCAGCCTTCTAACTGTCTGTCAGGAAGCCCTCTGCCAGGTCTGGTTGTTGCGATGAACATGTCCATTCCAGTTTCTTTCCCAGTTTATTACTGGCAACTTCAGGAGCTGAATGTTGGATCTGGTGTGCTCTTCCTACTTTTTTTTTTAATTGGTGCCCAGTTATAGATATCTTTACATAAAGCTCTCTGGCTCTTTCTCTCTTTTTGTCTTAATCTTGGTGACCAAATACGTAGAACATTCTTGTAAAAACCTTTGGGTCAATGACCTTCCTTTGTCTTCCTCTGATATTCTAGTAAAACATTGAAATTCCATCCAGGTAAGGATTTTTGTTCTATTTTCAAAATTCTTTTTAAAATAATGGTAAAGTGCATTGAGGAATAAAAGACATTTCATGGAAGTAACTTTTTTTATTTGAAATTATTGAAATATTTTGACTTTTCACAGTGTTGAATTTACTTTCCAGCTTTGTAAATGTTACATCCGAGGCAATTGCCTTTCCCATCCATCGAGTTGTTTTATTTTCCTTTATTCCAAGAATATGATTGGTTCCTAGGCCTTTTAGGAAAACTTAATCAGATAGTATTTTCCTGAAAAAAAATCAACAGCAGAACAAAAGTTAAATTTTTGGTTTAAAAAAGAAGGCAGAAAATGCAGATCCACCCCTGCTCCCCCATTCCCATCACTGTTTCGGCAATCAAAGATCTGACATCTTTAGCTGAAAGCTGCTAAACCTTGGGCTTGTCAACAGCTTTTGTTTCTACTTTTATACTTTCAGTAAATAATTAATTAAAAAGCTAATTTTTCATAGGAAGAAAACCTCTAACCTTCTTGCCTTTTTGTTGTCAGATGGTTCCACTGTATCTTCTGAGGCCTGTATCTCATTCTTATCACTAGTGTAGCCAGAACTCTGTTCTGTGAGGAGAGCGGTGCTGAGCACTCCTTTCTCCTTGATTTACTGTACTGGCAAGATTTTATGTTTCCTGGTCCTGCATGGAGCCCGTCCTTTCATTGTGTTTACAGTCCTAAGTAACATTTTGAGTATTTTAAGTAGCATTGTATCCCAAAGCCTACAGTGAAGCCAGTCTGGCTCATCTGAACTGCATCTCTTACAGTTTATTTGCTTTGCACCTCTTTATTCCGTTTACGTGTCAATGGCCTTTCCCAGCCTATTTTTCTGCTCTGTCCTTTCCATATTTTTTTTTTCTGGCTGCCACACAACACCTGCTTCCGTGGCATGGAGTGTCCATGAAAATGGAGGAAAGCAGAGCTACTATTATGAAATGTCCATGCAGGGTGATTCATTTAACTCCATCACAAAGAATATCGATAGTAATAGCCTATGGTGGATGTTCTATTGCACAAAATAATTGATCAGAAGTGTATTATAGTAGATATAAACTGATCTAAATCTGTAACAGTTAATTTAAAATGGTGAAACTTAAACACTGGCTGTCAACACAGGAGATACTGCCTTTAGGATATCTGGTGTCATCACCCACATTGATAACAATCTTGACCACTTAATACAGCATATATTCTGCTGTAAATATCTTCATGACTGAAACATAGGATTAGTGATACATTTATGGGTATCTATTTAATATAATTGAGTAGAGAATTATTGTCAGTATAGTTTGGTTTTGGTATCTTGGTAGAAGATGACATATTTGGAGCCTGCGTCCAAATCTCTTACTTTATTTGCATTAGTTATTTTTTTGTTAAATGCCCTTTGAGTAAAAACTTCAATGTCATGTTCTTCAAAAACAGACGTAATTATTCCGATGTTTTATCAAGGACAGTGCAGTGGATTTTTGGTACCGGACAAGCTGTACTGTGCAGGAACCCTCAGCCTGTGCGAAGTGGTGTGAGGTGAAGTCAGAGGATCTGGCTCGCTAAATATTATGTAGTTACTTCTCTGTGATTGTGCATTTGTCTGATTTAAGGAAAAAAGACATCTGGGCCCAAGTAATGTAGTGAAACTGTTTTCCTACTTTTTAAAATTGTGGTCTTCTCATTCTTTTCTCAACTCTGTCCTGTGAATGTTGGTGAAAGGTGCTATGTAAAGGCTTGTCAACAGGAAGATATCTCTTTACAACTCTTTGCATCTAATGCCCCAAATCTCTGAAGTCTTTGGGTGTAAGGATTGTCTTCTCCTTGAGAAATAGCCAATTTGAAGTATTATTACTTCAGCTAATAGATACTGAAAATGGCTTTAAATAATCTGGTGGGTTTTTCCTTGTGTGCTTTGCTTATTGTTTAAGGGATAGGATTTCTTGCATCTGGTTCTTGAATGTTTAGAGTTCATTTATGAAGAATTTTTTCTCTGCAAATAGAAATGCTAACTGACTCTAATTTGAGTTATCAATGTATAATTAAAAACCAAATTCTGTGTTAAAATACCACTTCAAAAATGTCACTATGATCTAGACTTTGCAGAGATAATAATTGCTTTGCCAGTCTTTAAGTTGGAACAATCTGCAAAACCTGATAGAAAAATGTCAGTCACCACTAGCTGAAGCAAGTGTTTGTGGACAAATTCAAACCCAGAAGGGGGAAGGATATTTTCTGCCTTACCACTGAAGTTCAGAGTGATGTTTAAATAAGCTTTCCACTGCTTAAGTGTAAGGAGGAGGCAGGTGAGCTACAGGTATATGTGTTGCTAAGAGAGAAAGGAGCCACAATGAAGAGAATAAACATCAAAGCTGCAGGAAGGAACGCTATAAACTTGTAACAGTTTCAGCAAAGGCAGCTGTTGTATTTGCTGCTTTCCTACATCTGCCTTTGACTAAAACACCTCCTTGTGATAACACTGTCTCTCCTCCAGCACCATTTCCGTCTCTAACACAGATGCTGGAGGAGCAGAAAGCAGCCCTTTCTTCCAAGCACTCAAACATTCAGACAAGTGCCAGATTCAGTGCTGCAAGGGTGATATTCTGAGGGCTAAGGTGAGCTGGAGGGAAGGAGCAAGGAAGGAACAAAGCCAGGGTGCTCAACCTCCAGGCCAGACAGAGTCAGTGGGTGCCTTCTAGGGGAAGGATTTTTCCAGTGCCAGTCTAGAAAGACTGTGACCAGTGCAATTTCTAGCATTTTTCAGAAATAGATCCATTTCAAGGAAGTGCTGTTCACAGGAGTTGCAGAAGATTTGCAATAGCACAGTGTTTTGGGAACCCAGCAGTAACATGCTGGGTCTCAGGCTCATCAGTGGAATTCAAAACTGGGTGGCAAAGCTGCTCCCCGCACAGTATAGCGATGGTCTGAAATCAACAGAAAGTAGGTAGTTACAAAGGAAGAATTTGGTTTGGGACAGCATATCATAGCACATGCCAACGTGCAGGTACTGGTTCTGTTGCACACCCATAAATCCATGGAAGCAGACTGAGATGACCTGTGCAGATACCCGTACACACTCTCTAATCAGGTTTTGTGATTTAGAAATAGCCAGGGATGAGTCAGGGTGCAAGGATTTCAATTACCTCATGCTTTTGAATATTGGCATCCTATTCTTTTATTTTTTAAGAGATTATATAGATATAGACGTGATGCAGAACTGGATGCAGGATCAACTTTCTAGTTTTCTGAAGCATTGAATACTTTACTTTGTGCTGCCTAAGAAATGTTCAGAGAATTTTGTACTCTCGGAGCTCTAAACAGATGACACAGTTGAGGTAGCTTGTGCTGCTAGAAATATGTCCAGGAAATCATTGTATTGAACATGCCTTGCTCTGGTGACCTGCAGTCTCTTAGGCTTTTGGAGACTTTCATCAGTTCTCATGCACAGTGTGTCAAATGGGGAGCCGGGCTTCCTTGCAACTTGTTGGTGACCATGAGAATGTTCAACCTTGGAAACATGATAAAGAAACCAAACCATAGGAATTCACACGTCTGTCATGAGTGGGAGCTTCCTTTAGGACTTGCAAGATCCTGTACGTGTTGGAAGTTTTGAGTTTACGGTTTGAGTTTTCCAATATATATTAGAATGAGGGAATAGGAGAAATTTCCTCCATTGTATTATTCTAGCTTCTTGAGTCTTTTGATAGAAGGAATATATTAGCTCTCAGTTAAAATTTCTCTAAGCCAGATCTCTGTGAAGAAATGCTTTATACATGGCTTTAAAATCTTGTAATAATTAGGTGGATAAAACAATTTGAAATACCTCAAAAATATCATTACTTAGCTCAACAGGCTTAGACTTCCTTAATCATCTAGAGTTGGTGATACTTTCCAGCTGGGAGGGACGATAAGAAGTGCTTGGCTGTTTGGCTTTTTTTGGAAAATAGGCTCCCAATGTCAGTTCAGGAATGTTTTTAAAATAGCAAGCTGTTCACCACAGGCTTACAAATGGATGGATCAGGACCTAACTGAATAAATGAGTTGGCTGCAGGGAAAGAATTGAAAGAAGAAAAGGAGGAGGGAAGAAAGAAGGGCATTTCCCAAGATAAATTAACATCTGTGAAATAAGACACTTCTAAATGTATGCTAATGGCCTAAATGTTTCCATATTCAATTAAGTAATAAGTCCCGAGTTGGCAATACCATCCCAAAACATTCATTTACTAAGTGAAGGCTCCACTGGGATAGGAAAGGCACCATAATGAACTGATGTGGGCAGTAAGACATGATAATGCCTACTTCAGAGGGAATTACCACTTTCGTAATGCAATTTACAACAAGAATTTAGTTGTTGGAAGGGATTCTTCCTCTTCATTATGACAGTGTAATTATGACTCTAGTGGCTCAGAATAATTTCAAGAGGAGCGAGTTACCAAAGCTTTTGTACTGAGTGTTCTCAGGCACTTTGCATACGGGGCTAAATGCTGCTTCTTTGATAAATAATAATCAAATGGAAGGTTCATACAGGACAGCAGCCTACTTAAAGCTCAGCTCATCCTCCTTCACTGCATTCCACTTATAATGTACTTAATGTATTTTTTTTACTCTGTATTATTATTCATCTATTTCATTAAAAAACCCACAAAACATACCTACTGTAAATCAGCCTAGTTCAACAGCTTGATCAAGCTCTGATACAGCTTTTTCCTTTACAGATGCTGATGCACCTTTATAGAACAGTCATTGTCACCATCCTTATTTACAGGTGGAGAACTGGAAGTATAGGAAGGCTGATTTGAGTGTTGTGGTCTCTGGCCCAGGCTGTCAGACAGTTGGGAACAAATCAAAGGGTTTTCTGAGACCTAGTGTGGCACCCATTGCCATAGTCAATGAAACCTTGCTCATTTATTCCAGTTATACCATTGACCTATTATGTAACTGCAACAAAGAATAACGGACTTACAGGTATCTCCAAAAGAAACCCTTATGGTATGTGTCAGGAGTTGTTACAATAGAGCCAGGCTACTTTGGTATATAAATCCTGAGAACATAAAAAGAACATTATTTCCAGGGCCTGCAACTAATAGCACTGGCACCCAGTATTTGTCTGTGTCCAGCATTGCAGGGTGGGTGACCCTGCAGATATTTCAGCTGCGTAGCCTGAGAATCTGTCGTTTGTGTAGAATTGTATAGGTAGCTGGTACTTGCTTGTTATTATGAGTGTAGGAGAACTGCTCATTTTGAATAGACTGAATTTTCTACAGCCATTTATCCCTAACAGGTGTCTAGAATCCTCTAGAATTTCTTTCAAAACTACATCTAAATGCAATAAAAGATCTTCTAGTGGCTACTCAAAGCTGTAAGCAATTTATTAAGCTGTTGTCTTATCGACAGTCTTTCACTTTTAGCTTTTGAACTTGAATGAGTGCATGTGAACTTGGAAATCATAGGATCATGGAATGGTTGGGGTTGGAAGAGACCTTAAAGATCTGTGGTGCAAAAGATAGTGGCTGCAAGATGGTTTTTTACCTTTCTCTTTCTGAGAGGCACTATGTGATTGACTGTACATTTGTTTCTTAAGGCAATATTTGCAAAATCTCTTACAATTGTGGCAAACTTTTCATGTTGTAGTAGAGCTGTTTTTTTCTGGAAGCTGAACTGGATTTGCCGGAGCCTGGAAAGACAGCTCAGCTAAAACAAGAGCTATCTGCTCTGGTGAAGCATTTTGTTCAAGCTTGACATAAACAGCTTAAATGTAATGCGTGCCCTTTTGTGCATCGCTGGCACTGTCACAGTCTGTGGGTGATTGACATCTCCATGAAGAGGAAGACGATTTGGCAATTCATTCCTATCACAAGCCTGTTACTGATGGAGTATTTGTTTCCATAGGTGACTGCAATACTATATTAAAGTCAGGATACCAGTAACTTTGAAACTGTGTCAGAAATGTCTCCTGATGTGTCTGGATGTCACTTGGAAAAAAAAACTTGTGCGTATGGAGCATATAATTAATTCATAGAGGTGCTGACAAGAAACTTTTAAGCCCTTGGTAGCCAAACTAGAAGATGGTTTTTGTGGGACTGTAATGAATTAGGAAAAACTAGAAATTAATAGTGTGTGATTATCAGATGCCTTGTATTGCTTAAAACTAAAATAAATACTAAATGAAAAGAAAATTAGTAGATAAAAAGGACTTTTGCATTTGTAAGGCTCTTTATCTTTAGGTTCCGTAGTTTTAGGTTTCATGTTTCTTTTACAAAACTCTGACTCCATTTTGTGGTCAGGTGAGGTGACACAAGGAGGAACTGGGGCTAAATTGCCCAGTGTCAGGTCAACAGGAGCGCTGATTGTTTTCCTTTTAGGCAGTGCTAGGATGCCTTACAGCCTCCCTGTTTTGGTATATTAAACACACTGGCAGATTTTGAAGACAGGTCAGACTGTACATGGGGAATAGCTAGGAATTTTCTCCTTTTGTGATTTTAATACACTCTTTTGCTCTGTTTGCCCTCTAAGGGAACAGTAGATTTAATATCCAATTTCTCTCATCTGCCATCAGAATGCAAATGTGATGCCAGATGAATATACTTTCAAGAATACTTAACCTAATGGGCATGTAAAGCCTAGTGATTATCAGTTGTTTGTCTGCTCTCTTATATAATTGTTTTCTGTAATAGGTACGGACCACACACTGAGACATCTTAGTGCGGGCCAGTGACAGATTTCCGTGTAGCTTCTCCTGCTCTTACAGTGGAACCAAACAAAGAAATGCAACGTATCCAGCCATTTTCGGTGCCTTGCAAATACTAATTAGAATACACAGATTTGAACACATAACCATGTTAATAATCAAAATTTAGCATTTAACCCACCTGTGTCCCAACATGGGTAGCAACAATGATGGGCTTTTAATACTGTGTGCCACACAGATGTTGAAAGAGCAGGCAGCGCTTTGTGGTTGATACAGAAAGGATGCAACCATCTGCTTCTGACCCTCACAAGCCCCTGAGCTTGTACACACAAAAGAGACATGTAAAACAAAAATAATTCATTAAAGTTCAAAAAGTTCATTAGTATCAAATTTGATAGCCATGGTAAAAGACAAAGTTAAGAGAACAGCAACAAAGAGCCAAGCTAGAAGCGAGCTGTCTGGTTCCCTAACTGCATGAGGCAAGAGTGCTCATGTTAAAGCCATTTGGAACAATTAACTGTGGAAGCTTGAGCTGAGGCTGGACATAAACACAACAGTATGTGTTATATTTCATTGTATATGTTTTTGTTAAGAGTGCCACTATAGTGCTGCATTTTTTGACATTTTGTTTTTTTTGCATGGGCTGAAATATTTCAGCAGAGCTCAGATGCAAACTGGCAAGCTGCTCTTATCAATGCTATTTCTACTCTTCTAAAGTGCGTTTGAGTAATAAACTGCTTTCTCCTAGGGTTGTGGTTCCAAAAGCAAGGATAGGGTTATGAGGTGTGCAGAAAGTGGGGCTCAGAGACACTCTCCAAGGGAAGACTTCTTCCAAAAGCAGTCCTGTGCCTGGGGAATGCATGAGTCTTACTGTAGGTTTGGGGTTAGGCATAAGTGTGTCTTATACTGGGCAGAGCTGGGTCCATTCCCACTCAGAAGTTCATAACTGAGTCTTTATGGATGGCGCATGAGTTAGCGTCAAGCCTGGCCCCAGAGGAAGCTGGAACAAGAAGGATGGAGCTCCTGCATAACAGCTGGGGGTGGGGGATCCCCACCAACTGAAGAGCACTGGGGCTTCCACTGGCAAGAGAAACTCACAGATTTGGCTGAAACCCCAGCGACAGCTTTCAGTGTCTATGACTGCTGAAAGACCAATGTTGATTGCAGAGCTATCAAAATGAGTTTTGTACTTGAGAGATGCCTTGCTGCCGCAGCGCTGACATTTCACAGATTCGCAGCATTGGGCTGTAGCTTCTCTTCCAGTTGGATGAGTTGTGGTTTGGCACATTCTCTAAGCAGTCCTCATATTGCAGTGTTTTCTTTTGCCACCCATCCTTGCCTGTTCATATAATTTAGTGTAATTAGGGTTATGCTTGATATTCCAAAGCAGTTTAATGGATAATTTTCTTCAGAGTATTTGCAAATAAATCCCCCTTGAGACCTGTTTGCATCTTTAGGTGCACAAGATCTTAATGACAAGTGAGTTGGTGCTAAAACAGCAACACTACTATATTCAAGTCAGGTTTCCTCACCTTGAGGCTACATCCGTGAGGGGTTTAGGAAAAGAGAGGTTAGAATTTGCTTTTGCAGAAATTTCTGGGGACTGCAGTGTTCTACCTGGGGCTAAGTGACATTCTAAGAGCTGTGAAATCTCTTGCTGGCTTTGAAAATACAAAAGAAAAGTCACAGACATCACTTCAGTTTGAACCCTGCAGAGGAATGAAAGTCCCATTCTACAGAGCATTCTACATGAGGGGCGGGTGTGTCAGCCTCAGCAGTGAAGGGCTTGGCAGGCACTTACTGGCTGTTGTGTAATAACTGCTGCAGAGGAGGCCTGAGGAGCTCTTTGAAGCTTCATGTCATTGTTTCTTTGAAAAACTGGCCACTTGTGCAGGGGATTCATTTTTACTAGCGTTTTTGCTCTTAAAAAGTTACCTTCACAAATTGATGTACGTCTTCTTACACAGCTCATATACTCCCATAGCATAATTTTTGTCTCCTCATAAAGTCATGTGTGACTGTTTCCACATCCATAGCATGATTTGTTTTTTCTCGGCTCTTTGGGAATGAGCTGTATTACGAAAGTACAAACAAAGCAATCCTGAAGAGAGGAGTTGCCCAGGTCTCAGAAATAATTGAGCATAGAGATTTAGATAGATATCCAAAATCCCCTTAGCTCATAGCTACCACAAAGTTCATAGCTGCCTAGAGCTGAAAAATACAAAGTTACTTTGGCACCTCATGCAGCTTTTGCTTATGCTCTGAACTATAACAACTTTGATTTGGGGTGGGAACCCAACAGGTGATTCAGCTTCTGGAAGCAATACGAAATGGCAGGAGGAATTAATGACAGAGAATAAAAGTTCTGAGTTCTGTGGTCAGAGTATTTCTGATCATTACTAAAAGATCTGAATTGTTAAACCAAACACTCATGGGTTATTTTTTGCCTGATGTGGGATCTACAGTCTAAGAAAGCCTTTGGGTAGATGATGCACTTGGAACAGAAGACGTAATGCTGTGATGAAGCTGGTCTCAGCACAAAGTTCAGCAGACACAAGCCGTGTGTTCAGAGCCACCAGCAGTGATGGTGGTACTGTTCCCACTCAGTGCCACAAAATAGAGTAGTTGCTGGAGCAGTTGCCTAATAAAAAATGTGCATGGAGCAGAGGGTTAGGTACCCACCGCTCTCGTGCAGCTGGATCGCTGTCTGTAAAGGGCTGCCAGCATAAACTAGCTAATCTCAGCATCGAGTGTGCATTGCTGAGTGTTTGGGATCCTGGCTGGGGTGTGCTGTGGTTTCCTTCCTGATCGCACATCTGGTTTTCCTTCTTTGCAGGAGCAGTCACAAAAGTGAGCTAGTACATACCTAGGTCTTGTCCCAGAAGAAATTCAAGTGCAGATGGAGCACTCAGAAGTAGGAGCTTGAAAGTGTTCCCTGGTCTCTTGGTTTTGAAACAGCTAGTGATAACTATTTAAGTGCTGCAGAGCGATCTGGGTCAGAAAAAGGATTTCAGATTGCCTTCAGTGTTTCCTTTTGTCTGGTTTAGTCAACTTTATGCAGAGCAATAGGTACTGGGGAAGCCATTCTGAAGGGAGTAACTCTGCACTTTTACAAGGAACTAAGGTGTCTAATTGAGTCCATAAATGTAACACCTCCATCATTCCCTGAAAAGTTAGTTGCAGTAATGCTCATGGATTTTTCAGCTCAGCAACCTAAAGTTGAAAATGAGCTGCAACGTGTATTTAAGAAGCTATATTTTCTAAGTGATTAGGTCTCACTGAATCTGCGTGGCAGCATGTCACCAGTAACAAGCCCAGTTCCTATTAGAATACTCTTATTTATGACTGACCAATGTGCCCTCATCTGTCATCACTCCACTCGTACAATCTGTTTTCTAAATAAAATCACAACTTAACCATATTCTTGACAGAATTCTGTAGCAGCTTTAGTGTATTTTTTCACTCTGCTGTATGCATCAGTCCACACTCAGTTTGAAAGTCTGTTCCTTATTACTGTTGTAAGCTCAGCTGGGCCATTCATATCCTGTGGGTATGAAGAGAACAGCTGTTTAGATTCAGATTTGTCCAGTGATAGAGTATAGGAGGCCACATTCAAAATCCTGAAGAGATGCGTTACCTTTCCTTTACAATCGTTGCAGTTTAACGGTCTGAGATTTACAGAGAATTGTTTCATATACCTTACTGTATATTGTCTCTTTTTTCCTCTTATTGGCAATCAATATTTTATGGGATGAAACAGAAGCAAGTTGTTCAGATGTTGGATTTCTCTTTGGCTTAGCCAGCATAAAAACAGAGGCTATGTACAATGCTCCTGTGATACAATGATTTAATCTTGTCATAATATGTTGTCATCTGATAAGGGGAATTAAAAACTGGCCAGCTGCCGTACAAAACTCAGCAAGCTACCACTAACTGTGGTTCATAGGGAAAGATTGGCTTGAAGTAAAAACAAACGGATATATAAAGTGTCTTCCTCACTGTTTCTGTGTTGCAGTCCCAATAAAATGGACTTCATTTCAGGCGTGTGTCAGAATAGCTATGTGTTTCTTTGGAGCTGGTAACTGAAGATAAGTCTAAAGAACCGATTGTCCTAAGTCTTAATAGTCTCAGGAAGAGAAAAATGGTGTTGCACCAAGGTAGAAAATGAGACCTCATTCTGTTCCAGTCACTTACACATGCTTTGCAAATGGAAGTCATTAGGCTAGACTGCAGCTGGACTCAGAATAGGATACAACATGGGTTTGGCATCTAAATGTATTTTGTTTAGAGTCGGGGTTCAGGATTTTTATTTTTCTTTTTAATGCAAGGGTAGTGCCTTCAGAGTGCTTTCCAGCACCTAAGTGACTTTGTAGCCTAGATCCTGTGGATTGCTAGTGGTACTGTTTCCTTGGTGTTTAGAAACTCCTGAAATTGTTATGGAAAAGGTACATCTCAGGGTGGAGACTGTGTGGTTCAGAGTGATTATCTGTACAGATGCTTTCAGCTTCTCTTCTGAATGTTACCAGCAAAGGACCGCATAGATCTGAGCCTGATGACTCTGACTGTCATAGAGCCAGCATTGGTAGGACCCCATTCGGTGAAGAACTGAGCACATGTGATTTACTTTTCAATATATCAATACCTTTTAAAAATATTTTTAAAGATTTCAAAAATCAATTAGGAAAACTTAGGAACTTTGTAGTCTGCTATTTAACAGAGGCAATTTGGGAAATGTTATCAACAATGTCAATTCATCATTATAGCCTGGGGGCTGCTGCAGTATAAACCGCGGTAACAGACCTCCGTGGGGTTCTGATGAGTACATTGCAGTGACATAAAGAAACCACACATCAGGTATCCTTGGAATCCCAAAAAATTTTTACTTATACAACAATTAAAATTAGTCTTATGTAGATGTTATTTATTTTGTGATATTAAGAAATAGTCTGTTTCAAGCAGAATGCAAAACAAGAGTTTCTCTATTTAGTGACAGGTAATTTAAAATCAGGTTTATAATGGGAAAGATTCATTTAGTGAAGTGACAATAATTTTCAAATAATAATATGCTTATTCTTAATATATGTAGTGCCACCTCTTCCACATTCCTCTGTATATACTAAGTGCCCTTTTCTTTTTATCTTATGTAAATCATGTACTACCTTGCATTGTCAAAAATTGCACTTTAATAAGCAGTAATTAGTAACTACATGGCAAAGTCCTATCTTTAATGGTGTGGTAACAATGCAAGAAAGATTGGGCAGCAGCATTAGAACAGGTCCTTTCCTCTGGAGTGCAAACTGGAGACAGCCCGTGAACGTTTTTATTGAATGCAAAGGCCTTAAAAACGTCCTATCGCTCTGAAGATACAGAACTGCCAGAAACCTTTTCCTGAAAAGGGAACTGCAGAAATGACAAGGATGGATTCATGTGTTTAGCAGGTGAGCTGAGGGTTTGGTTTTGTTTTGTTCTGTTTTGCAAAAGCAAATCAAAGTGCAAAATTCTTATTTAGATGAGTGAATTTTGGGAAGCTTTAGTACCTTAGGAAAGCTAATAGATGTGGTACCTCTCAGGGTTTAAAGAATGAATGGTGCCTCCTGTTTGCATGGGAAATTTATAAGATCAATTATACACATCTGCTTTTGAGAAGATGTATTAAATTGTTCAGAGGTTTTATAGGTGTCTCAAAACTACCGGTGAAAATGAAGTACGTTCTGGAAGCAACATGGCTTATTTTGAGATATATTATGGATGCTGCAAGTGTTGCCAACCTTGAATAAATCATTTCATATATTTTAACTACCTGTCTAGGAATCTTGAAATGAGAAATAGACATAATAAATAATTTATTGTGCAGAACAGGAAGCAAATATGTTTATTAACCCTTTGATTTCTGAACACATCTTGCTGAGCAAAGCCATGTGATTTCATACAGCTTTGCAGTATGTTGCTGTTTCACCGGTATCTTAAAATAAACTTATACACAATGAACCTGAGCTGTCCTCAGTGGCCGTTGAAATCAACGGGCAGTTTTCTAAGCAATAGCAATGTCAGCTTTACAATGCAGTGCTATCAAGTAAAAGCCTTTTGCTGTTCTTCTGGTCCTAGAGCTTATTTCACATGGGGCTGCTTTCTCATTGCAAGCTAGCAGAGTTTGGAAGCAGCTCCAGTTTGTGTCAAGAGCAACAGCCAGAATTTCTGAAGGGATTTCTAAGGAAGCCAGAAAGAAATTAGTGGACTGAGATGTTCCTTGATTATAAGTAAACATCCTATTTTTGAGTGAATACTAAAAGGAAGAGACAAGAAATTATGAACGTGGAATGGAGATGGTATGGAAACCACCTGGGGAATAAGTGAGAGTTAGGCTTGCAAACTCCAGAGCAGGCAAAAGCACACCAAAATAGTAGTTTTGTACATTTAGGGAAGTGGGATTTGGATACTCCCTGAAAAACAACAAGGAATGAATTACAGAACTTGAGGGCTGGTATAAAACTGCATAAACTTTGTGGGTGCAGGGGTTCCATCTAATCTATGTCCCTCTGTGATCTTACCCATGAGAAGCTGTATTAGAAACACACATTTGCAAACATGAAAACTCATCCTGATGTCTCATTCTGGAGTATATTTCTGTGAAAGACAAAAGTGGATTTTGGGAAGAACGGTGAGCTCATCGCATCTTCTGAAGAAAAGACGTTTTCTGGATTTTGAACCCAAGAAGACTATAGTCTAATTTGACTGACTCTGCTTTTTTTTAATCAAGTGTGTGACAGGAGAAGAGACCTGCTAGGAACTAGTCTTTATTTCAGGTGCATGGCCTCACCCAAACATTCTTTGGCACTTGCTTTTCACAGGATGGTACAGATAATGTTTTTTTTTTTTCTGTAAATATTTCTTTCAAAGGAGCAGTACAGAAGTGATCTTTTTCTTAAGAGCTTTGCTGGCACCCTGCTTTATGTCACTGTAATAGTCACTTCCTTGGCACACCGTGGGCTATGGTGAAGTGATCCCAGTTTCTCTATTTCTCTTCCAAAAGCAAGTGATAGTATTGTTGTAGGAGCATGGCATACTGAGGATAGCAGAGCTCATTTTCTCTTCTCCTTCTGTTCCAGTTTGGGGAAATTCTCTGCTATGATGCCATTAAAAAAACAGTGCCATGACTGCAGGGTAAAGTGGTTCTGGGTGCAGAGCCTGTGTGAGTCAGAAGGAAGACCACCTACCTCTTAAATACCCACCAAAGCCTGATGAGTTTTCTTTCTATTACTATTGGCTTGATGAAACTTTATTTTTGACCTTTGGAAGTACAATAGCCTGGTGAGACTTGTAGCTTCTTTGCTTTCAAAGAGACTTCACAGAACATGAAAAATCAGTCAGAGGAACATTTCTGATACCTTGCTTGAATTAATTCTGATCGGACTTACAGCCAGTTTCATTCAAATCAGACAGTGCAGATGAGAGCTGGCAATTTGCATAGACATAGCAATTCGAAGAGGGGATGCAGAAGAGCTTTTTAAAATCCCCAAGGAGTACGTGTCCTCAGTCTCAGAGTGTGGGTAAAATCCAGGAAATTCTGAATTCTTAGTTCTTTTAAACTCTATCTCTCTTATTTACTCAAGTCCCATTATTCAGAACTAAAAAGATCCTATTATATCATGGGGTAAACAGTTATGCTTGTCAGCAGTGTTGGGAAATTAATGAACATCTGAAAATGTGAATCTGCCATATTGCTGTATTCTCTTTAGTTTGAGTACTTACTGTGAGTAACATTTTGAAGACCAGGTTTCTTTTTAACTTTGAAAGAGATTTATATTAATTATTGAAATAATGGGCTAAAATCCTATTTTAAATAGGGTTCTGTTACTTTAAATTCTATTTTAATGTGAATTTGTGTTGTCTGATGTTGCATTTAGCCGTCTTTGTTTTTCACCAGGTGAGAGTCTTTTCCTGCATCACCAGTATCAGTAGCATTTAGCTTCTTTTTTAATCCATTATTCCAAGCAGAGCACATCTCAAGACAGTGTTGTGGCACTGATCAGTCAATGCATAACCAAACATGATAATGCCTCTGATACTCAGTATCATACTGAGTGACCCAGTTTCCAAATTTCAGTCTAACTTTGTGCTGCTTCAAGGACAAACTTAATGAACGTTTGACATCAGGTGATTCATTCTGACACTATATACCAGAGCTTATTGCCTAGCTGCTAATATAAGTAGGATTTTCTAACAGCACTACCTAGTATTTGGCTCTCTAGTGCTGTTCATAGCTCTTCTTCCCTTCAGAATGTCTTTTTCTTTGTCCGGCTGGAGTGGAAGTTAATTAGTGTACCCTCCTACACTGTTGCAGTACATACATATGTATAGGGATAACTCTGTCAGAAACAGAGTTTCCTAGAGGGAAGGTCTTCAAATTAGCCTTCAGAAGGGCCTGTCAGTGTTTTTTGGTTTGTTGTTTTGTGTTTGTTTTTTTTTCAGTGTGTACCATTTTAGTAAATCTCCTCTAGCAGTCACTCCCTGACTTCCAGACAGATATTTTTGGAAATGGAAAAATTTCCTTATGTAGCAAAACCTTGGGGCTGTTTTAGTGCCCCTTGTAGTCACGATTCTCTGCTTCTGTTGGAAATACCCAACTTGAGTCTGTTCTGCACAGAAAACAGTGCTGTGTGCCAGATCTTGCACGAGAGACCCAGGGTGCCCGTGACAGCTGCTGATGTAGCTGATACAAACGTCTGTTCTCAACACTAGGGCAAGGAACTTCCAAAACAAAGAATATGAGGTGTCAGGGCTTTTTGCTTAGGAAAGCACCTCTCCAAAGGAGGCTGCCCACAGGCTCCCATCCCCACAGACTGGGCAGAGAGCAGGATGTTACATGTAGCAACTGGTGGGTTTATGCCATCTTACCCCAAACTAGTCCTGTTGAAAGTAGTTCTTGATGATGTTTTTAATATTAACAAATAGTTATTCCTAAAACACGACAGGAAGTTTTTGAGATATAGCTGAATTACAAGCTTTGCCATGTATTTTGTACAATCCTAATGGACCATAATCCTTATAATATGACAGGTTTGTGGCTGAGATTACTAAAATATTTACCCCCAGCTTGTTTCTCTAATACATTCATTTTCTCTCTTAAGTGAAAGCAGTAAATCAACAGAAAAATAGGGAATTTTTTTAAAAAAATCAATCTGTTATCAGCATCCAGCACTTCAGCCAACATACAACATTGTTTTTTCCATCTTTCCTAACCAAGGAAGGCAGTTCCAAGGGAACCTTTGTGGCTAGAGAGGCCACTTGCCTTTTTGTTTTTATAACAGTCTGTGCCACAACATCTTTTGTTTCCACAGCCCCACATTGACCTTTTTCAACTCTGCATAGTCGCCTCAGAGTCCCCAGTATTGGGGCTCTTCCTACGCACCCCACTGCAGCACATTAATAAAGAATAGATTTAAATACTTGAACCAGTTGTCACTGCCTCCCCCTGACCCTTTGGCATGCATCATTGTATTTATGGTTCGAATACGCTCTTTTCTTGCAGCACGTGTGCCATGTCATCACGTTTTCTCGCAGTGGGACCCCTGATGGCAGGGGCTGCTGTTTAATTAGTCTCTCTACAAACTGCCTCGAGTTGCAAAGGCAGTTGCTCAAAGGAATATGCAGTAGAGTGTGACGCATGCAGAGCTACCTTTATTGTGGACTTGAAATAGGTCTTCAAAGAAGACTTTCTGTATAAAGAATGTGTGCAAAATGGCTCATGAAGTGCTAATTTCAGTGCAGTCGAATGAACTGTGGGCCGAATTCTTCATTGCCATGTTTATTGATTCATCATTTACTTCTCTGCAATGTGGGAATAAAACAGTGTGATTCTCAGGATGATAGCACCGTGTGCAGTTTTTGTGAGGGGAAAAATTCCAGCTACAGCTGGAAAAATGTTCTTTATGAAACAGATGTCTGCCTCTCCCCTGCTTTAACTCATTAAAAAACAAAAAAACCTCTTAACCAATCTGAAAGGTGAGAGTGGTATCTGTGACTTTACTTTTCACCGATTGCCTAGAAATGCCTTGACCTAGAACCTAAGTGGGGATGGGTCAGCTCTGCTCTTGCACTAGAAATATTGTGTCAGGGATCCCAGAGATGAAGGTACTTTCCTTTCAGATCAGCATGGTCCATTGCCCCGTTGTCATCTGTGGGACCTTTATCTCAACTCTCAGATAAATATAAATCTAGAGTTAACTTCTGTCTGTTGTGGTAGAAAGCTCAATTAGCTTTTGCAGGTTTTTCAGTATTGTGAATGTTAACCCAGTTATCAAAATACCAACACGTATTGTATTTTGCCAGCCTTAGTTGCCTGTGATGTTTCAATGGGCCACAAAGCTACGTTGTGACTTCTACAGGGATTTTCATGGGAATAGAACTTACTGAATGTCTCAAAGTAGTTGCTATGAAGACACATCTTGACCATGGCAAGATGGGACAGTACATGACCCAGACTTGCTTCAGTGCAGTCAGGAGGAGGCTGGTGCATGTGGCTGAAACCGAGAATCTTTTTTTGAACATGAATTTTGATCACAAGTCTATCAAAATGGTCAAGCCCCCCCCACCGGGTTTCAGTTTGAGAGTGCACATCCACTTGGCAAAAGATCAGGAGTTAATTGATCCGAGATGGAGCAAAGCAAACAGGTGCTGGGGTTTTATGGGGTCTGAGCATGCCTCAGTCCCTGGGCAGACTGTTAATTTCCATCTCACTACAACCGTATGGGTTTTCTATGCCGAATGGTAGCGTTATGCTGTGTTGTAAAATCCTTTCTAACAGGAGCATGGGGATTCCTGAAACTGTAGCTCACATTTCTTGTGGCTTAAAGAATAAGGGAAAGTCAATGTCTAGTAAACTTACGGTTTAAGTTATTTACCTAGGCTCCCTTCCTGCAGTTTTTCTCTCCATCATGGTTTCTTCAGCCTACATGTATTCACCCCTCTGAGCACTTTAGCATCTAGCCATTTTATCCATTGTGTTGATGGTTTGGTTGCCTGACAAAACAGCTTGTACTTCATTGTGGATTTTGTCCTACCAGCTGGTAGCCAGGGATACAACCTTTTTACTTTGAAAAACAGCTGCCTAGTGGCCACTTCTGCCTAGAGAATTTTTAAAAGTGGCAAATTATTTAGTGTTAACATTTTTGGCTGATTGCTACTGGGCTTTTGCTGCACAAGTAGAAAATGTCAGTCATTGCCACAAGTAAGATTCCTGTATGTCAGCTCACTAAAACTTTTTAAAACCACTATTTTCAAAAGAGCAATCTGCTTCCAAAAATTGTCACATTAAACCTGATGTCTCAAGCTACCAAGTTTTAATGTTTAAAAAAAAAGAAAAATGTATGTGCACTGTAATTCTTGCTCAGTTTATATTGTATGTTCCCATATTCTGTTTGATGACATCTAGCTTTGACCACCCACAGGTGGACGTTAGGGGGTTCTCACACATTTGAATTCCACAGTAGGGTTGTTAGAACAATTGTATGCTCTGATGAGGAGTCTAACTCCTTCTCATCTTTCTTATATTAAAATGCACAAATAGAATAAACCGGTCCAAGGATATGCATAAAATTTGAGGCTGAGAGGAGATGCAATTACTAGTTTTTCAGGATTTGTATGTGGAGAGGATTACCGGCTGCCTTTGTGTTCCTGCAAAATAGCTCTGTCTTGGAGAGCAATCGACAGGCAGGTTTTTGTGTAATTCCAAGTGATCTCTGCTTCTGCTTGCTTGGATCAGCCAAGCCCTCTTCTAAGGCTCTTCCAGTATTAAAATCATAACCGTAAATGTGCTCTGACATGCACTCGGGTTAACTGCTGCAGCTGGATACAGACAATGTTGTGTGTACCCTACATTAAGGACACAGAATAATTTTGGGCAGTGTCATTTTTGTATTAATTGAACTCCCTTCTGCATCAGTGGCTTCATCAAGCTATTAGGGTTTGCCTGCAGCAGATCTCCTTGCTATTATTTAGCAAATGTTGCTTTGGTAGCCTCTCGTGCAGATGACAGAAAGGTGGTTAAATACATCAGTATAGATGTATAGTGGTGCAGCCGGAGATTTTATGTATATGTCAAAAAATCCTATTTGAATTGCTTAGTGAATATCTATTTTATGCCTATAGCGACTCTTTGGAGCAATACAGGCTTTTTTTCTCCATTAAAGAATCTGAACCTTTTATTTATACACTTATTTTACATTTTCTTACAGTAGACCTGATTCTGTAAACCTTAAGTAATGTCATCAAGAGTCAGCGGAATTGCTCCCCTGGGTGAGGAAACACCTTCATGAAAGAGGATTTGCAGGCTCGGGGTTTTTCCAGCAAAAATTGTTATATGCTGTTTTTCTGTCTCTCTGATGCTATTCTTTGAACATCTGACATCTATACCATTGAGCGAAGGACAAACACATACAGATGCATGGGTCTTTTAAAAAAATTTTGGACAAGTTAATGTCATGGGTACAACTTGCTGCAAAAATCACTCCTGTGTTAGCTCTTAGAGGAAGCTGCATATAGGCAATGAATGAGAGAATTTTATTGTATAAGAGAAGTATTCACAATTTCTGTGATGTCCGGAAAATTACGTTATCTGCAGCTGTGAGAAGTTGCTAGGGAACAGTTCTAACTCATTTTCACTGATCGGCCTTCGTTAGCACTGTGAGGTAATACTCTCCTTCATTGCTCAGTGATACTGCCATTTCATTTTGCGTTAGGATGTGATTTGGAAATACCTCAGAACTGTCCCACTTACAAAGTTTTAAATAAACTTTCTAGTGAAGAACCTTCTTTAGATGACCTCCAAGCACCAAACCCTTCACCAAGAGTGCCATGAGTTTCAAGGGGTCACTTTGAAGAACTGAAAGGGCAGATTCAGCGTTAAGCACTGGGGCTGCAGGAGGTGAGCCCTCCGTGGGAGGAGCATTAGGCTCACAAAGCGTTTGTGCGGTTGAGTCTCTCCAGGAGAGGTGAGGAACATTTGGAGCTTCTTTTGAGATTAACGTACTTGTCTGCATTTATGATGCAATTATGATTGCTAATACATTTTAACCTCAGCCTCGAAGCATGGCTTTAGGGTGCACACTTTTTCACTGAACATGAGGCAGCTGGTAGTCACAGTTTGGGTGGTGGCTGTTGGCCTGCTTGATAAGTCAAAATTCTTGTGGTTTTGTTAGCTGCTTCCCTCTATTCAAGTCTTCTGAAAAGGTGATTAGCCAGGTCATAGCTCTGGGGTAGAATCTGCATCTCTCAACAATTGTGTCTTAATTGTGTGACTTCAAAACTGAAAGGTCCTGCACCAGATACTGGTTTGCAGATAAAGACAAAGAAGTAGTCTTACCAAGGCCATTGCTTCTTGGTACCTACATAGAATATATAGCTCTATTCCTGCTTCTGCACTGTTTGTTTTGGAGGAGTCGTACTGCACCGTTCACCAGCCTTGTCTTCTTGATTCACTGTGCTCCTAACGCTCTCAGCCAATGTAAGTGAATCCAGAAGAATTTCTCCACTTGTTGCTTGCCCATTCAGCATAAGAATATATGTACACACACACATACATGCACATATAGGTGTCTCTACAGCACTTTAAAAATGGTTTCATTGTTCTATGCTTTGTTTTATTCCACCTGCAATGGATAACTGGATAATCCTTCGTTACACACATCTGGTGTTCTAGGTGGTTCTCTGGGGGTTGTTCACAACCAACTTCACTCACATGCTTCTTTTGGTATGGTAGCTGTTTCCTACCATGTTTTCCACCTGAGAAATGGGGCAAATGGCACTCTGTTTTTCACTGCACAGAGTCCCCAGTACTGTGCTGGTTTTCCTATCCTTTCTTAAATCTAATTTTTAAAAAGTGTTGGTTGCACAGGCTGTGTTGTTAGCAGCTTTGCTGCTATTTGGCCAGGAAGGGATGGGTTGTATTGTTTTCTTTTTACAAGCAGTTTAGAAAGATATGTTTCAGACCCTGCATCATATTTTTGCATTCGTTTTGGAAACGATAGTTGGAAACAGTCCACAGGGCTCCCAAGCACTTTAAATCAGCAGGCAGCACTATTTATCTTTGTCTTTCATTTCTGTAAACAAACACCTTCCTTCCCACCCTTGAATACATAAATATTTTGTTTTGTTTAGTATTGTTACTCATTATTGCCCAATTATTCATTCCTGTAGGAGAAAGTGCCATACAGCTGGGAGAGGTGACAGGCAGTGTTACAACACTGCATTTGCTGAGTAGCTTGGAGTAAAAAGAGATTGTGGATTATCTCCTCACCTTGACCTCTAACTATTAACCTTAAGACAGTATCTCCTCTTAAACATCTCTGTGCTTGTTTCATAATTCCTTTTGAGATGTGGCTCTGGGCAGGAGAGCCAGAAGACACTAATAGCTCCTTAGAACATGGCTAACAGTAACATTGCCACGTGGAACAGTGGTGTCTTACCTCTCTTGTTACTGAAATTTTGCCTGCTAGTAGCATACATGTCTGTAGTGCCACTTCAGGTTACCAAATCTGCTATTTTCCTATTTCTCACTGCTTTGCCACTTATTTGACATCATGTACAGTCTGCAAGATTAAATGAGCAGAAGGGTACACCAACCAGACTGCTGGCTGACAGACACGAAGGTTATGAAAAACCTGTTTCTGACTTTCCCTTTGTGTTGGAAGTCCCAAGGTGACCTGCTCCTGAGGTCTCTGGGGAGGCCCAGTGCTATTCATATACTCCTATAACTCCTGAGGGTTTCGTTGTGAGCTCTAAATCAGGGTCTTTCTAAAACAAAGAGATCCAGTTCTGCAGGCCATGAAGGGTTCTGGTTCCTACTGAGGATTGGGCCCTCTCATGGCTTGTTCAGTAAATGAGTAAAGGCCAGACAAATTCTGTATTTGTTTCTGCTTTAAACTGATATGTATGCATTCTGTCCTTTCAATTCTCCAGAGACTTGTGCATTTTATATCTTGCAAAACATGTTTTTAATACAGACTTTCTTTTTGAAAGCCACAGGAATAAAATCTAATCTGTGTGTGTAATGCGTGCATGTATACATATGTATGCAACCGTGTGCGTACACAAACTGTAAGCACAACGGGCGATTTTAGCAAGTCCAAGAGATACATATTACAAAGATCTATTTTAAACTCCTGGTATGCACAATTCAACTTTTGAAGCCTAAATAGGTCTTGTGCCCTTCCACTAATTAAAGCTTGTTATAAATCCACCTGGGCTGTGGATTTAAATCTGCGTTTTGAATGGGGGTGGTTTAGTGTCTGGCTGGAATGGTTTTTCCTCCTGAAATGTTAATTAGATGGAGAACATGTTATGCTTTGGAAAAGCTGCATTGCAAACCCATAGATAAACAGATTGATTTAATTTTAATCTGCTTTCATGGTGATGCATAATGATAACTGGTTTCTGTCTCACAGGGCTGAAAACCACAGACCTTAATAAGAGTTTGTGGGTATATTATACAGCTTTAAATAGCTTATGTTGTGCTAGACCGCTCTCTATAAATTATTCTAACTCCATCAGTATCTCAGGGACTCCCGATTCTCTTCTGCTGTGGATTTTCAATCAGTGAAACTATTAGTGTAATCCGAAGAAACTTCAAGGCGTCTCCTCTGAAAACAACTGACAACACTGGTTTGTACATGAAGTATTCAATGGGGAAAACAAAACAAAAGAAGTCTTAAGAAGCCATCTCTGTACATTAAATCCAGGCATCCAAATCCTACCTTTTATAGGCCATGCCAAAATTGATTTTTAAATTAAAATTCAGATGGTTAGTATAGAGTGTCTTACTACCTGACCTGTTTTCTTGTGAAACGTCATTCCTGTTGCACTCAGCTGTGATTTTGTTTAGTCCATTCTAAAGCAGTTTGTTTAAATGGGCCCTTCTCAAATACAGATCTTTTCATTCAAAGTGTTTCAACTATGAAGACTTGTTCCTGATAGGGAAAACTTTCTTTTCTTTTTTTAATGGTCTTTATTTTTTTCAGGGGTTCATGATACATACAAATCTGGAAAGCCTTTGTACACTTGGTTTTCATCCACTCACTGCGAATAAGCCTTAAGTCTAACTAAACCAGGCTGAGTTCTGCCTGTTTTCTCAACGACAGACACATTTTAATTCTGACTGATGTTCAAAGAGATTAATCTCTTTCAGGCTCAAATTCTGTCCTATATTAGCTTCAGCCATAAAGAGCAATGAAACTGCAGAGGGAGGCAAAAGAAGAGTATGGCCTTAAAGGGTATAAATTTAGCATCACCCTGATGTTGTAGGTAAAATTAGAAGTGGAAATGCTAGGCACACAAATTCCAATCAGTCCTCCTTGCACTGTGGAGTGGTTCATTTGATCAGCTTTGTTTATATAAGAAATGTGCCTGGGCCGGTCTTTGTAAGTCAATAGGAAAAAAAGGCTTTTGCAAAAGGAAGTGACTGGGACACTCTGATTCCTCATTTGCTCAAAGACCCCTCCACAGTAATGCAAGTTCCAGCACTAGCTGAGATGGAAAAAGTGGTGGCTTCTGATACTGAGAAGCTCTAATTTATTGGGGATTTCTCAAACAGTTGGAGAGTCTGCCCCAAGTATGGATTTTCAGGGAGACTGGAAAGACAGAGGAGCCTCCCCTCCACTGAATTACCTCTGGATTTTGCTTTCACTAGGAAGCTCGGTTCCATGCTTCATCCTCTTTCACTTTTGTTTGGTGTGCTCTCTAACATACTTAATTCTCATTCCAGTGCTATTCATGAGCTTACTAGCTTTTCTGGCATACACAAAACCTGTCTTTCCTGCGTTGTCCTTAATTTTGGTACTCCAGAATTAAAAAGAAGCCTCTCCTGAAGTCAAGGCAGAAAATTTGATGCCGTTTTCCATTGCTGTCTGGTGTTTTGCTGTATTTTAATATGATTCTTTGAGCACAGAGAGCTGCAGGTGCAGCACACGCAGTGTAAGGTAAGAAATGGGTCACTGCCACATAAGCATCCCAGGATTCCCAGGAAGACAGCATAAGTTATATTGTTTCCCTTGGGTTCAGGTCATCTCTCTGAACCTGTTGAGAGTAACCAAAATAAAAGTGGTAAGTCTGAAGGATGATGGTGGGCAGTAGCAGGTGTTCCTTTTCCCATGCTTGAAAAGAGAACAGAACTGGTCCTGGGATTGCTCAGCAGAACCAAGCCTCAGGGAGGGGAAGAGGTCGTTTGCAGGAGGTGAAACATCCTGACTGAAGTGTTCTGGTATCAAAATGGTCACATCTATGCAACTTGCAGCAACAGAATGACCTCAGATACTGCAGAGGATGACTGCATTTAATATACTCAGAGTATTACCTTTTGAGATACTGATCACTTTGCTCTTACTGGCTTGCCAGAAGGAGACAGCTACCTGGGAGTTCTTTGGATAGATCAGCAGCTTAGTCATGCCAACATTGCTGTCTAGACTTTAGATCCCATGATAGCATTTAGTCCCATCCTACCTGAGTCTGATGCTATGACATTTAATTCTGGTCTTCAGAAGGACCCTGATGAAGTCTGTCGGCTCATGGTTAGAGTCTGGAGGATGACTGTTTTAGCTCTTCAGCCTCTTCCAAGCTAGCATCAGTGGAGCCTCAGGAAATACGGACTAGATGTTTTCATCTCTAGCAGCAGTAATTTGTTACTGGATCAAGAGGGGTTGTGACTGGAAAGAGCCTGTATGAAGAGCAACCTGTGGCATAGCCATCAGTGCAAATGGGCTACAGGCAGGCAATGGGTATTACAGGTTAGGACCACCAATACTTTCAGGGTTTCTTGCAGGGAGTATTGTGATGCTGTCTTAGATCAGTGCATTAGACTTTCCAGTGAGTGGAAATGGACCCAATTTCTTTGTCTTACAGCATAAAGAGCTATGGTCAGGTCTGTTTCCAGTCACATTTTGCTTGTCTTTGGTTTGAAATGGACTGGTGGGAGGAAAGCTTCTGCCACACCTGTCACTGCTGTCCAAAGGTGGTCAATATTAGTAAAGTGAAGACTGCCATTCTGTACAGCTAAATACTGCTTTGGTATCTCTCCTTTGCTGGGTTAAGAATAGACTCTGGGCAGGAAAAAGCACTAAAGATAAACAGAAATAGAAACCTCCTCAAGTTATTTCTGAAGTGCTTTGGGGAGATACAGCAACAAGGCAAATTCAGAGCCCAGTGTGATGCCTGTAGGTGCCTAGAAGCTCTCAAAAATGTACCCCTCTGCACACAATTTATCTGCCACCTTCTAGTTGCCACTGGTAACAAGATGATAACCAGTGGTAGAACCTGTGTAAACAGCCTCCCTTTTTATTTCTTTGATGTTGAAAGTAGCTTGCTTTCTCTGAAAGAGCATGAAAGGTTCCCACAGATCTTTGCCATGAGCGCTCACACTAATAAAAAACTAGATTCAGTGTCACGGGTCTAAAACATCTTTATTTAGAGCGGTGTAGGGGTTAGTTTCCCTGTTTATTCACACTTTGTGCTGGAATGGAGAGATGTGTGTTATTTGTATGCTGCATGCAGGACATCGGCAGGAGTAAAATGTGGCGAGGGAAGTCCTGCCTGTGGCAGAATATCTCAAATATCTCGTGGCTTCTGCGTGCTGCTTGTCTTCGATCTCTTGCACCCCTTGAGGGTGAATTTGTGTGCTCCCTCCCTCGCTCTCTCCTTCCCTTCCCTGCGGTGCTTCAAACCAGACACTTTGTTGACATTGTACCAGGGCACTTAGCAGCACATGTGCTGTAATGCTGTTATTTCTCACCAGCCAGCTGTTCCACTTTATACAACACTTAAGTAACGATTTCACAGCCATTACCAGCCTGCAGTAATGACATGGGCTGAAAGCTAAGCGCTAACTTGTTGTAAACTGCAAAAACTGGGAGATGCTAGAACAGACGCTTTGATAAATGAGAGAGGACAGTGCCTGCATTTTAATTGGTCGAGTTGAAGCCTCTTTTATCACTAGAGTAAACATAATGTTTAGTGGGTCATGAGATAGAATTGGGAATCACTATCTTTATGTGCTAAGGAAATATATTCCCTTGATTTTAGGGGTGACGTATTGATTCTGGGAGCTCCTTCTATGTTTTTTTTTTCTTTCTCCCTTCCCTTGAGTTGTACCCTGCCAGCACTGATGGGTTTTCAGGGATCGAGGACTCCCAAGAGCTTTGTTTGCCTTGATTGATTTGGTGCAAGGGGTGAGCTACTTACAATTCTCAGTAACTGATGTGCTGCACTGCAAGCAGTGATCCAGAGGTAAATAACAGCTTGTAGAAATACTATGAAAGTGTTCAGTTGGAAAGGCTCCTTATTTGAAAGAAAAAAAAAACCTCAACAACCCAAACCCAACCACAATTGAAATAAGTCCTTTCTTTCCTCCTCTTTTCCTAAGTAGAATCTGGCCCAAAGTGAAGTGGTGGGAAGAAAATACTCAACTTTACTTGCTGCTGCCCAGCCACAGTGTTTCAAGTAAACATACAATCTGTTGTACTTAGGACTGTTAACTGTGAGCAAATATATGAAAAAGCTTTGCCATATGTCTTTTTGCATATTGCAGTTGAGAAATTTTAGTAGGCTGAGTTGTGGCTGAACCAAGAGTCTGACTCATGAGCACTCTCAAGAGCAGCCAAAGGGTCGAAGACCCAGATTGCCCTGTGACAGCCAGAAAATTCAATAAAGCAGATTTGCAAGGGAGTAATTGAGCCCTGACAGCAGTCATAGTGTTTTCACTTCGGGTATCTTCAGTTTTATCTGTTAACAAGTAACATACCTTCAGTTATTGTTAACCCTGTTTCATCCAGGTCATTCTTTGGTAATTGTGAAGAGCTCCTGCCGTTGTAAATTGGGTGAATGAAACTCTGCAATCCCCCAGCAGTGGCAAACACAGCGTCGAGACATGCTAGAGGAAAAAGCATTTCATGAGGTTGTGGAATGGAAGCTTTTGTGCTAATTATAGAAGTATATTTAAGTGATTCTTCAAAAAGATTTCCTAACCTCTAATTCTGTAGAAAACAACAATCTCGTTGTGTTACAGTTTCCAGTAAAATTAGAGGTTTGGGGCTTTTAATAGGTGACTAAATTAGACCTTATGAAAAACTCTTCTAAGTAATCCTGATCCATAGATTGCAATTACACAAGGATCGGCACTTGTTTTGAAACCTCAGAAATCAGTGCAGGGTGGCAGTTTGTCATTGGATAAAGTGAGTGTTGAGGATAAACAAACTCAGCTTGTCTTCCTGGTTTTGTGTCCATTTTCTGGTTTACCACATCACTCTGGCATTTAAAGGAATCCCAGTAGAAAATAAGAGGATAGTATCAGTTCCGTGTCTGTATTTGTACACTTACTTTAAACTCTTTTTGAAAATGCTTTTTAAAATAGAAATGAGAAATTTCCTCAATTTTCAGTGTGTGGTTGTTTACTTATCAGTCCTGAGACCCAGCACAGCTTTCTCAATTGCAGTAAAGCTGCTGCATGTCTGTCAGCAGAGCAAGGTAGGCTATGCTTCTGTCTGAGGCTGCTTTCTTCTTAATTCCCTACCAGTTATGTTTTTATAAGTTTTATTAACAAAACTATTGTATAGTCAATAGAATCTGTTAACCTCAGTCTTGGGAAAATGATTGCTTTTACGTCACGCCTCCGTCTACATGGGTTTCCAGGACATGTACCATTTCCCCACACCCCAGAAAGCTTATCCAGGAGAATCCAAGTACTTAATATATTTGTCCAGGACTTCCCAATGTCTCACAGCAGGATCTGTGTTTCTGCTGTCCCAGGAAGGCTCCATGACGTGTAGAAATCTTAATGCTCATTGGCATCTGCAGACTGTGGGGACAGGAACTGGTTACTGATCACACACACTGTGCACTACCCTGGCGGGTTCCTACATCTCCAGGGCCAACCTGAGGGGCCAGCCTTACAGCACGAGCTCCAGGCAGGTGTGGCTTTGTGAAATGAAACCAGCCATTCACTCGCCCCCTTGCAAGCAGTCCCTGGCCATGAGTCATTCAGCTACTGTCCTGTTCTAGAGCTACGCACAGAGAGTTGGATCCATCAAGACTGTTGCCTTTTCAAATCTATAAGCTAAGCTAGGCGGCCCAAGTCCCACACCGGCATCTTCTCGTCAGCCATGGTCAACTACTGGAGAGACAGTGACCACGTTAGAGAGCTTGAGGGGTGGGTATGCGTGATCATAGCCAGCTTAACTTGCAAAGATCTGAGCCACCCTGTGAAGTGGGGATCGTTTTTCTATCACTAGTCTTAGCTGATGCCCAGCAGTTTTCCTATGCTGAGGTGGACCAGAAAAGTGGGACTAGATGCTGGTCACTAGGAATAGTTTAAAGACATATGCTAAAAAATGTTTCATCCAGATTGTCTGGCCTTTTCCTGTCCAGATGCCAGGAATGCAGTTTAATTTCCACTCTTCTTTGACCATTGATCTCTTGTCCTGAGGGACGTTTGTGGTCTAGGAGCAGTAACTGCACCTGTTGAAAATAGATTTTGTGTAATTAGCGTGGAAGAACTCGAGCACAACTCAGCAGCCTTCATGTAATTCTTTCAGGTGTGCTGAGGAAGTTACAGCCACCGCTATTGAGTTAGCGGTAGAAGCAATGAGATATAACCCTTTTTGTCCAAGACAGTTGAAGGAATCCTTTGGCTTTCTATTCTGAAAACATCTGTGTGGATGTTGTCCTTCAAAGATTTCACAAGTAATTTCATGCGGAGGCAGAGCTGGTAGTGCATGTTTTAGTGATATTAGCATCTCTGCATGGCAGCAGCTGTTTATACAAAAAATCACATACCTTTTTGGGTTTTTTCCCAGAATTGAGAACTTGCCATAACACTGAACGGATTTTATGTATGAGACTTTAAGCAAATATAATTAAACTGTCATTTCCTGACAGCTCATATATGAGGCTGTTTGACCATAATGGACTTTTTGTTTTTGTAAACACAGTCAGAAACCAAAAGTTAACAACACCTGAAACTCCTAATTCAGTAAATTGGCCAACGTTACATAGCTGTGGACTAGTTCAGTAGTGCCTTAGGATACATATTTCAATATTTAGTTGAAGGGAAAGAAAGAATGAAGGAATGCATTCCTGCTAAGAGGAAATAAAGCAGATACTTAAATGCATATATCGCTCATCTTCTCCACTGGTTGTTCAAAACCAGAAGTATTGTGCTAACACATGGAACCAAGAAAGTTCTTGTCAGTGGGAGCCAGTTCAGCTGTCATGATGGTAACATTTTGGCCTCCAGCTTTTCCTATTGTTTAACGTCGTACATAGAAACAGACTTCCAAAGAAGCCAGTCACTTTTGGAAAAATAAGAATGTTTCTAAGTATTTTTAGGATCAGAACTGAAAGAACAGTTAAACCCAACAATATTAAAAGAAAATGGAGAAATGTTGTGGACTCAAAGATGATGAAAATTGGAGCACAGATACGAAATGTCATCTTTGAGTAATCTGGGGAGGGGGGAGAAGAAAAGGTAGATTTTTGATTGTAATATGAGACCTAGCAGTGCTCCTCATTCCAGATACAAGCCTCAGAAACAACCTGACTTCTTTTGCGACAAAAATGGTATTTTCCTCTGCAATACAGTAACGTCTAGTCAAGAGAGCCTTAACATGCTCAGCAGTGCCCACAGCGCGGGTAATGGAAGAGCGGGAGTGAGGAGCGTGCTCCAGGACGTATCTACTCTGCAATTTAGCTACGACTAGAGCTGTAATTACCATTAGTTCAATAAGACTTCTACCTTGACATAATTTCTTCAAAATATGGAATTCTTAATTAATTCTCTCATCTCTTCCTTGTCATACTATCAAACTCTAATAAGTGGTAGTGTTTTCTGTGGGGCAGTAACGAGAAAATAATGAAGAAATAAGTAACGGATCGAGCTGATATTTTGTATCTAATGGGTGAAATATCCTCTTGTTCCTCCTAGGGCAAAGGTGAAGAAAGGTGTGAACATTTTCAGTGTAAGAGCCAGCAGCCCATACTTATGGGATATCAGAGAGAGCATGGATTATACCGGGAAATACGCACCAGCTGTTATTGTTTGCCAGAGGAAATCTGCTGCCTCTGAAAACAGGTAGGTCATTTCCAGCAGCCTATCTTTTAATAACTAACGGTTGTTTTTCCTTGATTTTAATAAGTTTTATTAACATGAATGATGAAAATGCTTTTGGAAAAGCTGTGGCTGCCTTTATTTTGGAGTGCATTGCTAATTCTACCGCATACACTTTGAACAAAGTGTTATTCCATCCTCAATACTCAAAGGAAGTTAAAACTAGCAGGAAATACTGTTTTCATAAAGTATTTAGAAGAACGTGTCTCCTATCTTGGAATTTGATTGTGACTAGTTTAATCTCTTTAAATTATTTGCTGCCAGGCCTTATAGCAGGGAGTAATTTCAGGGCTGTTTGTGGTGAGGTTTTTTAGTTAGATAATTTTATTATTATTTATTGTATTATTTTTGCTTGGGGTTTTTTGTGAGTTTGGTTTGTGGTTGGTTGGTTGGTTAGTTTGGGGGTTTTGGTTCATTTGTTTTGTTTTTTTTAGCAAGAGGAAACTAAGCCCCACATCTTTGTTGGTGAGGTTTCTAGGAATTTTTAGGGAATAGATTTTTTATTTTCCATTCCCGTTGTGAAACAACTTAGAAAGGATAGTGCCCGATCTTAAACAGTCTTCATCTGGAAGGTGGATGTTCCATTTCTAATCACAACTGATTGCTTAAATGAATACATTTTAATATCATTTGCTGCTCCTTGTTCGTTGTTTCTGGAACTGTATGCCAGGCGCATATTTATAAGGCTCTGACTGCCTGCGTATGTATTGTATTTGGCATTGCTGTTAGAAAATTTGGCACTTATAAAGTGGAAGTTCTGTGCTGTGATTTACTTCTGAAACTTCATAAAATCTTGTAGGCTTTGGGGAGTTGTTATGTGGTTTAGAATTTTTAAATAAATACCCTTTGAGTCTAACAACTGGGAAGTTTCATGTCTTTGCGAACTAGGTATACGAAGAAAAAAGGAAGGGAAGAATTTCCCTTCATAATCATGACATAAATCACTTTCTCCTTATTATAACTCAGTTTCTACACAATTTCTCTCCTATAGTATCCTGAATTTTCTCATCTAAACTATATATTGTCTCATACCTGACTGAATTTTATTGCTCAAAGAAGCAATGTGTATATATGCCAAGGTCAGAGCTTCCTACTGTCTAGCACAATCTGTCAGATGGATTCTTTAAAATCCCAGTTCAAAGCTATTTGAAGACAGTGTGAATATTTTCATTGACTGAAATGGGCTTTGGATCAAAATCAAAGATTATTTCAACAATAAATTTTCTATCACGCTTTATCTTGTTGGGTCCATAGAGTGCATTTACCTTATTTCTCTTCCTTATATATAATGCAGCCTCCTGGGTGAATTGAAGCTTGGCAACTCATTTTCCTTCATTCTTCATAATTTAGTGGCAAGCCTTCAAATGACCCCTTGTACACAAAAAAATAAATTATTATGTCACCTGTCATGCAGTGTTTATGGATTCTGTGTACTTTCACGTGCTGAATATAAGTTTTGCTTCATGTTTATTAAAAGAAACGTGATCTCATAAACATATTAGATTTTACTGGAAAGACTCAAGTGAAGACAAGGTATATGTGTAATTTTTATATAACTTCTGGTTATATGAGATTTGAGATTTTGTGGTTTTCTCACTTCTGAGAACTTCTTCCTCATTGTTTGTTAACAAATGTAGAATATTTGCTGTGTATTATTCAGTATGTTGTCTTCCTCATTTAAATTTGGTCATATCTGCTTTGCTATTCATTTTAAGAAGTAAGATCAAGCATTGTATGGGGAAAGAGAATGTGCTCAGTATTTTGGGGGAAGCAACTTTTTCCTTATCTTACATGTTTGATGTCACTAAATATGCACAATGGATGACAGCTAAATATTGATGTCTCTTACCCAGTTGTTTGCCTCTCTAGTTCATTTAGAAATTTGACAAACTCTGTGTGCATATTATTTAGTTGCTCTTAAAACTCAGAGGTCTGATTACATGAATGCAAAGGTGGCAATGTTAATTAACTAAAGGTTCAATACCTTTGTGTTTCTGATAGTTTTACATGGATCAGAAAATAGTGTTAATAAAGCTAACTTACTGTGACAGGTGTAATTTCATGGATTAAAGGCGGCACTTGTGCAAGTGACAAACATAAGCAGGATGCCTGAGCATTTCTTCATGGAAGTTCGAAATATATCAGTCATTTTATTTGGAGAGGTTTTGGCACCGAAAGCTTGTCGTAACAGGATTAACATATAAATATTATCACAGCCAGCAGGGTGTTTTAGAATGCATATTAACAGCAAATATTATGAATCTGTATGAGAATAACTAATTAAGCCCATCTGCCAAATATGATTTGAAGTTCTCAGTGCCTTGCTCATTCTGGGCTTGCGACAATGTTCCAGATTAATGGTGAAGCGATTATAAAGTTCTCCCCAATTCTGATTTCAGTCTCAGGCAATAATAATTTTCTAACACTCAAAATCCTGGCCCATGAGATTATTAGGCAAGCTTACTACTTGTAGTGTCTGTACAGCGCTTCTGTTCTTCTCTGAAGTGTCTATCTTCCATCCCTCCATTGTCATGTAGATGACCAAAAAGCCAAATAGAAAATGGTGTGATGAGAATTAACCAGTAGCTTAGAAATGTGACTTGAAACATTTAAACACTGACTGAATCTGGGAGATACGTCCTAATATGCGCCATCCTTTTACTTATTTCCTTTGGATGTTAGCTGATCTTTCCTTTTCTTAATGCCTTGTCTAGTAAGGTGAATAGAATAGAAAGATGAGATTAAAGGAGTACTGCATTTCTGGAATGTTTTCTTGGGTTACTGTTGTTTCTCATTGTACCTGAAGCTCTGCTGTGCTAGTGATGATTGAGAAGAACAGCCAAAAGTGGAAGAACTGGATTCCTGTCTGTTTTTCTCCTGTGTTTCCTGTTGGATTGGAAGCATGCCAGGTGGGATGGGTTTGGAAAAGTATTGAAGTGGCTAAAGATGCAGATTTAATGGATTTTCCTCGTCTGCCAAACATGATTGATAGCACTGTCCTCTCTATAGCTGCTGTGGAGACACTAAGCAAGATATTCTGATGTGATACTAATGGTATCATGATCATCTTAAAATATTTTATTCATCTTTATATTTTTTGATACAGATGTTTGTTATTCCATTGGACAATACATTATTGTTCTCTGTGCTAATGCCAGAAATGAGGCCATTGGTCCAAGCAAGTTCAAAATAATTATAGCCAAATCTTGTCCATCTCTGAGTAGAACCTTAACATCTGGATATGACCGTTTACTGCCTTATTTCCAAATGTGTTTGAAGTTTATCATGGATAAGCTTAGCTCAGTAATTTCCTTTTCTGTATGCTTATTGTTGGAAATGTTACAAAGATAGCATTTCTTCTGATACTTTTCCACTTGGACTTTTGGGTTATGGTTCTATAGCATTGAAGCTGTTACTGGCTTATGCTGCCTGAAACCAGATGCTGGTCCTGCTATTAGGAGATAAATTTATTTTTATTTTGAACTATGAGAGACTGAATCAGTCTGTGATAATATTGACACAGTAAGAGACAATGAGAGTATTTTCTGGGCTATATCCCTCATTTTTTCCTGCACGTCTCATTTTTTTCATGACACCATATTTCAGTGCTTAATTTTCTTAACACTTCTATAATACAAGAAATTAACTCAATATTAGATAATAACAGGGGACAGTAAAACACATGGCAGCACGGCCTTTGCTTTCCCTACGCAATTCTTTCTTACTACATTTATACCGTTATCCTCAGTTATTTCCCATTTTCAAATCTGGTTATTTAATGTTTAGTTTTCATGTTGTAACAGCAGTAAGCTATTGCCTCATTCTCTTACTTGTTACATCTGCCACTACATTTGATGGGCTCTCAAGAGTGCTATAATCCTAAAATGCTTCTGAAGCAAAAAAAGCAACAAATTTGACATAAATACCAGTCTAATAGCCACAATAATTACATTATGTCTCTTGCTAGTGTTCATCAAAATGCTTCCTAAAAATAGTTGTAGGGTTTAGATCACCAGTAATTTTTTTTTCTGTGGTATTATTGTGCTCACATGACTTTATCAACTAGAGGTATGTTATTCTTTGGAAAGAAAATTTTCTACTCAGTGGAATTGCAGAGAAGATGTATGAGGTAGCAAAAATAATTTCCAGTGTATTTTGTCCCATCACATCATGTGTGAATTACATGAGCTTGAGTTTATAATGATGAAACAAAAGCAAGAAAAAGACTGCAGAAATCATACATGCTTTCAGGATATATTCAAGTATGATATTCAATAGCTGGGCAGGCAGCGTTGAGTGAAGGCTTTGGTTAGGCTATATGTTTGGGTATGTTTATGGCAACCCAAGAGATTTTTTTCTTTTTTTCTTGAAAAGATAAAACTATGTGATTTCTGAGCAAAAAAGATTTTTTAAAAATACTATTTTTATTACTGGGGGGACAAGATAAGAGGAGGAAGGGAGATATCTTGTATGTGGTTCCAGAATTACTTTCTGAAAATAATTATTCAGCCCTAAAACTGGCTGTTCCCATAGCACCATTGAAGCTGATATAAGACATTAAGATACATATTATTGGGCAGATATAATATGTTAATTTGATTCTGAAATACCACAGTTTAACTCCATTTATACTTCCAACGCATATGGTAATGATCAGCTGTAAATGTATTTATCCTGGGTAGTTTTAGAGTTCCATGCTGTGTACCATTTGGGTTTTTCTTTTCCTTTCCTGCGTTATTTGAAACCTCTAGGCTTCGAAAGAGTTTATATGTTGTGAAGATATGAAAGTACTAAACATCTCAGAAGTCATGTTTACATTCCACTGTTTGAAGGCAATTAGTCACAAACTTCTATTTCTCCTTTTAAAACGCAAATGTGCCTTCAGAGAGAACCTTTTGAGATGTTGAGGCAAAATAAATTTGTATGAACCAAGCCTCAGTGCATCTTTCTTTTACATGCTGACCCACTTTTTTCGTTTTTGAAAAGTATTTTATTTATCAAGAAATGCAGAATCTCTCTTGAAACCATCCTACTCAATGCTAATATACTAGAAAAAAGGTTTATTGTTATCATCTTGAAGCAAATCAAAAGAAAAGAGATGAAATATTAAGCAACAGCTATTAGATAAAGGTGTTATTAGCCAATTTTTTCACCTGTTTGAAAGAGACCTCATTCATTTAAAAACAAAAAGATTGCAGGAGAGCACTTCAAAGGCATGTAGTCTTCTGGCATCTTAGAGGTGGACTCTGTTCCTATATTTTTGACATTTACATGAAGTAGATACCACAGAGCAATTCAGCTGTCATTATGAAGAAGAAGATTCTCTTTAATCTCAGCTGAAATTTAGGGTCCTCCTTAGGGAGGAAGGCTATTCCTGTGTTCTTTTGTTTGTGAGCATAATGTTACTGGAAATGCGAAAAGTGACAATTAGCACTGAATCGCTGATGCTGTCTTTTGAAGCAGGTCAAAAAAAAAAAAATCTAATTCCCTCATTCAGGGAATACCCTTTTGAAATACTAATCTATATTTCTATCGCATTTACCATCTCCTAACTGCTTGCAGTTGGTGGTACTCAGAGCTACATCATTGCTACGTGCACATCTTCTTAAGGAAAGTGCTAAAGGTGAAGTAGCCATAAATGTAACTTGACATGCCTTAACAGTTCATAACAGGTCCGAATAGTCAGGGAAGTGAAGGAGATTATCAGTAGTGCCTGTACCTTTTTAAACCACTATGGGATTCCTCCATCACCTGTAGGATTTTTTTGTGCTGAATGGGAGAAAGTCGGACACCACCTCTTTAGAGGGGTGCGTGATAAGCACAGAGGTAGCCCAGGGGCTTTTATTCTATTTCATTATCAAGTGCAAAGAATGAAAATATGCCAAAAAGTTTTAGGGCAGAGACAGGATTTACTGCAGTGCAGCTGATTGTTGCGTTATATTGTTTGAGCAATGCAGGGTGAAGAATCACCTTTAAAATAGTGCGTCACGTTTTCAGAATACATTAATATGTTGATTGTTTTCTCCTGATCTTTACCACTCCTGCCCTAGCTAAAAGCAACTGAAAAGAGTAATAAGAGTTTTAGTTACATCGACACTTTGATCTGGTACATATTGTACTCTCAGCTAGAAGCTTCAGGGGGCCCAGGAGGGATCAGGGACCACCTTTTTCAGGGGCAACCCAGGGTCTGCAGACTTTCTAGGACTTGGATTCTTGAAGCAGAGAGTTGGGATCACTGTCACAGTTATGCCAGCTCACTGCACACCCCAGGGAGAACTGGAGTTAGCAAGTGAGAGCTCTCATTGCAAGTGTAGGAATAAAGTGTAGGATAAAAATTAAGAGAAAATACAAAAAACTGATAAGGACGTCATGTTAATTTGAGACGGTTTTGTGCTGGGTCTAATTTGTCTTAGAATCTGTGGTCATTTCCTAGTGCGTTATTATATGTGGCTCTGCTTTTGTCTATGCCGGGTGGAAAATAAGTCAAATAATTACAGTCAGTAGGACTTCAGACTGGTGTTCTAATGGCCTAACTGGTTGCAGACCAGGGGTCATTCATGGGCTGTCCACCAGCTTCAGTATAGATGCCTTATCCAACCCTTCTGTCCATTCCAGGCTGTCCGCCTCTACATATCCAGAAACCCAGGGAAGAAATTCCGTATATTCTAAAATGTCACAACAGAAGACAAACCTGAGAAAGTGTTTCTCAATTTGAGTTGGAGCAGTTCCAGGTTTCACATATGCTAGCATCAGGATAACCTCTCCCAACTCATTTCGGCTGTGACCCCGGTGTAGAGCTTTGAACAGAAGGAATGTGGGCTGCAGGAAGCGTGCTTGTAAGGAAGGATGAATTTAATTTCCTGTCCTAGCTCATCTGAAGGCAAGGGGATTTTATCTATCCCCTTTGTATTTTTCTATTAAATTTTATTGATTTTTATTTTACATACAAAAGTAATCATGGAAAGCAAGGCTCCAGTAAGTACGGCATAGGTGAGGTTCCCTAATGGTACCAAAATCGAATGTATAACAGGTACTCAGTATTGCCTTCTTCATGAGCTTAGCTAGGAATTCAGAAAAGCTAAGCTGTCTTCATCAGCTGTTATTGTGATATTGTGTTATTGTGATATTATTCCTCAAAAGGTGAAGGTTCACTGAATGAAGCTGAGAAGTCCCGGGAGAAATTCTGATGACTCCTGTGCTCATGCAACTAGAGACTATATTATAATGCTAATATGGGAGAAGACAGAGTTACATTTTTGGCATTTCAAGACGTTCTCAAGACACAAAGTTGTCTATGATGTGTTGGTAATTAGGCATGTTTTCTTTGATACATAGTACCTTCGATAAAATGAAGTTCTATAGCACAATGATCAGCATGACTTTGCTAAAATGCCAGGAGTTGTCTGGAGGGAGTCTTCTGAAAATACTGTAATTGTTCAGATAAGATGGTCTGCCTCTGTAAACTCTGCAAACAATAAAGAACGTTAGGTGTTTAATCCACTTTCACTGGGAGCTTGTGGCATGCAGAACTGGGAGTCAAATAATTTGAGGGGAACAGTTTAAGTAATTTGCTGACAGAAGTAAGTTGCAGAGAGGGCAGATCCTTCACAGATACATCAGGGGTTTTGTCTTTTCTCCGCTTTCCCTGGCTGAGATGCAGGTGTTTCATGGGGTTTTCTACCACCTCCCTTGTAGAGGAGGTGCCCTTCTTTCTGTATGCTGTTGCAAGTAGCTAAAGGACATTTCCAATAGTCTGGATAACCTCATGCATATTTAGTGTCTTTATTTTTACCCTGGTGTTATCCAGTGTAATAAATATCATTTTAAACTTGAGGAGGAATGATTTCCCTTAAGAGTCTTAAGGATTCATCATCATCATGCTTGCTGTTTGTGGTACTCAGCATTGTAGTCCTTAAACCTTTAGCAACCCTAAGGCTCAAAATAACAATTCCAGTGGGACAAAACCAGTTTGCTACCTATTACAAAAGAGACAGCAAGTGAGTAATCTCTTGTCTATTAAAAATCTAATATTAAATGCAAAAGTGTGTCTTGTGAAAGTATCTCTAATGGTGCTGTTGATTTTCTAGTCCTTGGGGGAAATCTTGTAAGAAGTAATACTAATTACTGAGAGAGCTAGAAAATGAGTGGATGACTTAAAATATGAGCTGAGGCTGAAAATATGCCTGTTGCTGTTGAGGCATAAGCATTGCCATTTTTTGGATGAAAAAAGTCATTAAATCTAGCTATCACTTTAAGTCAACATGCAGCAAAGTGTGGGTCAGAAGGTTGACAGAATTAGGTGATACAATCTATGAATTGTAAACCAAATCATAAGTAATTCCAACTGCGAGTACAAGGCTGAAGTTCACTGGGAGTCTGAGTTATTTTATGGTTTCAACTCTTAACGTGTAGATTTACTGATGACATGGACAAGCTAGGATTGCAGTACTAAAGATCTAGGGGTGGTTTATATGAACTGATGATACAGGTATAACTCATCTTCTAATTATTTCACCTTGGTCACCTCTTGGCCTTTTAACCAGCTCTACTGGAGTAAGATAGGGCCGATGCTTCAGCTTGGTGGAGGCACAGAGAGGACATGAGCTACACTTTAAGGACAGTTCTGCCACTAACACATGGCATCACCAATTAGGGTTTATGTGCAAGCAGTGAAATGGGGTTACCTAACTAGGCTTAGGGTAAGCTCCATACAAGTCTATAGACTGAGCTAATAAAAGACAATACAAAAGTCAGTGCTGTGTTGTTTTACGACTCCCTGTAACTGCACAAGCCATAGTGACTTGCCCAGGTCATGTGGGAAGTGTGACTGAGAAGGACTTAAATGGAGATTTTCTCCTCACGTGTCAGCTAGCCCCTCGAGAGTCCACTTGCATCAAAGGCTGCTTTCTTTTTATCTAGTCAGGCAAAACCTCCCCTCCCAGGAGTTTTTATAGAGTTCTCTGGAACTGGTAGTGTGGTTTAGAACTGTTTTTGAAGAGTTTCTATTGACTTCCATACCGACAGAAGAAATTGGGCTGTGTTTGGATAACTGGATGCCTTGTCTTTGCAGACATCATTGATTCCACCATACATACAGACACACACACATGTAAAAATCAGCAACAGGATGGAAAGCAGAGGTGTCAGATTCCATAGGCAGAGCTGTGTGATCAGTGGATATTTTGGGGTACATGGAAGGGATGTGTAATGTGATTCATTCCTTCCCCTGCATAGTAATCTGCAACAACAGGCAGTACGTCCAGCTCTCCCAGCACGCTCCGTCTTCTGCAAATGTTTTCCAGCCCAAGGTGTAATGTGGACTATAAATGTTTAGTGTTATATAGGGCTGGTTTAATGTTCAAAGCACTTTCAATTTGCACCTCTGTTAAAATCTGAATCTTTCCATTTGAAATCCATCCTCATTGTGTAAGTTTATGAATCATGTGTTTTATGTATGATAGTTTGACACAAAATTGAGCGTAGGGATGCATAGAAAAGGTGTAATGTAAGAAGTTAGACAAAACTACCCAGGCTCTATCTTCCACGGCATATAAGGCAGCCAGAAAGACTGGCTTGTTGCATGACTCTTTGGAAAAGTACAGGAACCATTGCAGGGTGTTTCTGTTTGTTACTTGGGAACCCTGAGAGCTTTTCCATGCAAGAAATATATTAGGTATGCTTGAAAATTTGAGTAACTGCCAGCTCGGCTGTTTTGCCGTTGATACAAGACCAGCATAGGCTGGTCATGAGGCACAGTCACAATCCAGTAGCAAACGCAACCATCTGCTGAAGAGCCCGTCTACCGCCTAGGCTGCACTCATGTTGGGGATACACGGAAGATGAAAGTATCAGTTGGCTGTGATGTCTCTGTGGTTGAAAATCACTGCCAGAGGGATAGATGAGGGATTGCCTGCACTTATGTAAATGTGTTAATATTATTCTTAGTTTCAGGGATTACCTGAAGCTAATATTCAAATGGTCAATTAGCTGAATGGATGACTGCTATCTCCATCCTTTCTTGATTTAAATTTTTCTCTGCCATGTTGCAGGAATACATGCCTGCCTTTTCCTCAGCTTTAGCTGAAATACTTATAGAATACTTCTGATGTTGTCAAGATACTATCTTTTTTTAAAGTCTTTATTCACTGGTAGCTTTCCTAAGGCCTAGTTTTGTGAACTTCAGCATGGGGAGCGTGGAACAGGATAGCTATTAAATTTATACTGCTGAAAGTGAGACTATAGTACTTTCATCTTCTGTTTCTTACACTGTCTTTCTAAATCAACTGTAAAATCAATCGGTTTCTGATATTTACACAATTCCCGTTTCAGCTATACGTTAGTGCACCAGAGTATCCATAAGTTTGCTTATAGCAGCATTGGCAAGTGCAGATCTGCTCTTATCCCATATGAAAGATGAAGGCCGTCATACCAAGAGGCCAAGCAATAGATGTCTATGTGGCACAGCATAGTGCCATGTGGAGATAAACGGGCCAGCCTGACTGTGACACAATGCCACATGCTCATTAGGCAAACCCTGGTCACAGAACAAGCGGCATCTCAGAAAATAGGACTCTATCTTACCATACATGGTATATTGCTGTGAGCTCAGAAGAATGTAAAGTGCGGAGTGGAACGTCTTTGTTTTCACTTTATTTAAATCTTAAATTTAATCTTATACTAGAAAGAAAATAATTAGCTGGAATAATTTTCATTCTAATTAATGTATTCCTAAGTGGCAAATATTGTACCTGGAAACAGACTGGTTATGAATTGTTTCCTCTGAGATGTATTTTCCTGTTAATTGTTGAAGCAATTAATTTTCTTACAGACACATGCAGATCTTTGTGTGAAGTAGTTAAGGCAAGGAAAGCAAAAGGCATAGAAGAGAATGAAAGAAGACTATAATAAAATATTAAGATTATCACAGACTTAATAAATATAATTTATGTATAATGTGTTATATGTGTTCTACATACATTATGCATTTCTCAACATCCATAACAGAGAAGCTTTAAAAGGTTGCAGAAATTAGGACATCTTAAAAATAATCTTTCGTGTATCAAAACCAGCCTTACTTACATGAACACGCGGTACTCTTTCTGTAGGATTATAGGTGGAGAAGAATTTGGCAGACAAACTCTGACAAGTCTCATGTGTTTTTCAAAAGAACGTCTTCCCTCTCTCCCCACCCCAAGACTTGGAAAGTCTTGGAAGTTTGGAAAAATGTGGGCCCATTTTTGAACAAAGTGCAGTTTTGCATGTTGGATGCAAAATCTAAAGTTTACTCAAATATTCAAATAATATGTTCCTTGCCAATTTCTGAATCCTTGCCTAAAAACATAAGAAACATCTTCATGTTCTTCTAATTTCTCTATGTTTATATCCAATTCTAAACACCTTTTAACATGAAGAGACAATGCTGTTCTCCTAAACTCTACTGCACTTGGATAAATGGCAACAATTTTAACTTGATTTTCCCCAAAAGTTTAAATCTAGACATACTCCTGACATGAAAAATTATACCTAAATAGCTTTATTTTTGCCAAGGTTGTCAGCTACTGAATGGAGTACTGTGCAACAAATACGTTTGTATGGCCTGAGTTATTTTTGTAGCTATCAAAGCCACAAATAATATATTACCAAACTATCACTGATATCTCTGTTTTATATTAGAGATACATGTACACACTCAGTGCATACATACTGTCTATATTCCGCTCTAATAGATTGAATCAGGTTTGATTTTATGCACGTGCAATACTAAGAACTCGGTGAAAGAAGGGTTGTGGATGTATTCTACGTTTAGTTTATATATTAGTGAGATAAACCCCTGACTTAGTCCTTAAGAGTCTCAAAGAGAATTCCAATGTCTTGATGAAAAATGACTATTTATTCAAAAATCAAAACTTTGTTCTCATAAATGACATGAAAATAAATCTTGTTTGCAGTGGCTCTAAGCAGCAGACGATCAAGGATTTAGCTGTCTCTGGTGCATGGGGATAAGTGCACGGTTTCAGAAACGTAGCCTTCTGATCAAGCCTTTGAGGTGGTGGGAATCAGCGATTGTTTTGTAAAAGCAATATTTTTGCCCTTTACTTTAGGTTTCTAGTTTTGGCACTCTCATTATGCTTATGTAACTCTCTAGTAAAATATCTCCTGTTCAGGGGTTTAAGGGATTAATCTTGTTTATGAAAAGAAATGCTGCTTCTGCTTCTTGGATAAGCCACAAATAAAGATTTTACTCTACAATTGTAATCACAACTTGTAAACATGCTGAGAAAGTCCTAATGAACTTCTAATGATTATCCAGATGCTTCCATCAGAAACAGAAATTATGGAAGAATTAAGTTACAAAAGAATGCACAATTATCAGAAAGGTGAAAACAACTCATAGGAAGGGGAATTATTGCAGGCAAACATGGTGCTGTGTTTATAGATCTGCTGCCCAGATGGGGTGAAAGATGATGCTCTCATCCCCTGTTCACTTGAGAGACTGAATATTTATTTTTTCACAACAACAACAAAAAAATACAATAAGTGGAACTTTTGAAAGTGGCGAAGGAAAAATTGTGCTGGGAGCAGAGTAAAGAAAGCAAATATTTAGATAAAGACTAAGAGAAAAAGCAATATGTGTATTATTAAGATCCTTACAGTGCAAACGTAGGAAAACCTAAGTTACATTGGCTTGCAACCCCAGCATTCTTTTAATGTAGATTTAAGAAATGCCTTTTTTTGTGTGTTTTAATATTGCCAATTAGATTAGCCTGCGAGTCTTGCTGAGAATTCTGGTACTAGCAGTGGTACTGATGGATGTTAATGCTGTGTTGCTTGGCCAGGTTGCCTAGTTATGTAGCATTGGAGCTATGGATGATCTGCTTTACCCACTCTTTAGGAGTCTTCCTTTCAGCTGAGGTGCCAAGGAGAGGGATTCCTGGGAACTGAGGCAGAGATTTGGCCATTGATGCACCTGTGAGCACGGCAAAATTGTGTGTATTTGAGCTTTTGATTGGTTCTCTCTTTCTGTCTTCACCTCTTCCACAGAGCTGGGTCACGGGTAGGCGAGACTGAATCAGAGCTAATGTGCACTGGGCACTGACAACACATTGCCAGAACACTGCCGAGGAGCGAGGTCGGGCAGTAGGCTAGTGGGAAGGACGGGAATGCTGCTTTCCTGATAGCACAGGAGAGAGTTAATGATGATGTGGGTGGGTGTCACGTTCAGTACCGCAGCATGCGTGAACCTTATGGCCAAGCTGTGAGGCACTAATCTTCCCGTGAAAGTAGGTGGGCTGTTAAGACCTGCTGCTGTCTTCCTCTAAAATCAGGGCAATTACCAGCTACAGCGTGCCGTGCTGTAGGGAAGGTTAACCAGAGCTATTTTAAACAGCCATCTCCCGAAGAACAAGCAATGTGAAGGTTGTTGTTTAAACATCTGGCTGTGGGGAGACATTCCTAAATACTATTTCTCATGGCAAGTTCTAAGTCACTCAGATGCTATGGTTTTAAGAAGCAAAAATTAGTCCTTAAATCCATCAGAAAAGTAGCATTTTTTGGTCTGTGAGTGTACAGAACTCTCCCGTTCTAAAATTAGAAAGTCAATTTGTCTGCTAAGCCAGGGGAACAAGAAGCTCTACATGCCCTCTGAAATTAGCAATGAAACAAGCTGTATTGAACTCATCTATAGCTTTACACCTTCAGGGCAGCGGCTAGAACCAAGATAGACAATATTTCTCCAGGCTGTCACAGTTATTTTACAAGAGCAAAAGGAGGAGGGGGAGGAGAAGAGCGGCTTTGGTCTGATCTCTAAATGAAATAACCAGCTGATCTTTTAAAATAATCCAGAAGATTAAAGGACACTTCAAACAGTCTGCGATGTCAAGTTTTAATTTATTCTGCTGAATATATCTTCATTAATTGTCACAAAACGAAGACATTAAAGTTAACAGAGTCATGTGCTCTGTTAAAAGGTGCTGTGACTTTAGAGGAGAAAAGGAGTGCAGAGGGAGGTCTTTCATGTAGTACAGACCTAGAAAAGAGAATTAAGACAATAATTTAGTGCTTCTATGGATAATACTTGGGAAAGATTTAATGTTATTGTAGGTGGGCAAGAATCTGTATCTTTTGTTATAGTAGAAGCAGGTGTCATTGCAAAGAGTTGTTCTGAGAGGTATTAAGTCGATGCGAAGGCACTGACCATAAGCAGCTTGAATTCCCACAAAATTCCTTTACAAAACTTGAGCCTAGAGATGTCAGGATTTGGAAAACTCCAGCAACTTTCATGGCAAAAATGTGACATAGCTGCAAAGAAGTGCACACAACTTTTGCTGCTTTTTCCCCTCAAAGGCCTGGGTAGAAATCTGAAAATAAATTAGTACAGCTGTCAAGCCTTAAGAATTATTTCTATGACTAATAAATAATTCAAATTAAATTACATATGTGTATGCATTATGAGGCGATTGCATTTTCAATATATTGCAGATTAAATCCACCTGAAATTTGTGCTGTGCTAACCACATCTCAGTGAATGTGCATAAAGATGTCAAGTTAATTTTTCAAGCTTTTTTCTCTAAAAATACAAGATTTTTTTCTGTAGCTTCATTAGGTCTTAATTTACATACTGTTTCTGCACTCTTTGGATATGACTTTATTTTTTTGTTTATACATCAACAATATTCATGCTTTCTATTATTAACATTATAATATTATAATATTTTAGAAGGATGTCAACAGGCAAATATATATATTCAAGTACCTTAGCATGCTGTGCAGATCCATCGCTAATAATAGGTGTGTGATGTTTTTTCAAAGTGAATAATTTATGTTTATTTATGTCATAAATACAGCTAGCAGTACTATACATGTGCTAACTCAAGAATACATTTGTCATTTTTAATGAAGTAAATAAAGCAAGTAACTACAGCTAGGTCAATTTTTCCCGAATTTCACTGGTTTTCCTTTGGGGAAAAAGGAAAATTTTAGCCAGGTTTTCTGAGGAAATGAGCCTGATGCTACCGTGGTGCCTGTGCGTGTGTGTTTAAATTTGACAGCAGCATAGCTGACTCAAAGATGGTTATATTCTTATGTTTCATGAAAATATACGTGCTGTAGAGGCAAAAGACATTAGAGAGTCCCCAGGCAGCTGAATTCTTATCGATAGCCAATTATAGAAAAATCTTCAATAACAGCTTGTACTTTCTTGGACGCACGAGTCGATCAGCCATGAGACAGAGCTCTATAGGTAGCTAGCCTTTGCTTTCTCCATCCTCAGGGAGCGTCTTCTTTTTCATGCTTATGTGATTTCCAGAAAATCTTGCCTCTGGTGCAGACCTGGCTTCAGTGCGTAACAACTGACAGCGTGTTGTAATGCTGAAAGGACCCTTTGTCAAAAATAAGGTAGGCTGGATTTGGAGTTCAGGGAAGGTTCTACTTTGATGTAGGCTAAAAGGAGGAAGGAAGAATTACCAGCCTAAAATGCTGTTCAAGGCTAACCAAAATGTTAATGGTGTGAAGCTAGAAAAGCAGAGCTGGGTTTAGGGTTGGACTTGATGATCTTAAGGGTCTTTTCCAACCTAAATGGTTCTATGATTCTGCGACATAGAATAGTAGTAATAACATTTGTGTTTTAATTTCAGTTCTCTGAAATTGTCTAGGCTTTTTATCACCAGGATCCCTTCCTGAGCCAGGTAACCTCTGCTGAAATGCAAACAGGAGTCATGCAGTCACGTTACGTTTCCCAAGCAGTGCGTGTGTGGAGGGCGGTTCCTCACTAGAGCTGGGCTCTGTTCCCCACTAGATGAGAACATCAGTGCTATAGTTGAACGCTCCTAATTCCAAGGACTGGATTGACCTGGCTGCTTAACAAGGAGCAACAGCTCCATCCTGTTCTGAATAACATCTTCACTGCTCTGTGCAGCTGCCCCCTTTATCCTCTCTTCATTTTTCCCTGAATTAGATTTATTTATAAATGCATGTCTCCTTGCAGCACACTCGAAGCTGAGAGCTGGTAAAACGTAGTTCAATAGAACCCTACTGTAAAAAGATACAGACCCGGTCAAAGCATGTTGCTTTAAGGACAGCCACTGGCCTGAGCTGAAATGGGCCAAAGTACATGTGCTGGGGTCACTCCAGAGACGCCTGGATGAAGAGGTTCGGGGCAGAGGAGTTGTACGAGGTTAGGACAAGCAGTGATAATTACCCAGTGCCTGGTGCTCTGAGGTAAGGAAGTTTCTTGCTTACACCTCCAACCATGAAATTTGTTTGCTCCTCTCAATTTCTCAGGAGGATGTAAAGTTCAGCTGACTCAGAGCATGAAAGTAGGTGATATAGCTGGAGTTTGAGAAGTATGGGGTTGGTTAAATGCCTGCTGGGTATAACAGCTGTACTTGATTCTGCCTTACAGCCAGGGGAAGGACTAGACAAGGCAGAATGAGCCTTTCAGAGGTTAACATGGTCTGTACCCCTCAGTGTGGCATGGAAGCACACCTTGCTACCTCTCTTCAACTCCCAAGATCTAATGTATAAATTTTCTCAAGAGGAAAATGTCTTAGTAGGGAAAATGGAAGTCAGATCTTCCAAGGTTAAAAAGTTCTGTCTAACCTTGCACATTATTGCTCAGAAGAATTATTTTTGAAAGTTAATAAACCACGTGAGTTCACCTCATACAGCTCTTTCCCTCCCTAAACAAATTGCTTTTATTGTCAAAACTACAAATTTAGGCATTGTGATCAATACCATCGTTTTATGAGCTGTCAGTAAAGGGACTTGAAGATGCAGCTCTGCTTGACTGTCTAGGAATAAAGATTGATCAGCCCCATTGCTTTTTCTGTATAGATCCTCACGTACAGTATATAAAGCAAAGCACTATCACCTCATCCCTCTTCAGAATCACAGTCAATATCTTTTCCTCTGCACATTTCTGCAAGCACTTGAGAGTACAACCCCAATTAATATGTTAAGAAGGGCAGAGAGGAGGAACATGTTCTGGTGCTGGGGTCTTTCCCTGATAGAAAAATGTGATTTTAATTCCAAAGTTTTCTTGGTTCATTTCACAAAAGGTATAGAGCCAAGATTGTTAGCTTTTACTCTTTCATGTTTTCTCTTATTGTTTTTTAAATGAAGTCAAGAAGAAGTGTGCAGGATGATAACAAAAGACTGCAGCTGTTGAATTTGTGAGGCATTTCAGGACAGCAGTCAGTGTCATACGCTGTTCCCATTGCCCTGGCCAGGGAAGCCAGGTTGTTTTAAAGGAAAATGAAGTCCTTATATATACTGTTGTCAGAGATTCTGCTGAACATAATTATTTCCAATGGAAAAAAGGGGTATTGGCTGAACGGAGTTATTTTCATTATATATATTCAACTACCAAATATAAGTATTGCTGTTTTTATAACACAGGTGACTTACCGTACTTGTGCGTGATGCAGGTCACACTGTCCACAACTTATTTAGAGCTTAGGGAAGTTAACTGCAGATTTGTAAGCAGGTATGATAATCTTCCTATTCCCGGTCTGCCCTATTAAAACTGAGCTATTCAAGGCACAGATGTCTTACAACGTGATACTTGGATCTTATAAGATAATTGATTGGTCTCTGTAGGTGCTACTCTCATCCAAAGAACAGTACTGATCATTTAGGGCTAGATAGTATGGATGAATGTGTACGTAGCTAAATAACAATACATAAGGAAAAACAGTATGTTTAGGAAAGAAAATGACTGGTCAGATGTATAGGAGTAGTGCAGTAGATTGTAGAACAAGATGTAGTAGCTCATGGTGGAGGAAAGGGGCTGGGACACAAGCACTTGAGACTGTGGTGTCAGGGTTCAGCTGAGCTAAGGGCTGTGCCTACCGAAGGGATGAGCACCATCCTGCCCCTCCTGCTTTTCCTTTGTGCCCAGACCTTATAGGGAGCTGGTTCAGGCATCTAAACTGCCGGAAACCAATGCTATGGAAGTATTGTGTTAGTTCCCAGAATGGCTTATTGAAGACCCCATGTGAGTGCCCAAAGGAGAGGAGGAGCTGCAGTAAGTAGTGAGGGCACTGAGAACACAGCGAGTCAGTGGGTCCAGTCCTGCCAGCAGTACCTGGGAGTTAGCGGCATCACACCCAGTGTGACCTTAGACAAGTGATGATACATTCATGGCTTAGGTTTTTCACGTATAAGAGTGGAGACAGTAACAATACTGTATAGATCCTAAGACTGAGGTGATAAAATTAAGCATTGCATGCTTAGTGTATATAAAAGCTTTTGAAAACCTTGGCTGGAAGGCTTATAAAAAAACAAATATAGAGATATAGTGGACATCATTCTGTAGTGAGTCTAACAGTCCTGCACTTAACTATTGGTTTTCACTGAATCTTTTCCTCAGGCACGTTAACTTTGCTTTTATAGTCTATCAGGAGGCACTGTATTTAGCTCTCTCTGTTCAAGGTTCACTGACCTATAATCCTACTGAAATGGAGTGAAAAGCCCATGAAAATTTCACTGCATTTGCACTCAAGTGGCATATGGCCATGGTGTTAATTAAAAAAAAAGAAAAAGTAAAAAAAAAAAAAAAGTGATAGTCCTCTAGTCTCCATGGAGACTGAGCATACTGAAAGGGGTGGCAGTATAAAATATTTTCAGTTTTAGGTTGAAAGGCAGAGATCAAAAGTTGTTCTGGTTAAAATGCTGTGCCAATGTCAACATTCCAAGTTGAATGATAAGGCATTTTGCACAAACACTTTGCAAAAGGGCTTGCATGTGAAATTAAGAGGAAATTTCCAGTGCTATTTTATACGGGTTACTGGCATAGATCTTGATGTATATTGTCTGTGCCTTTGTCAAGTATGTACCAGAATGCATAAGCCAGAAAGTGTAATACCCATCCTGGCAATAAGGAATCCTTGTTTTACAAGGTAACATTCAAATTCTTCTAGAGGATCATAAAAACTAAATAAAAAAGATCCAGCAGAAATTGAGACATTCAATGTGATTAAGATGTCTGGCTGGCAAAGAAGCCTGTATAATAAGCTTTCCCAAACACTTGCCTTAGGAAGGGAAGAGTGAGAAAGAACGCTACATGAAAAGTATTCCCCCAAATTGAATAGCAAACGTGGTTTTGTTGTTAGCTAGTAAATTTGGTTCAGTGCTATTTTTCAGTCATTTGGAGAACAGAAAAGCAGAGCTGATAAAGCATTTTCGGGGGCTGGGATGTGGAATCACATTATTGGTTAAATGCCAAATGGGCAGCAGGAAAGAATGAACTTTGTAACTTTTTGTTCCCACGTGAATATAGAAGTAATATATTGGTGACATCTGAAAAGCATGTTATTAGCAAAAATGCATGCTAATGTGGGGTTTGGGGTTGAAAAATCACTGATTTGACTTTTTCCATCTCAAATAATCATGTCCTGTAGAAAGATTCACGTGTTTTAAGGTCAGACTTGTGACAGCATAGTCGCTTGCTCTCCCTTTCAAGAGTAAACTGGTCCTTCTGTAAGCAGCAGAACTTCAGAAACTTTATTTGTTATAGATTTGTATCCTACAGTTTTTCATCCTCATGCCCTTCTGCAGTGCTGCTAGCGTTATACGTTCCAAGCATCCTCCTCCTTCCTGAATTCCCAGCTCCTTCCAATGTTCCTTCATTACAAGCAAAACAAGTGGCCAACATCTCTTGTTGAATTGACACTGACGCTGCCAGGATGGGACTGACAGATAAATGGGCAGACAATTTCCCTCTCTAAGAATATTTCCATGGGGGAAAAAAAAGAACAGAACCATCTGACTGTTCTTGTTGCTTATGATTAAGAAAGTTTAAGTTCCGTGTAGCTGATAGTGGTGTATCATGCTGATATCTTTTAATGGATCTGTTGCTATATGTTCTGTAAATATAGCCAAAGATGTCTATACATTCAGTAGACTAAGAGGTAAAAAAGAGAAGCAGAAGTCAGAGAGATAGATGGTTCAGAGGTTTGTGCAGACAAGTCGTATTATTGATATGGATTCTACCTTGCTGACTTTGGAATCCTCATTTATTGAACAGGAGGCAGTTAAGTATGAAAGACTTTGTTGTCTTGTTCTCTTGGGTCTGATTGTTGGTAGAACAAGGATTGTGAGACTGAATCTTATTACTTGGTGATGGAGTTTTGCCAAAGATATAACCACAACAAGATTTCTGTATTGAAGTAATTTTTAAATATTATTTAAAAAAAATCAGAAAAGGCCCTGCCGTCTTGCTACCTTTAGACCATGTCTGAGCAAACACTTAATTTGGAGAAGACAAGAAAGAAAATGCAAAGACACACAAAATGCAAAAATATATTCAGCTCAGTATTGCGGTCTGCCTTGAAATTGCTTTCCTCTGTCAATAAACATCTGAACAGATGGAAAAGGTCTGAAACAAAGGGGAAAAAATAACCTAACAAAAATGGTTACTGCTTGTTACCTGGAGAGAGGGTTTATGTAAAGTCAATCTTAATTTAGGCAAATAAATGGCTTGCAACTTAATGAAATATGATTTTTTTTAAAAAATACATTGTTAAATTTTGTTTTATGAGATGTAGAGAACTTGAAGTGAGAGAGGGGGCATTTTATGATATAGGTGCTAGCACTACCAAAATTACAAATGGCTTTGATAATTGTTAATGTGTCTCAGCAGCCAGTGTAGCATTTTTCTTTTCATGTTCAGAGTGGGAAATCTAACTACTGGACTGGTTTGCCTTGCCTGTTATTTTTGTTCCCTAGAGTCAAACCAATAGACGATTCCCCGAGTTTCTGCATTTGTGTGGAACAATTTAGTAACAAGCATTTTCGTCTGTCATGGATCCGATTCTGTATTTCTTTGACCTTATAATGGACTGACATCAACACATGACTCAAACTTAGGGGCCAAGGTTGGCAAGCAACACTTAGAAAGTAATCCTGTACTTCCCAGAGGCTGAAAAAGTACACCTACCTTTTTAATACCTTTTTGTTTGTTAGAGTATTTATGTTGCATGTTTATTCTTCCCTAACTCCTTTTAGTAGACACTAGACATGTAATTAATTTAATAACAGCAGCTGAGTCAAATGAATTATTTTATGCCACCTCACAGTTAGTAGGAATTAAGACATTTAATTTTGAACACTATTGTGTATGCTGGAATCTTCCATTAAAAAAAATATAATTAGTGCTATTGTTAAATTAATTGGGTTCATCTTTGGTCAGCTTTATGCCCCAGAATGACTGAAGAAATGGAACAGTTTAAATGTTTTCTTTAGTTAATCATCAGTGTGACTGTATTAGTGGCTGTTCAGTTTTGGCATTTTCGCATAAACTCTTTGGATCAATGGTAGTCCGGTTGCTTTAATTTTTGTGATTAGCCTAATCTGAAAAGGGAAACTGCATCTAGTGTGCATCTGTATATGCAGTCAGCTCCTTGTGTGGCCTTAATACAGCCAATTTTTACTAAACTTAATTAAAATGTTAAATGTTCATACGTGTGGGGCAGATTCAAATGGAATGTACTCTTAAAAATCCCAGGAAATCTTCAGCTAATTTTGTTTTATAATTGTTATTTTTGGAATAGGAAAAAGTTGCCCCTCTCCCTTCAAAACCTTTTCTTCTTTGTGGTGCTCTTCAAAAAATACTTTGCTGTGTTCACTTAAAACATTAATTTGTTTGCCAAAGCACTGAGTGGGTGTTTAACTTTATTTAAAGGACAGTGTGAATAGCCTCTGGTACTTAATTTAGAATTTATACAATTTCCCTCTTCTCTTAGATAAATCTTAATGAAGGAAACATCTTTTATATGTAAGGAAAGTTGTGATTTCCACCCTGCTTATAGTCATTTTTTATTGTCAAGGTTTAACCTCAGTTGACAACTGAGCTCCATGCAGCTGCTCACAGGCTCGTCTTCTCCACCCAGTGGGATGGCGAGAAGAATGAAAAATAAGTAAAACTCTTGGCTTGAGCTAAGAACAGTTTAATAAATGAAATAAAAATAAAATCATAGTAAGAGTAATAATAATAGTAGTAGTGAAAAGTAAGATAACAAAAAGAGCGTAGAATTAACCCCAAGAACAACAAGCAATGCACAATTCCGTTGCTCACCACATGGTGATGGATGCTCAGCCAGTCTCCGAGTAGTGACCTGCCCCTCCTGGCCACCTGCCCCTCCTGGCCACCTGCCCCCAGTTTATATACTGGGCATGACATCATGTGGTGTGGAATAGCCCTTTGGCCAGTTTGGGTCAGCTGTCCTGGCTGTGTCCCCTCCTAATTTCTTGTGCCTCTCCAGCCTTCTCACTGGCAGGCCATGAGAAGATGACAAGTCCTTGGCTTAGTATAAAAACTACTTAGCAACAAGTGAAAACATCAGTGTGTTATCAACGTTATTCTCATACTAAATCCAAAACACAGCACTGCACCAGCTACCAGGAAGAAAATTAACTCTGTCCCAGCTGAAACTAGGATATTTATTTAGAACATTCTGTTTCCTCTTCTCTTGGGGCAGTATCTAAATTCCTTGTCAGATAATTAACTATATTAGATGCACTAGATTAAAACACGTGAGCATTTTTTGGTCAGAGAAACATCATTTAATGAATTAATTCAGTGTATATATTCACACTGGGAGCTTCGTGCTCATTTTCTGCCTGTTCAAAATTGCAGGAGCTTTTGCAAGGTCTTAATGCAAATGTGCTGCTGATGTAGGCACTTACGTTGTCATGTTCCTGTATGTATTGGAAGCTCTTTAGTGGCTCTGATGATATATTCTTCATGTTTTCTCCTGTTGCCTATCTGGTTTAGAGAGCTTAGTACTGAATGAGCCACAATAAAATGTCAATTTGCAATGTGATATGGAAAGCGTGTTGTGACTCAACGTGATGCTATGTAACCCTTGGGCAATAAGATCACTCTCAGATCACCTATTTTCTGGGGGCCACCTATAGCAGTTTCTTTGCCTTAGGGCTAGTAGAGTTGCATAGAAGGAACTAAACTATTTCTCTGCTGTGTAAAATTGCTATAGGGAGGCTCAAGCAGTGAAAACGAGCAGTGCTTTTAAATTTGAGGGTTTTGGAACGGAGTTATCCAGCTGTATTGGAGTTTCAGGGAGAGAGTGAAGGAGAAGGAAACAGCGGAGGCAGGGAGATGGTACTGCTTTGCTTGCTTTGAACAAAGAGAGTAAGATTTTATTAGAATTGAGATACTGCTTTTTTATTCCTTTTTTTCCCTACCCTGCCCTGCAACTGGCTGCCTGGAACAAGAAGTAGTTCTCTGTAAAACCAAAGTACAAAGGAGTGTGTAACCCAGTGCTCTGGCACGTGCCAGGGAACCAGGAATGAGCACGCCTGAGCTCCATTAGATGCTTCAGCGGCTACCACTGCAGACAGTGGAGAAAAGTCATTACGCAAATTAAACAGCACCACACTGAAACTGTGGGAGAGAGAACCAACCAGCAGTGCATTGCCAGTGTGGAAAATGTCAGGAGTGTCCTCTTTCTTGGAAACGGGCTCTGATACATTGCTCACATCCGAACAGAAATTTGAAACTTGCTTTCACCGGCCTGTTATATCCATATTGATTTTACAGTTTTCCTTACAATTAACAGATAAGGTGCTTTTCTACCTCCACTCAGCATGTTATTTATCCTTCCTAGACAAGGGTTATTACATGCTGTCTCTTTTTCAGGCAAAATCCAATAAATTTTCTGATCTCTGCTGTAAAACTGGGCCAAACGGGTAGTGCAGAGGAGTCATCTGTCATGATTCCTCCTTAGTGTCTTGCAGGAAATGAATAGCTAGGAAGAATATACCAAGGCTGAAAGATGGAATTTCCTCCTTTTAGCTCGACCTCAAACAATAAAGTTTATGCGGTGAAATTCACAACTTCTTTCTCTCTGCCCCTGTTGTTTTGTTTTAAAGCAGCTGAAAGCTCCACAAGCTGTTGGGGCTTCTGTTCTTTTTCCAAAATATTTTATGGGGCTGTGACTAGAAAGACATATCACTTCAGTTAGCATTGGCACCGTTTATTTAGCTGCATTTCATTAGTATGCACATACTTAGTCTTCTCTTGATTACTCTTGCTACAAAACAAGAGGAGGTGGGAGATCAGCCAGTGTAACTAATATTCATCTTGTAGGCAAATGATAAAGCTGTAGTAAAGCTAAAGAAAGAAGAGTGGAGGCCCTTCACAGAGCATCATAGACTGGCATGGTAAGCCAAGAAGAGAGACCTCATTTTGCCCTACAGGAAGTTTTTAAAGTGTGGATTTTACATAATTACTATACTTTTACCTTCACATCTTGGCAACTTACCTCTAGAAGGCTGACCTACAACACACATTATCTCCCTTCCCTAGCTCCTGATTCACTGAAGTCTTTAAATCTAGTCTTAAATCTTACTGGCATCAGTAGGGCTTGAAATTCAGCAACGATACTTTCTAGAAATATTTATTTAAAATTAATCCGTTGAAGGGGTGGATTTTAGAGCCTGTTTCAAGTTAATTGAAAAAAGTATGAAATGCAAACTGTGGAATCATAGCTGTGAGGATATGTCAAGAGATACTTTAGCTAGAGTAAGTCAATAGGCATCCATTGCTTAATAAGGTAATATTCATTAACAGAAAGGGCTGGATAAAATACCAAGCCAATAGGCTTCCCTAGGCTTACCCATGCTTTGGATTGAACTGCTGCTGAGATGAGTGCTATTTGGACAGGCAGCCTTGGAGCACTATAATAATGTAGGGTCTTATAATAAACAAAGATATTCTAAGGTGAGTAGCGGTTTTGGTTGTATCAACTTTGAACTTTGCAAATTAGAAACTGAACTGAGATCTGATTTTCAGAAATGATTGAAGACTGTCTTCCTGTGGTGTGGGATATAAAAAGTTCAGTCACAGCATCCCCAAACAGGCGTGTATGTAATTAGTTTCTTTACCAATTTTGACCAAGTGGAGTTGGAATCTTTCTCCTTTTTTTTACATGCTTTCTCCAGTTTCTCCTTTCATTACTGTTCAGCAATGGTGATACAGAACAGACAAAAAGAAAATTTTCTCCCTGTGTCTTATCTGGTTCCAGAGTGACCAATAGGAGATGAATCTGTCAAGTCTTAGACCAGACTATTGTGTCAGACTTTCCCACTAAGGAATTAATACCTCCGGGATCACAGTAAGAAAGCGGATCAGTCAACTTCAAAGTTATGAAGTGACAGCTTTTTCAGAGGTTGCTTCTTGGCAGGATACCTACAGCTGGTTTTGAATTAGTGGACATCGGAGCTTTAAATGTATAAACATAGAAAGGGGGAAAAAAAGTCTTTCCCACAATTATTTAAAAATTGAGCAAGAAGAGAGTTTGAATTGTGAAGATCACCAGCACTGGCTGAAATCTCTGACAGCAGCAGTTCTTTGTCTCTGGGGATTAACGTATTTTAGATTCAAATTGATAGTTAGATAATGCTGCATTCAACATTTTGGGGGTATTTTCAGTATTTTAATGTTAAGCTCAATAAGGCAGGCATTTACTTCATAAAGAAAGTTTATGCCAGTCTGGTCTAACAGCCAAGCAAGCTGATTAAAGTTTGGCAGACCCTATTGACATTTCTAATAAAGAAATCACTACCACAGCATTTTTCCTGCTTAAAGCAACAAGAGCAAGAATGGTGAAGGAATAAAACCTTTGGAGAGAGAAAGAAACTGTTGACAGCCACTTTTAATTTCCTACATTTAATCACTAGTCCTTAGCTTTTGCCACCACTGTAACATATAAAACAATAATAGTGGTAATATATTCATTACCCGTCATTTACTTGAGTGCCCGGAAATTGGGAACGTGCAGAGGCTAACTTATGCATAATGTTATAAGAAGAGGATGGAGAGTCTATGGAGAGTGCCATGCCACGGTCGCAATAAAATAATTACACGGCAAATTTATTTTAGACCTTCTAATTGGCTTATTGACTTAGATTTTCCAGTCTTATTAATGTTGTAGATTTCCCAGTGAGAGCTTCATAATTTGGTCCTTCACGTGTTCCTTCCTGTGTGAACCACGGCTCGGTGTGTATTGCACAAAACCTGATCCACACCAGCTCTACAAAAGTAGTCCCTAACCCCAAAGTTTTCTGCTGGGCTTTGAAGGACCCCAGTATCAATCAAGGTGACTAAGCATGGGAATGGAAAGGCAAGATGTGACTACTGGAGTTGAATTTCACAATCCAGGGATGAAAGGATACTTTACGTCCATACCTTTAGGTAAATTAGACACCAGAGGCAATTTAATTAATCCTTATCGTATTACAATGAAAACTAGATTATTAAATACACAACAATATTAATTCTGAACCCATTTGTAACACTTTTCATCTAAGATTTTCCAAGTATTTTATTACTATAAGGAAAAGAAGTCACAAGCCTTTAGCAATAAAACCATGCTTGTCCAGCATATTTTGATTTAATACATGTCAAAGCTGATTGATTGCTTTGATAGCGAAGAGAGCACATAATAGAGCAGAGGACTTGAGTAACTCTCCAATGGGTCAGGAAATGATATGTTGCATCTGAAAGTGTTTCTGAATTGTGGGCAGAGGATCTGTCTTGCATCTAGTTTAAATTCTGTACAGGAAAAAGCTTGGTATCATGGGCTTATGTAAGTCTAAATAGTGTAAATAAAGTGAAGAGCTAAAAAAAAGCTAGCAGATGCAGCATACCTGAACAGGTACTTTTCTGTCATAATTCTATCTTTAGTAGCTGGTTTTAAGCACTGGGCATTATTCAGTGTGATGCTATTTAAAGGGCATAGTTTCAAATGAGCTCAGAACTCATTTAATTGTAAGAGCTAACTCAGAGTTTTAAAATGCATTCCCATGCCTGTTTTTACCCTTACATGCTTTGGGAAAGCCATTGCTATGTTTATTTGGCCAATGAGGCCGTCTCATTGTGACCATTTTGATTTTTAGAAGCTCATTTTAGGATTATTCTTAGATTCTTCTTCAGATTCTAAACAAATTCCTGAGAATGTTGTGAAACCATACCCTTATTCTCCTTAAAGCCTCACCCGAAAAACTCTCCAAGCTCACCAACAGCTTATGTAGCTTGTGGGTCTGTTTAGACCCATTCCTCTTGCCCTACCCTGTATCACTCTTGTGCTTCCCTAAATGTCCACGTACAGTCTTGCTCTGTTTGTTTATAATCCCATTGCAGTCAGGGTCAGGAGTCATCTGTTGCACCGTGTTTGATGCCACACCTCCGACAGCTTGGTGCTTGTATCATGTTCTGCATCATCTCTGCTGAAAAAAATGAATAATTACGTATGTGTGTGTCCGGTAGCACAGAGCTGAGTTAACTGTGTCACTTGGGCATCCTCCTGGGAGTATGTGTTGATCGAAAAAAATTTATGAGCAGCATTCATCAGATGCTCTGCACTGCTTCTAATCTTGCTGTAGTGAATGACAGTATTTGGTGTTAAATTTAGCTTTGGCTTTATCATCACTTATTAGGTCATTATTTGCCTTAAAATAAATGACGTGGAAATGAAGTGCTGCTAAGTTTGTAAACTATAGCAATATTTATTGTCCCGGCCATCCCATGGGTCTGTCTTCCCTTTACTCTGAAGCTCTATAGGGACCAAGGAAATGCAGAAAATAGTGTATGAATTCTCCAAAAGTCTGTCTCCGACATGATACTTATTACTTTCCAAGTGAACCCTTGGCTGCCTCTGCTGCTGCTGTGTATTTATGATCAAAGAGTAATTCAATCATTTCTAGGTAACTTCATAATAAAGTTGTACTGTCCAAATGCTTGATGTAATGCACAAAGATTTATGTACCTCAGATCCGTTTGCAGCAGATGGACACAAGTAACCTTGAAAAACTTGCCATTAAACTATATACATTTTGGCAAATACGTATGTCAGTAAAGCTTAAAGAGCTGGCACATCTTATATTTGAAGGTATCTTTGCATCTACAGGTAGACCAGTTTTCTGTGCTGGTGACCTCTTCCTTTGGATGAACTTTGGTATGTGTGCTGTGGCAGTTTACATGAAAAAGCTTTTTTTAATGGGCATGGTCTAGCACCCTGTAACACATCCCCCAGCTTGGAAATGGAGTTGTGTAAAAAGAGGGAAAAAACAAATCTAAAAATATATCCAAGTGTCAGACTAAATTAAAATTCATGCTTCATTAGTGGGTACAGTAGAAATAAACAAGGTCTCGGTAGAAGCAGAGCTTCTTCTCTTTAGCATTCTAGTAAACTGGGACTCTGGAGCCTCAAATCTCTTTACAAATGCCCATGGCATTGAGTTAATGCTATTGACAGGTGCAGTTAGCTCTTGTAATATTTCAGCATAATTCCTAGTTTGCCAGAATACCTGATTTTGCTTTTACAACAGTCGTTATAGCATACTTTCAAACTGAATTTAGGCTTTATACATTCTCTGTATATTGGATTATCCACCTCCTTCCTATGGGTTAAAATACATGCCAGGTGCCGTAGCACCCCTGTGATTTGCAAACTGTTACTCGTGTGTGATACAGAAAGTACAACTTTGGTCAGCTGGTGTGTGTAATGGGACCACAGAGCTTCTCTGGCTGGTTAGATTCAGTGTAATGGAGCAGCTTGCATGTTGTGTGTCTGTGCTGAGTTTTTCCTACCCTTTAATGTTTAGTACTCAGCCCTGCTTTAAAGGGGGATTTCAGAGAAACAAGTTTTCAGTGTCAAATGTTGAGAGCTTTTGCAGAGTGGGAATCTTTGCTGTGGTCCCAACAGGTTCCTGAGCCCCAGAGCAGATGTGCTGTAGCTGAATGTTCCACATTGTCAATTTTGTGCTGTTTCAGCAGTGGAGATATCAGGAGATCTCAGTACATATCTGAGCTGAGGCACAGCTTCTTTCGAAGTACAAAATCCAGTGGAGTGCTTTTTGAAATGGGCAAGTTGACTTCTGACACAGAAGCATTGATTTCCTGAGTTCATGTTTTTACATTTCCTTGACTTCTGACATTTTGCAGATTTTTGCAAATGAATGTGATGATAGGCAGGAATAAACTTAATTGTGAGAGTCAAAGATAAACCAGAAAGGAATGCAAAGTAAGTTAGGAAAGGAAAAGGTGATGAGAGCATTCTGGCAGTGATATAAGGGACGTCTCTACCAGTTAACACAGAAGGATATTTCAATCCTACAAAGGAATCATAAGGTGTTTCCATCTCTTTCCCTATTACTTGTTGAACTTCGCAACCCTGAGCAGAAATCCACTGATGTCTTTCCTTAAACCCAGAGGACTTTGGATCAAGCCTGTAATGTACTTCAACTGGAAAACAAGTCCCAGCTCAGCACAGCCAATGGAATAGACTTTCTACTAGTGCTGGTGGTAGCTCTCTGATTCCTCAGGACAGCTTTGAGCCGTGGTGTGGGCTTGAAGGCACTTCATACGTACCCTTCTGTGTCTGTTTATGCCCTTTGAGCTACACCAGCTGTTGTGCTGTGGTGTAGGAGTTCACTGTGAGAAATAATCATGTAGTGATTCTCTGTAATAATTAATTGACTTGGAGGATTAACAGTAAGATGCAAAGAAGTAAAGAGTCTCTTTAGTGGTGAAAGGATATCGTAACCCCTCAGTGCACAGAGATGTCCTCTGCTGAGCAGAAACTGAAGGCTGGAGAGTTTCCTGTTTGAGAACAACTGTAATACCTTATTCTAGTGCCGTGGTGAATTCCAATATGCCTTGTCACTGTGCTTTCTGAAATACTGCAACTATCTGAGGCCAGGGCAAGTTTTCCACCAAAAATGATAATGTTCTTCTTCCTTTATTTTAATTAGTATTTTAGTGGAAGTGAGAAATTTGCTGATTTATGTAATTCTTTAAACCAGGGCAGGGCAGCAAACTTCAGAGTAATTTATTTCTTGATATATATATATTGCAGCGATTTTGAACACTTTTTGCAGCAGTTGCAATCCTTTTCTGCAGAGCAAAATATTCATCTCAGATGGCAGAGTTTCACAAAGTCATCCCTGGTTTATACACTTCATGGTTATTTGCTATTTTTGCAGCCTCATCTGTGAATTTTTCCTGTGTGGCATCATGCAGGCATGTGCGCTTCTGTCTGCTGTGCTGAAATATTTATGTGGGTAGTTTTAAGAATGTTTTTAACCAGGTTAAGGAAAAAAGGGTCTTAATTTTAAATAATTATTTTTGAACTTTTTTCTATATGTTAATTATCTTTTATGAACAGACAAAGATACAACTTGGATTTTAGCAGCTAGTAACAACCAAATATGAGTCTCATCTAGTTAGACCATTATAGTATTTTTCCTAATACACTGTCGTATGCTCCTAATACACTAATCAATCTAAATATAAAAGCAGATGGATATACTTTGTTAGGAGATTGCTCTAGAGCCTGAGAAAGCCAACAAACCTAAGGATGAATATATTCTACCTGCCAGTATAATTAGTAGTAATTGTGGTAATGGTGAAACTCCAGGCATCTCCACCAATGCCACCTTCAGAATAACCTACTGTCTCCTGCTTTACTCTCAAACTCTCAGGTACATCTTAGAAGGCTTAGCAGTTGTCCCCAGGTACAATTAATTCCTGTCCTCGGTGCATGTCAGTGGGAGTTAGGTGAGGACTCTGCCTGTCTACTTTTGTAAGTACCACTGGACTCCTGTTTGCAGCTTCAGCAGCTTGAGTAACTGTGTCTGTGCTAATACATGCTTTCCACCACTCAGACCTTGACTCTGATAAAGGAGGTATTAATATTTGAAATATGTAAAAAAACTTGTGAAACGTAGTTTGCCATGAACAGAAGTTTTCATTGTCTTAACTGGAAATGCAAATGCTTATGCTCAGCCATCTGCTTTGGCTCTGTCTCTCCTGATACTCCTCTGATGTTTCTTACTGGGCTTTACTTACTCTCGTGTTTTTGTGTGTGGATGGAAACAATTTTTATCATAAATCCTTTAAAAGATAAGGAGCTCAAAAGTGATCTTTATTAATTCCAAAGAAGATTGAAACCAGACAGCAAGTAAAGAAGGGCATGAGGGCATTTTACACATGGCAGAGTGATGCTAAAGAACAGCTGACAAGGGTACATGGAAAATATTCCTTGCTCAGGTACAATATTGGATTTTAAACAGCCTTGAAACGTGAATGTCAGAAGAGGACCCAGCTTCTTCATCACTGTTGTTCTCTTGGGGGTCCAACTGGGAAGTTAATTGTAAAGGGCTCGTATGGAAAATAGAGACTACACTAGCTCAGTCTCAAATGCTGTAATTATCCCTTGAGATAAAAAGATAGTTGAGTTAGTGGGGAATGAGTTAATGTGGGGACCAGAAGCAGTGTAGATGTGTCAGTGCAATGCTAATTAGTCTTTCTAGTTTCCCATCATGTATTTGCATTTCTGTTAAAACAGTGAGTTTCCCATACTGGAGTTTTTCTTCTTTGCACACCCTGTCTGTTCTTTATTATCAGACTATCACAGTACCACATAATGTTTCATGTGGTTATCACTGTAACATCTTTGTCAGGTAGGGAAGTAAAAACAGGGAGATGAGGCCCAGAAATATTCTATGATTTGTCCACTGCCACAGGAAATCTGAGATTTATTGATTTATTTGCAGAATGATGCACATTAACTTAAAGCAGACCTCAAGATTGCTGATCTATAGATTCCTAGATTTAATGCCCCTTTAAAAACACTTCTGCTTTGACTACTGAGCCTCTAATATTAGCTTTTCAGGAATCCATATTTATCGTTCAGTTAGTGGCTCCATTTTCAAGGATGAAAATTGTTTCTGAAGTGCAAGGCAGTGGCCCACAGAAGAGAGAGAACTGAGAGAGATCTAACGAATAGTATAATAGATTAACCAATTCTGTTTTGCAATTGTGGACAAGAAATTAAGCATGTGATTTTAAAATGATTTTAAATGCAGCATTCTAGGAAAAAATATACTTGTAATGCAATCATTATGGTGATGGAGATAGCAGAGACTACTTAAAGGAGAATCTTTGGGTATCATAGAGTTGAATGTTCCACTAGAGCCTTCCATCTTATGTGCTCAGTTTGTCTCATTCTTCCATGATCCTTAATGGGCTGCCACAGATGGGAAAATAGGAGGCGTATTTCCCTCTAGTGTGCAGCTGCTGCAGAATTAAGAGCTGTAAACTGTTTTGCAGACTTCCTACGTATTGTTTGTGAAAGTGTGATTATGTGGTACTCTTTACATAATCTGAAAGTTGGCTTCAGCATCCTATCCCCTCAACACATCGGCTGGTAGGAGCCTTCTCTGATGATGATGTATTTCTGTCATGGTTTTTTGCTTCTTATGGGGATAAATTTTCTCCAGTCTACCTTTGTTGGCACTTAAGCATTTGAAAAATATTTTTCACTGCTTCCTTTCTCTCTCCCCTGTAATTGCAGTGTAATTGATGGGGGGCACTTTTTAATTTGCCCGTAGATTCTGGTAAAGACTATATACATGACACACTGTTATTTCAGTACAGATAAGACTGGTATTAATCCCTGGTACAAATATTTTCACATTCTCACCTGGTAATGAGCATGCACCGTTGGATCTGAATGCCTCCAAACATGTAGCATTTCCCCCCGTGACATTCATCTACCCCAGGAAATGAGAAACTTTATTGTTCTTGTTTTAGAAAAGAGACTTAGATTTGTGTTTTTTGGTAGGAAGCCTTCAGCAGTGCTGTAGGCTTGAGGAATCCCACTTCTTATCCAGCTGTTTGTACCCACACTGTGCTGGGACCAGCCGCCCAGCCTCTCAGTCTTCCCGTGTCATGGACATACTGTGCCGAGCGCCCGTGAACTGATCCGTGTTAAAGGCAAACCATTTTTGGCAACTTCTATTTTTGTTGCCCAAAGTAGCAACTTGTATCACGAACCTATGCCTGGAGGCTCAGAAGAGCAGAATAGGTTTTTGGCCACAGGGAGCCAAGGCGCCCTAGGTTTGGCTGAGAGGTTGACCTAAATTTCCTCCCACTGACGCTTGTTCCCAGGCTGCAGTCGTAGCCCTCTCAGTACGACTGGCACAGCTCTGTGAGGCCACTCAGTGCAGAGTCACAGAAACTCTGCAGATAAGGAGTACTGCCAGTGATCATTTTGGTGATCTGAACTGAAAGGCAGCCCCAACATTATGTCTCTTCTAACATCACCCTGAGATGAAGCAGGGAATTGCCTTTAAGTTTTCCCAGTCTTAGTCTACAGCACAACCAACAACTAGTGCTTTAGCTCATCTTCTGGGATAGCATCAGATATCGCCTCGTTTTGCACATTGAGATGCAGAAAGTTAACTAATTGCTATATCTAATCATGTAAGTCTTTTAATTTTAGGAGGCTTGGCCTAGCTTCAGTGCAGTCACACTCTTAGATTTGTTACAATTCCAACACGAGAATGTGCTTACCCATAGGCAAGTGATTTTCCAAGTGGAGATAGGTTTAAGTGTGTAACTTTGTGCATTAATGTCCTCTTAAGTTGAAACTATTTACATGCCTTAAATACTTGCTTGAAATCTTTGCTATCTTGGGGCTTTTCTGCAAAGCAAATGGGAGAGAATTTGGCATCAGGTGTTTTATTGAAGGTGACACAGGAGGTCCATGGCAGGGCCTGGAGCAGAACCCATTTCTGCTGACTCACATTCCTTTACTTAAACATGATTGCCCCTTCCTTATGGAGGCAAAAGCAAACTTGGCACCTTGTCACTGCAGAGCGCTTACACTTCCCCTTCGCTGGCACGTGAACAAGTCTAAATAGTGAACACTTGACCTCCTTCCAGAGAGTGTTAATATTAAAACTTTTTTTTCTACAGCAACAACAACAACTGGCACAGACTTGTAGGCACTTAGGCATCGCTTTGCTCTGACAGGTGGTGAGGTCTTGCTGGGAAGCAGCAAATTCTCCTCTATTTGCTGCTTTCTTTTTTGTCTTTTCTGTTCCTGACCTGAACTGATCCTGGATATTAGCACCTGAGGTCCACTTTGCACTGTGAAGGTTTGCTGCTACACCTGTGTGGTGAGGTAGCTACAGGGTAAGCAGAAGACTGCTCTGTCCCACATCGCTTAAAACTGTTCCCACCACGAAATCACTGTATTGAAAAAAACATTTTTTTGAAAGCTTAACTGTGCTTATGTAAAGGCTTTGCTTGCATAAAATGTCATAAAAATCAAGTCTCATACATCATTACCATGCTAAGGAAAGAGTGGTTTCTCATGTAGATTTGGTATTTCTTGGCTGTTGTTCCTGTGTAGAATAAAACAAAAAAAAACGAACAAAAAACCTCCGTGAACAAAACCAAAACCCCAGTGTACTTTATTGAGGGAAATACTATAAATAAAAAAATACCTCTGCAACTTTAAGGCTCTCAGCTGGCAACCAGTTAACCTTTTTTTTTCTGGTTCATGAGAAGGATGGGATCTCAGGTTGCAATTATCTGTCTTAATATTCCCATTGTAGTAGGTATTAATGTGTAATTGCATTTTGGACACAAAAATGAGAATGTAATTTACAGGGCTGCGTCATATACTAATTTCTTGCTTAATGACTGTAGTCTGTGCTCCTTCGACAGAAGGTACCCAGGCTGCTGCACGAGCTGCTCTTCTGACAGTGCCCTCATTATGTGGAAACTCTGTGAAAGCCCAGCTAAGAGGGAGGATTCATTGAGGGTTTGTAAAAATGTTGTGTGTTACCTATTACCATCCTGGATTTCTACTGGCCATTTCAGTCTCCTGGTGATTGTTTTATAAGTTTTGTTCTGTGAGTAACCAAGAGCAGTGTCTCTTTTGGGGATATTTTCCTCAACAGTTAAGCACTGAGAATGTTCCCTCTGGGTAGTCTCAGCAGTCTGTTTGGGAGCATCACGTTGCTTCCTTGCAGGGATATAGGAAAGAAAATAGTTGCACAGCAGGGAATGTGCCACATGTGATGGTGTTATTTCAAGAAAGGCTTGAGGAAGATTGATCTGGAGCTTCACCCACAAGGTGAAAGTAATTCCTCTTATAAAGTGAGGACAGCTCCACAATAGGAGTGCTTATAGAAGATTGTGCATTCCTTCTGTGTGCATGGGTGTGCTCATGCAGCTTCATTGTCATTCAAAATGGAGCTTGTCTGGCTCGTATCCTATCACAGAAGATGTTTATTAACTTAGTTTATGAAAGAGACAGGGCAGAAAAAAAGATATGTGCCCCATCCATTTAGAAGCAAACCATCTGCAGGCTGGCATACCTGCTGTGGATCTCCCAGGAAGGGATCATGTCTTGAAGGAACATCAACATGACTAACAGAAGCTTCTAGTATAGTCTATGGCAAATATCACACATTTGTTTTCCAGGATATGGCAAAAAATGTGGAGCATGCTACAGGACATCCTACGTGCCTAAATGTTATGTTGCTCTTTGCTTTTGCATTAATTCTTCTCACTATCAGACTATTTTTAAGATATCACACTTGACAGTGAATAATCAGTATTTTTTCCTATAAATAATTAAATTAAATTACCTTACCATCAGGAACTTTGACCTTTATTTCAGTCCCCCTGAAAATGCTGGTGTGCATCTCGTGTGCCTGGAATGAGTAAGTTTAGAAGCCCAGTGATGCTGAAGTCTCTTGTATCTAACAGGACTGCCTTATAAAAAGGTTGAGAGCTCAACGTAAGGAGTTTGTCCTGTGTGAAGAGGTTTGTGGTTGCTCTCAGCACTTGATAGGGAGAAGTGGCAGGACACACAGCAGGTTTCAGAGGGACAGACTTCTTCATCTAACAAGCCAGAACTTCTGTGCCCCATGCTGAGTATACACTGGTGTGACATGGAGCACGTATCTGTCCCTCATGGAGGTTTAGCACCTATGAAAAGCTGCGATAAATCTTGCAAGAACCTGTTGCAAACAACTGAAGAGTTTACCAAACATGCATAAACCAAGCAACAGTAACATAATATAAATGTGCCGCGTGCTGGTATTTTCCTGGCTGCCATTTGGTTCATATAATTTACAGCGATGCTTCATGTTGTGCTAGTTATAAAAAATCATGCCTTTTATAAAACTAAGTGAATCTTAAGAGACTACGACTTCAGCTCAGCGTTTGTAGTTTGACTTGTGCTGAGAGGCCAAGGCATGAGGCGCGTTATGAGGTTTACACGGGGTGCTGTTTAGCACAGCGCCGCTCAGCAATGGTTCACTATCCGTTAATAATATCTGAAGGTTACACATTGTTTTTGTGATGTCAGTGGCAATTTACCACCGCAAATTATTGAAAGTGATAATTCAGTGGAGTGATTCATCTGCAGCGTGCTCTTGAGCTCAGGGAGGGAAGGCGTAGCTCTCATGTTGTTTAGCTGCCGGCACAAAATGACTAGCAATTGTCAGAAAGCATTTATTTTTCTCTCTTGACATTTCCTCCTAGCAACACGTAGTATATACATTTCCTATGAATTATAAGGCTTCTTTTTTTCCCTTTCCTCCTCCAGTTCTTTGTGAGGCAACAGCAAAATATTAAGTACAGAGAAAAGCATACACAAGCATGTAGCAGACGTATGACCCTCAAGGCCTGCAGCGGAATTCCTTCTGTGAACCCACAAGCAAGGTTTTAAAACCTTGATGCCTTTAAAGGCATTCAGATTTAACTCTCATTTGTTCTTACTGGCAACTCTGAAGGGGATTTTAAAGACCCTCCAAGAGTTTTACAATAGCTCTTGAGAAGCTAAAAACACACAAAAATCAAGCCTTGTAACTGAAACAAATAACATTTCCTATACCTGAATGGGTTTAGAATTGGCGCAATTTACAAGAGAACAATAGAGAAGTGAAGGCAAGAATGTTAATAAATTCCACAGTGTTTCTTAGCATGAATTTTTATCAAAAAGTGAAGTCAAAGGGGTGTGTGTGTTCAGGTATGTATTCTTTAAACCTGTGTGCAACTCCTGCTCTCAGGAGCTGGATTACTGGAGGGTGAGGCATCACCTTAAGGTCATAATTTAAAATCAATTCCAGATATCATTATTTTTTGCTTTCTGATGTACCCATAATGTATTAGGTGCTTTTAAAATATTCTGAATTATGAGGATGTCACAGGTTGGAAGTTCCCCAACAGGGTTCCTGATATCTTCAGCAGAGGGTGTAAAAGAAATTAAGTTCCCCTCTGCCTGCCCTGCATAGTGTCACACATTCTCTCTGTGAAAGAGAATTTAATCCTTCCAAGTAGTGGTGCCACCTCAGCAGGTCAGTCTCATTCCTAATGTACTGTTCAGTCAGTGCTGACTGTGGTATTTAGAATTCAGCTGAGTGGATTTAGGAGATTTCCCAGCTCTTACTTGGAGAAAACGTGTTTGCTCATTTTATGAGCTGTTAGTAGATACACTATCAGTTGCACCTCTTGAGTGTAGATATTATACAGTAGCAGTATCCTACATGTTGATCTGTTAAGCTACATACACAAGTCATAGCCTGAAGTCTTTGATGCTAATGTATTTATGGTAGTACTTGCTTAAAATCTAAGCTTTTAAAAGAAATTTGTTTCCTGTGTTAAGTACACTTGAGTTGTAGATTTCAGTGGAAATGAATAGGCTTTGTATCTGGGGAGATGAGAGATCCAGCCACAAGCACAGAAGAATCAGTAGACTCTCTGAGCGACCCGAGTTCCTCATAGAAATGGAGTGAAACTTGAGTTTTCTTCTGGTTTCAACCCAGATCTGATGTCAACTTTTGCAAGTAGGAATGAAGAACAAGGGGGAAGGGGGTTATGCATTCCACAGAAATTTTTCAAGCTGGAAGCAATTCCTATTCTACGTTCACATGGTCTAAAGGGCCTTTTCTGAAGTGTTTGTGAGGAATTGGAAAGAAACATGAACAAAGAAATCAGGAGACATGAGATAATAGCTGAGTACCTTAATAGGTAGCCTGAAGTATTAATTTTTAGGGGTTTTTTTCCTGGTCTTTCAAGCTAGATCCATTCTACTTTCAGTAGGTAAGAGGTACATTGTGTTAGAGATTGTCATGTTAACCCAGTCATTAAGGTACTTCGATCAGCTAAGGCTCTAGAATGAAGAGTCCAGCTGGCAGTTTTGCCCTTCATATTGTTTCTGAGCCCCTGCAGTGAGCCCTGCAGCAATTGGAAGTGCTGGCTGGACTTAGCACGAATCTCATGGAGTTCAGAAGCTCCAAGGAGGTTTCTGATTATTCGTTTGTTGACTTGGACAAAAAGTTGCTGCATAAGCTTAGAAAAGCCTTCCAGTAAAAAAGACAGCTGGAAAGGAGAGAAGAGTTAGTGGCAAGGGAGAGGATAATCTGTGGTATAAGTTGTTGTAGCTTTATTCAGCTTTATCCCAGAGTATCTTCACTGATGTCCAGTGGGCCCCCTCCTCAATTAAAGCAGGCAGGAATACTTACCAAAATATATTTGCCTGTTTGAAGTGAAGGGTGTTTTTGCAAGTTAATAGCTCATTAACACTGAGGTATAAGGAGAGAAGAGATATAGAATCATAGAATAGCAAGTTGGATGGGACCTTAAGGATCATCTAGTCCAACCTTTCAACGTAAAAATATGGTTTAAATGAGATGACCCAGCACCCTGTCACCCAGTGACGATGCGTGTTTTATGTCTGGAAATGACCCCAGAATATTGTGTCAGAGCATGAACAAGTGGGATGGAATCACAGGCTCGAGACCTGCTTTTCTTTAGTGTGACAGTGAGTTCAAACTTCATCGTGACTGCCACTGCAGTGTGGTCTGATGGATATGGCAATAGTCCAGGGAGTCAAGACTATTACAGGGGAAACTGCATCCTCATTGAAATGGTAAAATTCCTATTTATTTCAGCCAAGGACTGGGTTTCTCCTCTTTTCCTACCTCTTCTGGTAATCTGCTCTGGCACCTCTATTCCATGGAATGGATGGCTGTGCAGACTGCCAGGCTAGCAGCAGTCAAGCTGATAGATCAGCACGGTCCCATGCAGAGCTACTAACTTCTGTCTCCAAAGTAACACAGCAGTGATAGTGAGGTGCCAGGCAGGGATGCTCTCGCGTGCTTGGGCTGCTTCTGCCCATGGAGACAGATGGTCACCTGGAGCTCAGGGCTCTGTGTGCTGCACCGTGCTCCGCTGCAGGCTGCAGAGCTCCCCAAAATCATCTTGTTAAATCGCTGCATTTCTGTGTGTTCTGGTTCTTGTAATGTGTGAAATGTCTGTTGATATACCTGCATCTTCAGAAAATGCTTTAAGATCTCTGCATGAAAGAGACTAGAGAGACCTTGGTGTTATGGTTATTATTACAACTATCAAAACATATTCTCTAAGATTATTCAAACTCATATGTCAAGGTCTCCAAACATATGGGTAGAATCTCAATTGCCTGCATTATGGCTAACTTGGGTTTTTTTCCCTTTTTCTCTCTCTTCTCCCTTCAGTGTTTGAAATAACAATCGCCTCTGCAAAAATCAGGGCTGAGGCTGCAGCTGGCATGTATGAAGATTTCCTTTACTCCCACAGTGGGGTGTATAATTGACAGTAATGGCTGTAAAATCCAGAGCTCAGGGGCTAGGGGTTTTTTTTTTCAAGCCATCACTCTGGAAACTACAGAGTTTGATCAATGCCTGAGAATTTCAGACAGGTATTAATAAGTGAGAATGTAAAGATCTGCTTTTAAGAATAAATACTCTGATTCAGTTTATAATCCTAACTGTTGTTAAAAAGAAATAACAGTAATAATGAAAACAAATTACCCTTGATTTAAATATTAATCTTACATGGTAATTGTGCCTGAATAAATATTTCAGTTGCAGAGAGTGGATTGTATTGTCAAACATTGGAAGCTGTGCTGCGACTGGATTCGGTGTCCTGTATTTGTGTTTCGTAAAGAAGAGCTGAAATGCTTTGAAAGCTTTCTTCTGTTCTGTGCGTGTCACTGTGTATTACGGCGTGCCTCCGTGAGTGATGTATGCTAACTGAAGGAAGGAAAGGATGTCAAATTGGCACAGGCTCCTCACTGGGGTTGCTTCAGCCAGATCAAAATGATGTATATCTTCATAAAGCCAGCAGCGTTCACAGCACTCGGGGCTTTATATTGTCTAGGAATGCGAAGCACAGCTAAAAATTCTCTCTGCTGTAGTTTTACAGGCAACTTATACTGTAAGTTAGTGCTGCTAACCTAATCTAGTTATAAAAGGATGTGCCACTGAACTTTTCTTCTTTAAATAGACAACTTGGATCTCTGGTCATTTAGAGAAGTGCATCATCAGCTACTGCTTTTGTTTTTCATCATTTCTCTTTTCCTGCTGAATCTTGTGGAACATCACTGCATTGGTGAAGACCAGAATCACCACCTAAACAGTCCCCAGATTTGAAGGGCTTCAAAACAAACTAATGGGGGACTTAATGTCTTTATTTTAAAAACTGACAAGAAGGGCGTTGTTTTTCAGTGACATATTACACATTTGAATGCAGTGGAGTAATCTAGCTAGCAAAGAAGACGTTTTTTGAAATCCAGCTCTTTTTTTTTTTATGGACTACCATGGGCTTTGTGGCTTGTGGAGACTAGGAAGGTGTGATATAGAAAAACTGACAGTTCCTCAAGGTATTCTGACCTGATCGATGTACTTCAAAAGAGTCTAATCTATTAATGTAAAAGGATGAAGTTCTGCTTTTGTAGCATCTCTGTGATCAAGATTTGTTCTTTGTTCTGTTTTGAAAATCCTAATTTAGCCCCAAACTCTTCTTTCTGGCCTGTTGTGAAGAATTTTCCCTGACAAATCTCAAAGCCCTGAATCATATTCAGAATGTCAGAAAACTGCAGCAAAGAGTGGTGAAGTACCTTGCACAGGGTCACTCACCAGAGGAGTGACAGAGCCAGGCGTCTCCTGTGTTCTCAGTTCAGTGCTTTATGTCAACAGCAATATTTTACGACTCTGTGACTGCTCCTGTTGTATCCTTGCTTGGGAAGGGACACTGCTGTGGGATCCACTTAATTCAGTCCAGTTCCAGTAGTAAATTTCACCTGGAACTTCAGCAATGGTATAGAATAAATGGAAGATATGAATTTGGCTGTATTTTGTGAGATAGATGAGAAGAGGAAAGGATTAGCATAGTTTCAACATATGACTTTCTGAAAATAGGAGCACACTTTACACTCATCAGTACTGATGGAGATGTCACTTTTTTCATACCTATGGGAGAAAAATCTGTTATGGAACCACTAACTGCTTCAATCCTCTTAATTTCCCTGTCTTACAAATGACTTCCAAATTGTTTCTACTTCGTCTTTTCTCCACACAATTCATCTGCCTACTTCTCACATTTATCTGAAAACTTTGGTGTCAATCTTTGACTGTTGCAAATTTGAGAAAATTTTGTTCCTTAGCATTGAAAAAAGTATGCACCAGAGATTTAGGTATGAATTTGTTGCTTTTTGTTTTACATCTCTGCAAAATTTGCAGAACACAATGCTTCTTTTGTGAACAAACAGTAAAAGTTCTAAATTATTAAATATGAAAATAAGAGATAGAGACATATTTGGTAGCTCTTTTTCCTTTGGAATTGTCAAAGAGAAATGTGATTCATTCATGTTACTGTATGGTTTTACCATGAAAAAGACTTGATGCTTTTCCTTAAGTTTCAGAGTTACTGCTATTCATTGTGTGTCAGGATGCTGTGATAGAGAAAATAATCATATTGCCTTTTAAATTTACATTAGCTGTGCTGATGATCATAATCAACCCATCAGATACAACTGTACTCTATGCTGAGAGGCTTAGCAGTGAGAGGAAGACGCATTTGTTCATGATAACATTATGAGCTTTGGTTTACTGCTTTCTTTATATAGTCAGGGTATCTGGGAGCAAAACTGTAGGTCATGCTCTTAATTATGTGGGAGACCTGTTTCAAGGGTTCTGTATTCCTACTGGGGTAATTTTCGTGCAGCATTGAACAAGGGTCAGGAGTAATTCTCTCCACATATAATTTGGTGAATTTACTGAGTTGAACTGGTGATTTTGCTGATAAATGAGGGCCTACCTTAGCAGAGTATTTAAATTCATTCCTACTTAGCAGAGTACTTACACATATGCTTAACTTATGAAATGAGATTGAGTCCCAGAAGACTGGAAGAGCTTGCTTCAGTGGTTTGCCAAGCAGGAGTCAACTTCTGAACTGGAACTTTAAAGAAAATCAGGAAGCCATAAAAGCTAAGGTGTATTTCAGTGAGCAGCCAAAAGACAGAAGGCTGGTTTCTATGTATTTGCTTCTTAGGAATGAGTGTGTACCTGGATTCTTAAGGAGTAGGGTGCATCTTTTCTGACAGAGGGGTTAATCACTTGGTCTCTTCTCTTCTGCGGTCTGCCTGCTTCCAAAAAGCTTAATAATTCTTAACCTCTATCCTTCTGCCTAGTTTTGTTGAAATTGGTCTAATGTTACTGGAGGGAATGGCAGACACACAGGCATACTGATTGCATAATCCTTTCTTTATTAAGGAACTAGGCAAAAACCGAAAAAGGCTTGTTACAGCCATATCTGCAGCTAAAAAAAGTATTTCCTTCTAAGCATTTTATCCTATCTAATTTTAAACCTTTCCAGTTATTGTGTCTGCTGTTTCCTCTTAAGACTTGCACTGTCCTTTTCCTTTGAATTTGCTCCATATTTCCTCTTGTTTCTAATTATACTCTGCTGCCTACCTGCTCTAGCAATTTTCTCTCCCTGATGCTTAAATACTTGAAATATTGTGGAAAGTTAGCACTTTCTGTTTCTTCTGCCTTTTAAGCCTCACCTACTGATTTTTTCAGAAAATCACCAAACTACTTTCTGCTCTTCTTGATGTTACTTCAAGTATTGCACATTCAGGCCATCTGAAAATGTGGCAGAATATTTCTTTTACTGTTTTTAGAAAAACATGTCCATTTCCTTCAGTCATCACTCTTATTTGTACCTTATCCTGCTGTGCAATGAAAGCATAACTGAAGTCAAACAGCTTGAGTAAAGCAAAAATAAAACCATACCTAAAAATCTGTTTATATTCATAGACTGTAGTGATAATTTTGGCAGCGCTATGTTTTAAATCTTCATGTCATTTGGCTGCTTTTATTACTCACAACAGCTGCCTGTTGGATTTCTCCGCATATATTCCAAGAATCATGCTAGTTAGGAGGTTTGAAGTATGTTGCCTATCTGAATTTTCTATCTTGCTTGCTTGGAGGAGATATTTTAAGTCTTGATGTTTTTGGTGATTGTGTGTTCCTGCTAGTGGGAACTAGCTAGGAGGATTTTCCATTGCAATGAAAGAAGAGTAGTGTGTATATTTGCAATGGTTGCACGTTAGCCTTGCAAAGAAGGAGAGTTTACAGTAAATTAAATTACTAAAGACTCAAAATTCGACTATGAAACTATAGTGCAATAGCAGTAAGGATATAAAACAAAGAAGAGTCAATAATTCAAGCAATCTAACATTTAGGTGACTGCCATGAAATGAAATCCTACTTTGGTACACAACCTTTTCACCTCTGATCTTGTCGTCATCTTCTTCTGAAGCTCTGCTATTCATAAAGGGAAATCTGATTCACAAATTTCAATGTGTGTGAAATTTTGTAATGCCTCTGGGTAGAAACTGATCTTCATTTACTGCTTTCCCCCTTATGTAAATGATTGATGAACCTGTTGAAACTATGAATGATTACTAGCATTACTGAATTCATAATCACAATAATTAGGGTCTCTCTTCCCTTGCCTCCAGTTCAATAAAATCAATATGTCTTTTTAAAGGGCTACATGTACATCTTTCCACTGTCAATTATAAAGATTTCTAAGTACGGTCCTGAGATTCTTACAAGTAGTAACAATGCAATTTGTGCTGCTGCTCAGCCCCCAGAGTTGGTGGTTGTTTCCCACAGAATCTTCTTTTAAAACCCAACATTAGTATCTTCAAACGTATCAGTTAAACTGCTTTAAAGCCCAAAGTACATTAGATGGAAGTTTACCACTTCCATCAAGTGGCACCAAGTAAGGAAGCTTATGTGATGTGGTATGTCCATCACATAAGCTGATGGCATGAGATCCTCACTCTCATTAGGTGATATTTCTTATTCACACTGACACATTTCCTCACTATTTCATGAAGCATTTCCCTAATTCATGCCATGTCTTTTTTTCTCTGTCTTCCAGCTTTCTAGTTTGATCATATTATTATTTTTTCTGAAAGAGTACTTTACTTCCAGAAATTGCAAACTGTAGTCGCTTTCTGACAGAGCATATTGCGATAGGTTGTGAGAACCCAACATTTTTCAGCCTGCCTACTTAGACCAATTAATATTTAAACTCCACCTAAGTTTATGTGCAGAAGTGTAACACTTTTGTTTACAACCATGCTAGGGTAGGAAAGGAGTTGTTTGGCTAGAGGTGATTTGAGGACACAGAAACGCGAAAGGAGTAATTTTGAAGGAGGAAGCTATTATCAGCCATTACATGTTTCCAGAAGGTCTGCAGTGTTATTTAATATTTTGCTATGAGCACTTGTAGGAAGTGGAGCTGCAACTGGCCATATGATCCATTTCAATGTCTGGAGTGTGCTATGGTCCAGTTGCTCTGAGAAATGGCTCATAGAAGACTTCAGTTCCAGCCAGGGTGGCTCCTCTGACTGCTTTAACCATTAGAATAATCAAGTTCTGGAATAGCCTTTCAGCAGAAAAGGGATTTAAAATCCCTAAGTGCTTTTAAAATGGAGCTTGATAAATTTATGAAGAGATTATATGATGTGGTGATTGCGACAGCAGGGAACTATCCATATGGACCAAGATCTCTTCCTGTCCAGGCCATCACATAAATGCAGCTCTTTCTTCCTTCCTGTGCTGAAATTTTTTCATCTAGAATGAATGATCATAGCTTTCACATGGACAGTTAGTCTTTGTATTTGCTGTAGCAGCTCCTGGACTATTTGCATAAATAAGATCAAGATTACTTGATGGTCAGATAGAAAAGTTAGACCTCACCAAAGGATGGGGACTGAGTGTACTTGCATAAATGAGTGCAAATTGTTGCTGTTGTCTACACTGTTATCTACTGTGGGGATAGTTTAATGGTCTCAGTGCACTTTCTGTTGGATAATTCTCATAATGGCAGCAATCATCACTTGCCCTTACTATTTTCTTCATTGTAATTCCTCAGAAAGTATCCAAGAATTGCCAGGACATATGTATCCCCTTATATTTTGCCAATCCTTCTGAGCTCAGGTGCACCACCGCCTCAGACTCAAAGTGGTGAAAATGCAGATGCATCAGCATTGGATGTAATGAGACCCCAAATGATGACACTGCTTGACTTAATGGAACAGTTCAGGCTAGTGAGAACACGAGTGCTGTGAGCTTTTGAACTCACACAATTTTTAATGTCACAAATACATCAAAAACTATGATTTGATTTGACAGGACCTAGGACTCAACTGCAGACCTGTATCATCATCCTGTCTGTACGATTTCATCATGCCTGTCAGATTATCCCAAGGTGTATGGAGGGGAAACATCTGCTCAAATACTAAAACCATGCCGTATCTGGAGCAGGGAAGGGGGACTGAATGTTGATCGTTAGAGCCAAGGTAATTTTTTCGTCATGATCTTGTTTCCCCTTATAGTACAACAGATACTAATAGCACTGATAAAATAGATGCTGCATTTTGAGCAGCTTGGTTGTGCTGAAGCTCACGAGTGTTGTGCTGCTAGCAAATGGGATTGTGAAGGTGAGTGGATGAAAAGCAGAGGTGGCAGTTTTCCATTTAGTGTTCAGAAACTGTTTTGCTGTAGGATGGACAGTCTTGGAAATGGGCTGGCAGAGCATGGTGGTGTTTAATTTTTCAGGTTTTAGTAAATGTAGTCTCTTGTTATCACCTTCCTTAGCATGCATCCAGATCCATTATTTTTCACCATAAGAATTCATTTGCAAAAGGAGCTTTCTTATCATTGTATAGTAACAGTGTCTTCCAATTAAGCTTGGACAGAACAGTTTATAAAATCACTTGTGGTGTTAGAGAAGAAAAGCCTGACATACATCAAGATGACTTCTAGTTACTTGGTCATGATCAAGTTTGAAATCTTTAAGAGCTGATGGAAGAGAGGACTCAGTTTTTACACCTGCCTATGTCCCTTACACATGGATGTTAGTGTATGAAGCTGTCATGATTTAACCCCAGCTGGCAACTAAGTCCCGGGCACTCGCTCCCCTGCGGTGGGATGGAGGAGAGAATCAGAAAAGTGAGAAAATTTGTGGATTGAGATCAAAATAGTGCAACAGGTAAAGCAAAAGCCACACACACCAGCAAAGCAAAACAAGGAATTAATTCACCACTTCATACAGGCAGGCAGATGTTCAGCCATCTCCAGGAGAGCCTGGCTCCATCACACGTGATGGTGATTTGGGAAGACAAACACCATCACTCTGCACATCATCCCCTTTCTTCTCCTTCCACCAGCTTTATATGCAGAGTATGATGTCATAGGGTCTGGAATATCCTTTGGGTCGGTTGGGGCAAGCTGTCCCAGCTGTGTCCCCTTCCAGCTCCTTGTCCACCTTCAACCTACCCACTGGTGGGTGATGTGAGAAGCAGAAAAGGCCTTGACTCTTTGGAAGCACTGCTCAGCAGTAACAAAAACATCCCTGTGCTATCAACACTGTTTCCAGCACAAACCCAAAACATAGCCCCGTACTGGCTACGGTGGAGAAAATGACTCTGGCCCAGCCACAGCCAGCACAGCAGTGCAGGTCTAAGCGCTCAGGCTATCCCAGCATTTCCGTAAGATCACAAAAAGGACTCTAAATAATATGCCTCTCTGGAAAACCATGTGAGAAAATTTAAACCATTCAGACTTAATCCAACACTGAAATTGGCCCTACTTTGAGAAAGGCATTACACCAGATGACTTTCAGAAGTCCCTTCCAAGATTACCGTATAATCCTGTGATTTAAAAATATATTTCAACCTAAAGCTCTTTCAAAAAGCTGGGGAGGAGGGGAAAGGCAATGTATATATTCTCTCTTCAGTCTATTTTTCAAGTTACTGCTTTAAAAAAAGAAAAGATATGCTGGAAGCTTCTCTTTTTAATATTAAGGAGCTGGAAAGCATTTCTCTTCTAATTCTAGACTTGGCAGATACTGAACCTTTGGATAAAGAAAACATCATTTATTTTTTAAGTTGAAAAGAACTTTGCACTTTTGCAAGATGTATGAGTTTTGCAGAAATACTTGCTGAATAGTTCATGGCAGAGGAAGTTCCTATAGTTGGGGATACTAATCTCATCTATTGGAAATGCCTTGGCAGATCTCTCCAAAGAAGCCACTAATTTTAAAACGTATTAAGGCTTTGAGTCTTGTGAAATGTAATGCTCCTTTTAGATATAATTGCATTTGTTGAACCAGTGTGGACACTAATGAGGCATAAAAAAAGCTGTTACAGATCTCACCTTAGAGACATGAGTGGAGCTATGTGCGAAGATAGGGGATCTTCCACTCTGGATTTAAGACTACAGTTAAATTTAAAAAAAATTGGGTAGGGGAGATAATTTTTAAATCATCATGGTTTCCAAAGTTAAATTGCTGAGATGGGCATCAAGGAGAGCAGCTGATGGCTGCTCCTAAAGGAGCAAAATGCTGCATCTTTGTTGTGAATGTGAAAATAGTAACTTAACCTGGTAAAGTACCACTTCTTGGGGAGATGACCAGTTTCTCAATGTTTTTAGGGTGGTAATTCTTTGCCTCTTAAGGGTAGAAAAAATAAAAATAACCACTCTATCAGTGGCAGCCATGATAAGCTTACACAAGGGATTTACTAGGGGTGTATTTCAGAAGATGAGCAAGAGGATGCAGTCATGATAGGAAATAAGAGGAGGAGTTATAGGAGTAAGAGTTTTGCTCTTCAGCACTTCGTAGCCCCTTTGATTGCTTCTACCCAGGGCTGTGATCATGGCCTGGAAGACACTGCAGGCTCTGCGTAGAAGACAGTATTAAGGCTCTTTATACATATTCTATGTGTTGTCTTTTGCAGAGGGGTGGATCTCACCAGGACCAGAGTCAATGACTGAATTATCTCTTTGTTCAACTCAATTTTGCCTAGCTGTAATTGAGCCAGTTTGGCAACAGAGTGTTGAGTCTCAGACTGAGCAAGTGTCTCCTGCATGGGCACATACATCCATGTGAGTCGAGGACTTCCCTTGGGCTTGTGTGGGGTCATCGTGGGAACTTGCCTTTGTTAAAATTGTTGAACTCAGGGGAAGCTTTCCTGTATAGCACATTTGCAGGTTACTTTGTCTATATGGTTGCTTTTCAAGGATGAATAATTACTAAAAAAAGACTGAATTCAGCAAGTTTAATCCCGCATATATTTATGCACAAGTATAAGTTTGCTCTTCATGTATGTAAGGCTTTTTAGGTGGATAAATATTTGTAGGATAAGGAATGAATATTGCTGCAGGGTAGAATAGTGAGCACAGCGTTTGATCTCGTGATATAGGATTACTCAATAGCAAATATTCGCAGCACTAGCCCTGTGATTTTTTTAGTATGAAAACAGTGGGTCTCATTCCCTGCTGGCCAGTGTTACTTTGGTGTAACAACTTCCGTTCAGCAAAAGAGTTTTTTCATTTTCAGGAGCCAGTGATAGTGAAGTGATAGTGACAGTGTTAACAGTCTGGGAAATTGTAATGTGAATGAAATAGCTACAGCTTTTTTTTTTAGGAACACTCAAGGCTGGTATTGATCTAAAGGCTTAGTTCTGGGGGTCATGATGTAAGAGTCCAATTCCTATAGCACTGCCAGGCCTGGGCAAATCAAGGATAGAGAATCAACACATCACTTCCATGGGTATTGAAATGTTACTTGAAGCCTGTATACTTGGTTTTCCTACGTGTAAAATCACTGATACGTTATCTTTCTCCTATTTTTTCCTTTGTTAAGACAACAGTCATCACTTCCTGCAGTTGTCTTGTGCCGTGTAGTCTGAGCCTTAGATGGATCCTGTAGAAACTTTACCGATTAATAAGGATCATTTGTGGCTATATGCCTGGCTTCCTCTTTTGCAGTTTTATCCCACTTACATGTGACTTATGTTATATTTATTGTTATTTTTATGCTGAGGACAATAAAAAACAGCAGGTAGAGAAACCCAGAGTGATGATGTATTTGCAGTGTTTCATTAGACTTCATACTGTCGGTAAAGCTGTTTTCTGAGCCCTGCAATTCAATCCCACCTGCATAGTAACTGCATTTCTTCTGCTGTTGCCTCGTGATTGGGCTGCTTCAAAAGTACTTGGTGTTTACTGACTACTGTGTTGAATAATTTACTGAATGATTATTAGACTGGATGTAATAAAGTCAGTGTTGATTTATAGTCCCTTAGCATAATGTGGTAAATGATCACTGGATTTACTATGTCAAGAGATGCTTACAGTCATGGTTCTGAACTGAAATGCTGGCTTGGTGGGAAATTGCTTTAAATTTGTATTATATTAAATGGTTTGCTAATTCTTGTCCACTTTTGAATGGTTTGAGTTATTTGGGAAAAGTGCTGTCAACAGCTGGCAAATTGTATAGTGAATAATTTATTTGAAAATAGCAAAAAAAAAAAAGTCAAATAAATAATTCAGCAAATATTTCTCGACCAGCACTGCTGATGTCATGCTCCAGAGCGATGCATCAATTTTAAAAAATAACTTTATTACATGATTAGTAGGCTCATTTTTGGTGCTTTTTCTTACTAGTTCATTCACCTCATTCCTGAAGAAAAATGAGTTTTCAGCCTACCCATCACTGAATTTTTAATAGTAAGATGACAATGAATAAAATTAAATTTTAATGTACTGCTCTATGTATCACCTTATCTTGATACATCAATGGTGAATAATGATCTTTGCTGTAATGCGGTGGGCTAGATTCTACAGATACTGTTTTTTTAGAATATCTCTCTGTCCTTGGGAAGGTCTGAGCCCCACGCTTCATCCCTCACTTTCCTTAAATACTTCTTCCTTTTTTTTATTTGTTTGGATTGGGACCAGGGATTGATCCGTAGAGTATGTACATATTAGTTCACTGGCAACATACAGTGTGGGTATTGCACTATATTGTTTGCTTTTGTTTTAATAACATTCTAAATTATTTGGTAAGCTCAAGCATTTTATTTTCAACTGCAAAGGAGGGGTGGAAATCCTGCTAGCCTTGCCAGCTAGATTCATACCTACTGAACGGATTTAGGAGATCATGCATTGGATGTGTTGAGCTCACACACTGGAGCTGAGCCGGCTCCTCAGCTGGTAAAAGGCAATATCATGCTGTTAACTTGTTAGCTTTAATGTCAAACCTTGTAATATTTGATTTTTACCTTAAATCCTAGTTGTAGGAATAAAATAGTTCACTGAAATGCTGTAATTTTTATCCTGTATAAAAGCTTTTCCAAAAAAAGCTTGAAAATATTCATTGATTGCACCCTAGCTCAGAAACCAGAAGATGACAATCAGATTCATTGAAATAAAGAATGTCTCTTTGCCTGTAAGATTCCTTTGAGAGCTTTTAGCTTATGGTTTTTGTACATGTGAGACTGGTAAAAGAACCCCAACGTGAAGACATAAACCTTCCAAAGATTGTGCAATCAGTAGTGAAAGGCTTTCTCAGCATCGTCTTCCCATGCTGTACTGAAGAGTTCAAGTCTCATCTGAAGCCAGATGTGTTTGTGTGTGTTGGTTGAGGGTAGACCTACACAGGAAACCTAAAGGGAGCATGTTTTGTTTGCCAAAGTTAGAGGTAAAATGCCCCAAAAAACCCCAGATAAAAAAGAGATTCAATGTGGATGTGAAGTTTACACCCATCATCATCTCTTGCAGAGGGATTTTTAAATCACCACTGACTCAACTGGAAGAAGTTATCAGCATTTCCAAAGCAATGGCTTATTGTGTGGTGATGAGCACCAAAGAAAAGCCCAGATTAATTAGCCTACCATAGCACATAGTGTTCCTTTCTCATTCTATGCTTTTTATTCCTTGGATGTCAGTATTATAGTCTCATTGTCAGTGATCCCACATTTTTTCCTTACACATCCTATACACGTAATTTCTAGGATGCTATCAAACATGCCAAGCAGGAGTAGTTTATTGCATTGCAAGTACCCGTTTATGCAGAAGAGATGTGATCCCTCTCTCTCTAGCAAATATGGAGAGGAATGCAAATGTGTTCCCCTGCCACAGCAGTTTGACTCTCATGTAGAGGCTTCTTAAAACAAACAAAAAACCCTCACAAATAAGACTATGCTCTTTCCTGAAATCAGACTTGGGAGTATTTGTTAAGAATTCAGCAAAGATGAGACAGGCAATCTTTTGTTGGTGAAGCTGGTTTATCAAGATCCTCTCCAGACTAAATATAGGCGGAAAGACTGACTCAACTGAGAAGGAAGTTTGAAATGGTGTTTGCTTTTTTGGCTATTATCTTCACTAGCACCGTTTCCCATTCATCTGGATTTTCTAGGTGTTTGTCACAAAGCACCTAAGCACTCCAAGCCTCATTGTTTATTTTTCTATCAGTCTTCTTTTATCTACATTTCACAGAATTTCATTTTCTCCTTTTCTACCTCTCACATCCTTCTCTAACAGGTCATTTTTCTTTTTGTCTCTGTGATTTTTCTTAATTTCTTCTAGTTTCCTCTCCTTTATTTTTCCCCAACCAAAATCTCTTTAGGTGGGAAGGCAATATGTTACTCAGTTGCATGTTCTCAGTAGCATTGCAAAATGGATAAAATCCAGACTTCTGGTACTGTGAGGGATAAGCTGCTGTAGGGGAACATAAGTGTAATGCTTGTGTGCTATAGGGGAGCTCTAGGGTTGGAAAGAGATTATCAAGCAGAAGGGAAGGAGGTACAAAAAAGCAACTATACCGGAGGAAAGGCTGATTGTCTAGTGGTCCTTTGAATTCCCTTTGACCTCCTCATGTTTGGTTTGGACACAAGTACTCTTAGTGATAATATTAGGGTGTAATGGCTTGCAATTCTGGAAGGGGTGGGCAAAAAATTTGTAAAACTGCTTTTAATGAAATTGCTTAAATTCTGAAGAAAATACCATAGAAAAAACTTTTTTTAAAAAAAATCCAAACTATATCAGAAATGAATTGTTTCAGAAAGTTGTGGAGTTTTGTTATGAAATGGCAATGCTTTGTTTTCACTGCTCTTTGTTATGCCTTTATTCTACACTTCATATCATTTCAAATTATTTCCTACCACACAAGGAAGAAGTTCTGTTTAACAGATATTGCCACTGCCAGCTCTGTGCAGTGGCAGGACAGCAAGCCCTTCTGCAACCCAGCTGATAGAGCTGGAAATAGCTGGCATGGTGTTTTTATCTGGTATGGCAACATGGCATATTATCTTACTTTTATCCAAAGATTTGGACTTATTTTAAAATCACTTCCTTTCTGAAATGCCACCTTATTCCACTTTGCCTGTATATAAGATTTTACACACTTTGTGGTATATAAATCGTCTTATCCCTTTTTTAATGAGAAATTCATTTTCAGTTTAATTTTCTCTCCTGTAAAATGGGGATAACGGTTTTCAGAAACCCCCTCAGGTCTCATGGGGTCAGCTCTGCTGCTCTTTCCCTTCTCTCATGCTAGGAAGTTTTTCCAGTTGTCCTTGGAAACATTTCTTCCTGTTCCAGCTCTTAGCCCGGCCTGTGCAATGTTTCAGGCCACGGGCTCTTTCAGTACTCTGCAAGAGATGTGCTGGAGACTTGGGTATGTGTTTGGAGGTAGAAAAGAATAAAGATTACCTTCTATCTCTCTTCTCCCCAAGGCTCTTTCATTAACGTTCCTATGATTCAGCGTGTTCGTGGCTTTAGGCTTCTCATATCCGTTATAGCCTTCTAAAGACAGTGATGAAACTTTATATGTTGTATTATGAGAAACCTTACATACCCTGTCGTTTTAGTAGGTTCAGAATTAATCTTGTTTTGTGAGCATTATATATATAAGATTAAGGCAGATACCACACCTAGTGACATCAGGAGTGGGATTCCTGAACTGACAGTGCCAACATTCAGTAGCTACTCTTGGATTTACAGGGGCTTTTCTTGAAAACTGTGTCTTGGAGGGCACACCATCCCTAGAGATCCGGAAGAGTGGCTGGTTCTTGCTCTAAAGGAACTTGCCCTGATGGCACAGGTATTAGCACCTGGCCAAGGGCCTTGATACCAGCCTCTTGAATTTAAAAGGACTCCCAGGCTGAAAGGGCAGAAGAGAGATTTTTAAAAAACCACCTTGCCTCAGTCAGGGGTATGTCAGAAGCAGCAGGTGCAGAGTGGCTCCATAGGCTCAAAATATTTCCCTAGACACAGGACAGAGTTTCCAATTGCTCTTTTTCAGAGCTGCCCGGTCTTCTGTTAGGAGACAAAAGGCCAATTAAGAAATACAAAATACAAACGTACCTGTGCTGTCCTGGCTGACAGGTGGGAAGACCAGACTACTCCATTCCAATGCAGTTTTCTATCTTTTCTCTCTTCCTTGTCTTCAGATTAGGCTGAGACGCTTTAAAGATGTGTCTGAATGGCACACAGCTCAGCCGGGCTCTGCTCACGAGGAGAGTTTATTTGGCACCACAGTGAACTAACAGTGTAATGGAGATTACACTTTAATTCTCAACTGTAAACAGCAAAACCTGTGTGAAGGTTAATTTGAATTACTTCAGATTAACACCAAGAACCATTTTGCTTTGATCACTCTTCAGCTCAGCTTGGATTGCTGTTGTGAACCTTTGGGTTTGTCCATCCTAAACTTTCTAATTGTGTCGCCTCCGGTATTGTAACTAAAACAGTTGCTGTGCTCTGGATAGCAGTAACAGTTTTAGCATTAGCGATGACAAGCTGCCAACAGCCTATTGCATTACTGTGACCATAAATCGTATGCCTACCTTGAGGAGGATTAGGCAGTGCCTCATTTCAGGTGGGTCATGGCTGACAACCCTATAGAAAGAACCCTATTGTACCAAGCAGTCTTGATTTTAAAAGAAAAAACACAAATATTTTGATGTGACTGAACTCCAGTCATGAATACTATTTGTCCCAGTTTCTCCATTACATTTTTTAACTGTGTTTTCTGAAGGGTAACTTTTCCTCTTACTTCTCTCTTGAAAGATTGCAGTTGCTACATACTGCTTAGGAAGGCTGCAAAGTGGGGACACAGATCCATGGGACTTGCATGTGGAAGACTCATCATAGCAAGTGATAAGTAAAGTAATTAAACAAAAGTTCCTGACCTGGCACTGACAGCCTGGGTCTGATCATAGAACATGCAATATTTTTGCATTTTTTTAATACATCTTTAGTATCAGTAATGAGATTCTTATTGATTTTTGAGATGCTTTGTAATCTTGTCATTTGGAGATGTTTAGTATTTCTAAGAGGAACTAGTTCAAATAGTTTCTACCAAGATCACATTTGGTGGCAAACCGGGGATTTTTTGCTACAAGAAATGTTTCATTAAAATACCTGCTTTGAAGGAGAAATTACAAGAAATATTTCCATTCTTTTGGAGTTACTGTAGTTGTGCCATCAGGCAGCTGTAGTTCAAGACCATGCTCCACTTCTGTCCCTATCTTTTCCACTGCCTTTCACTCCCTCCTTTGTTTTCTTGTGTCCTGATCACTTGACTCCTTTTCTCCTAACCTCTAACATACCTGGAAAATATCAAGCTGATGGACTTTTTTGACAATCATTCCATTTTTCCGTGGTGTTCTGCGCTGCAGTCCCCTCCTGTGCAGCAGTCCCTCACTGCTGTTTCTGGACACAGTTCTGGTGACAGCACCAATTCTGCAAAGCTGGTGACCAGTAGTAGCCGACACCGATGCAAGAAGAAAGAAAGGTACCCTGAATAGAATCACAAAACCAAGGTTCATTGTATGAAGGTTCAATTAATTCTTTAAACACATAGACTGTGATAGCACGTACTGTACAAAACAGCATCGCTGCCAAGTATTTATAGGTAAAGCTTTGCCCATTCCTGCTCGTACAATTAAGGTAACTGCGTTTCAATAGTCGCAGCTGCATAAAGCAGCTTTCTGATCCTACCCAGGTCAGCATGAAATAAGACGGCATTCAGTGCTAGTTCAGAAATTGCACACTTTTTTTTTCTTTTTCCTGACATGAAGCAATGAGAAATTGAACACAATGTGTTCCGTTTTGGAAACACAGAGGCTTCTTTGAAATTCTATCCGGAACAGCAAGGACTCAATACATCCGTTAAAATCCAAACCTTAAAGATGATCAGATTAAACCCCTCAAGCAGTAGCTTTGGATAAAGCATTGGACTTAGCCAGCATGATAAAAATATCTGAGTATTTTGGGAAGAATCCCAAACTAAAGCTGTTGTCATAACTGGTCTTCATAAAAATAATACCTAGTTTTAGCTCTTTTTCCACACTGGCTGGGAAAACCTGCTGTGATTTAGACATGTTCTGGGATTCTGTAATCAGCTGCTGCTATGTCTCCTCTTTCTTTTAGCTGCACTCTCCAACATAAGTGGTTTGTGACACTTTAGTGCTGTGCCATCCTCTCTCTCCTTGAGTATTGTCCCACTGAAAGAAATTCTACTCTTTCCTTTCCCCATTGCACAAATACTGAAGATGTTTGGCCTTTAGTGCTTCAGAAGTGAAAACGCTGTCATTCTCAATGTCCCCTGGATTTCTGCACTGCTTAGAAATTCTGCATTCCTCAACAACTTTACAGTAAATCAAAGATTTCCTTGTCTCTATAAATGCCACTGGACTATGGCGCTCACCTTGCCAAGATATACAACAGCAGCTTCACTCCATTGCTTTCTATACAGCAGTTGATTTTTTAACGAGCTTTTCAGGAATTGCACCAACGAGCCCTTTCACAGTTTTCCCTTTTTACATTTCTGCTTTATGCTTTTCACTTATGTGAACCACGTAACCTTAGGAAGGACGGTGTGTAAAGACAAGTAGCATTGATAAGGTATCAGGAGCTCAAATGTTACAGAATCACAGACTCATGTAGGTTGGAAAAGACCTCTAGGATCATTTAGTCCAATCTTAATGTTGCCAGAGTATCCTAGAGAATCACATACAGGAACTCTTCTTTTCTAGTGTGTTTTACTCAAGGATCTTGGCAGGATTAGCCAGTATTAAATAACTTGGTTTTGTAACTCTCTTCTCCTGCAACTAGCTAAACTAGCTGTAATTCCTAGTTTAGCAAAGGACAAAAGGAGCTTGAGACAGACGCTCCCAGAAAGGCAGCAGCATAGCCAAAAATTAATTCCAAGTTTTCCAATCCTCTTGCTCCCTGATGCCTTGGTTCACGGATCCCATCCTGAGCTCTGACCTCTCCTCCATGCCTCCCTTTTTAAAAAGCAGAAAGCACTTTCACTGCAGTGGTTTCCCATTTCGAGGAGTGATTCCCTTCAGATTTGCTCATGTGTTACTTTTACAGGGAGGAAATACAATGCGCTTGTTAAAGGGAGAGCCTTGTAGCCAGGATTTTCAGGCTGTAGCTTTAGCCTTAGCTTTATCTTGATTTGGTTTTATTTCTCCACCTGTAAAATGGAGCGGTACTTAGTGATCGGTGTCACAGAGTGTTACTAAGCCACTTGAACGTATGGGAAATACCCTGAAATCTTAAGACTAGCGCAAATTATTAGTTCATTATTAAATCCATCATTCCACCAAATCCTCTCTTTGGAAGAGCCTTAATCCAATGTTTTATTAATATGAAAGCAATTATATTGCTGTCCTATCACCCATGTGAATGGAACCTTTCTTTTTATTTCTTTCTTGCAGTGCGGATGGTCCTTCCTCTGAAATTATGCAGATTGATTTTGAAATTGAAGACCTAACTGACCTACCTGGGACCCAGCTCATCACATGGCAGGTAGAATATCCTGGAGATACAACATCTGATCTAGGAATCTCCAAGATCTATGTAAGCCAGAAGGACCTGGTAGGAGTTCTCCCTTTGGCTATGGTAAGAAATAGTCTGGCATTCTACAAGTTTTTAATACTTCTTTACAACTCTAGTGTCTGGCAGATACAAGTGATCCACCAAACAAGGGGAGGGCAACACAGAAAGTTTCAGGGCCTTGAGAAACAGATACTGATTTCTGAAGTTTTCTTCATTCAGTGGTGAGATTGCATGAGGGGAGATCACAACTTCCCACGGACGATCCAGTTATGCTCTCTTTGACTAATACACCAACTTCTTGGAGGCAGAACGTGAATTCATGTCATTTTCAGTGTTCAGAACTCGCTTTTGTGGCTGCATGAAGCAGTACACTTGGACATTTGGTCCATTGTGGTATATATCTTACTTGAATCACAAGGACTCTTACATTTGGTCTAGTGTTTAAGGACTTTGTGAATCATTTTTTTTTCAGTTGTTTAATTCTGACTCCATATTCATTTGAGAGTGGGAAGAAAAATAAAAGTCATGGCATGACTTCTGAGTAATTTTTAATTACCTGGGGAACATAAAATACTGTGTGTTGCCAACTGTCTGTTCTACATGAATGCATTCAAACGAGTTGCCTCATCATCACAGTGCAAACTACAGGGCTTGAAAAATACTTGATCCTTTAGCCTTGTTCTTACCTTGAAAAGCCATTACATACCCAGATTCAAAGTACAAACAGAAATTTTGTGCATTTCCTTTTCTTTCCCCTCCATATTTCTTCATTATTAGGGATTAAGTATACTTGTCTGAGGTCTGGCTGTGCTCCATTTTTGTTCTTAGGCCATCTATTAGAAAATATTGACACATTATTATTTAGCACTAAAAGAAAACCAAAAATCAATCTCAGGGCATTTAAAAAAATATAACCTGGATGCTTGCCTGTTAATACCCAGTTAATTATGCCATTATTGAAGGCTGGTGTTCTCTGCACTTCCAGGCTCACAGAACTGACTATTATTGTTATTTACCAACTTCAGAACTGCTCACATGTCATGATACTTTATTTCACCAAAAATATTTATTTTCTTCCATAATGGCTCATGCTTTCATTACCAAGGTGCATCTCACAGTTGAAATAGCTGTCTCCAACTGGTGTTGTGGCCATCTAACAAAGCAGAGTTGTATGAGCTAGCTCCTGCTATTGAACAGTGGGTGATCTCTTCTGGATTGTGATAAGAGAAGAGGCTTTCAGGTCTACAGATGGGGCCCTGATGAGGGGTCACATGAGTTCTGGAGTGTTGGGGGTTAAGGCTGTAGCGGTGATCTGATTCACATAATCTGAAACTTAGGGGGTTTGATTTACTCCATCCCTTAGTAAGATAAAAGATTCCTTTCCTAGTGATTCCAATGGTTGCAGAAGACGCTAGTGCTTCTCACGTCCGTGATCCATGATTGCTTTAGTGTCAAGTGATACAGTGGCAAAAAATAGTTCTTAAGAACAAAGATAGATTCTCCTGGCAAGTGCTACAAATCATTCTCTTTGTATCCATGAAAAGATGAAAAAAAAAGCCTTTTCCAGAAGCACAGAATTCTGTGTTCAAAAGTCACGCAAAGTCTATGAAGTTTTCAGTAGGTGGCACTTTAGAAGGCAACAGGTGTTTGGTTAATGGGTAAAAGAGAAAGCAAAGATAAATGGAAGGGGTCCGTTAATTACTGACAGACCGGCAATAGATTTATCCTTCTTTGCATTAACTGGAGTGTTAAGGAAGAAACTCTGGGGTATCACAAATCTCCCAAGTCTTTGTCATACTTCACACAGGAAATGATGGTTCAGGTGCAGACCTTTCAAGATGTCTAACTTAGGTTAGTTTGGTATTTCAGATTTGCCTGTGGTCTTAGCAAAGCCAGTTTGTAATTTACAAATGTAAAATAAATAAATAAATAGGTTCTACTCTTCCATTTAGGAAGCATCACGATGCAAACAGTGCTGAAATATTTCTCTGTTTCTGGGGACTAGGGTTGATTTGTATTAGTTTTGCTGGGCTTCTTAGCGGAACTTGTAATTTCATGTTTAGAAGCGCCAAACAGAAATGCTGTTGATTATTTCCATTACAGGTTAATTTTTTTAAAGAACAATTTTATTGCTTAATATTAGGCAGAGTTTTGTTTCTTTAATCAACAGCACGTTACCACCTCTGCACCGTCCTTGTTTTCTGTAGTCTTTTCCACTGGCTATTATGGATTTGTAAACTGCAAAGCAGAAGATGGCCAATTAGAGCTCCCTGTTTTCCTTTTTTTGAGTAACAAAATGCAGCAATAGAAAGACTCAAATGTATATATCAGTGTCAGGAAACACTGGAAATGTCTATCTTCTGCTGAAGTTATTGGGGCACTTCCTGCACTCACCTTTCTCCAGTGCATTTTTTTTTCCTATGGCATATTAGCATTAGCTTTTGAGACCCTTGCAGAGCCCTGCACCAATGGCAAAACAAAATCCAGGTAGAGCCCTCAAGGATATTGATGAGAAAGGCTGTAGGGTGTATTTTGTGGATGTGTGGGTACCGAGAAGGTTGATATTTCTGAAAATACACCTTTTCTAATTTTAAAGCTAACAGAACCCATCTTGGTAAGCTGTGCATGGGACCCCGGCCAGCCCTTATTAGCAGAATGGGAATAGCATGGGAGAAGACGTGTAATTTGAGAACACTGTAAGAACCTTTGAGCACCTGTTCGGATATTTGCAGTGCATGATCCTTCCCCTTAAGGCTGATGAAATACAGGCAAATGTGTTTATCCAGGGTTATAAAAAATTAGTGGCCTTTTACCATGATTGCTTTGCAGTGGCTTTTATAGCCACATAGCAATGTCTTGCCTTGTTGACAGAAACTAAAACATCCACTAAACCCCATGGAAGAGGCAGATATTTGTATAGTATAATGTTCTTCACCAGCACAGTTTCCATGTAATTAGTACATTTCTTGCATGGACGCTATTGAAGCCTCTCCCCAGTTCCCTGCCAGCTTTCTCACCACAAGGACTGTGACCAGGGAACTGGAGAAGAGGAGTCTTAAGAACATGCTGTTTGGTATAGGAATTATAGAAACAATAGTGCTTTATTCTGGGTGAAGAATTCTGGACAAGGAATGCCAGAGGATTACTCCATGGTAATTAGGGACAATTTGGCACTTTGAAAAAAATAAAAAAGAAAAAGCCACAAGTAAATAGTAAAGAAGCAAAAACATTCTGTGTTGTTCTTTGCTGTCTGCTAACATACGTATGAATGCTCTTTAAATATCATTCTCTTAACGTTCACCTGTATTCAGCTGTATATTCTTCAAGACATAAACCCTAGCACCTCTTAAGACCTTTGAAATATGGTATTAAAAAGGTGTATGGTCCATTTGTTCATTAACTGCCTTGAACATGCTAAATTGCTGAGGTTTTTTGAGTTGAGGACCTGCAATGTAGTGTGACAGCCAGTGAGAGAGAATAATATGCCTGAGTCTTCTAGAATATGACATTATTTTTTTATTGACATCCTAAAGAATCAGCTTCCAATTCCTATTTGACTTCTTTCTAGTGTTTCTTCCCTATTTTATTTCACTCTCATTTTGTTGCGTGATGAATGGCACACATTTAATCACTCGAATTGTACATTTGCTGCTATTGATTATTGTTGCTTTTTAAACATTATGTCAGCTCTTTCATAATTGTAGTGTTCACCTTTTGTTGAACCTTAATGATTAGGTGAGGCTGAGAGACAGGCAAGCTCTGTAGCCATCTGTGTACATACAAGATAATCCCTACTGAGAAAGGCAGAGAGCAGATATGACATGCTGGTAAATGGATAAGTTGAAATCTGTTCTGTAAATAATAATAACAAAAGTGGTGAATAATAAAATACCTGATCTGGTTCTTAGCTGAACCAGCTCTGAATCTGTAAATCACCTGTTTACCTGTGTATATGCCCTGAACCTCTTCAATCTGTGCCCTCCCTTTATTTAATAATCTGATCAGGAATCACAGCAAAACACCCATTTCATAAATCTCATAGGGGAAGATGTTGGTCCCAGGGTTGATAAATCCATTATTAGAGTAGTCCTTTGACTAGAAAATACACTGTTTTCACTTTACTTTCTCCTAGAATACAGAAAAAAATATATGCAGGATGCTCCGTGTCCCTTCAGAAATTTCTTGAAGGTTCCAGGTTCCTGACCTTCAATTTTTGATAGATTATGGACTGCATATGTGGTTTAAATTTCTAAACCAGCAAGTTAATATTAGAGTCAGACTGGCTCAGATAAATGTAGTTGACCTGATATTCAAGGCACTATTAGGTTTAATGATATGGGTGTGGACCAGATGTTTCAGGTGGTGTTAGGACATATGAAGCTCATGAAGAAGCTGGGCAGCTGGATGATGAGCACCCTTGTGTACAAAAAGTCCGTGAATATAGATTGCTTTCTTGAGTGACTTCTGAGCTCTTACATATGAACTGATTTTAGTGCCAGCTATAATAGCCTGTGTGATCTTGTATGATATGTACAACTAGGAAACAGCAGAAAAGTTTTGCCTTCCAAAGGAAGAATCCTTGAGTACTGCAGAGTCATGGTACCAGTAGCCCTGGATTACCTCATACCAATCAAGATACTACTATTTTGAAGTTGATAATTCAGCTTTCTTGATGCCCAGAGAATCTGAAACCTGCTGGCAGGCAGGACAGCTTCCCTGGTGCTAGGGTTGGATTAGCAGGTTTCACCTTGCCACGGGCTGGCAGGACAGGCTCCCTCGGTCATTATCAAACTCAGCTCTGATCTGGGCTTGGGGATTTTTATGCCTGTAGAGTGCCTGTCTGTCTTTCTCATCTAACACATTGGGACAGCCGTTAGGTATGTTTATAATCTAGTCAGCATCAACCTAAAAAATAACCTTATTATTAAAGAACTGAAATGGACAGGACGAAAAGATGGCATTTGAAACCTGATTAATGGTACAGGGGTGGTGTTGCAGTCTGCTTGGCAGAGGCAAGAACTCTAAAGACAACCCTCCATCCCTCCCAGCCCTGTTTTAGCAGGCAAAGGTGAATGGTGAACAGTGAATTACAGACTTATATCAGCAACTGAGCTTCCATTATCTCTCTGGTTTCGGCCCATTATTTATTATCCTCAAGCAGTGCAATGTTGGCCTCCAAGACAGTGAAGCGAGGTGTGAGGCAGAGAGAGATTTAAATCAAATGTAGAGAAAACTCCAAGAAGAGGCTTCTGATTTGTGACAGGCTTAAACCATCAGTGACCAAAGTCCAGCTCATTATTTCACAACAAACAGGTTGTGGTGGAGAAAAAGAATTATTGCTACTCACCTGCCCCTACTGAGTAGTCCCAACTTGGCGAGCTGTCTCTGCTCTCAGAAGCACATGCTCAGCTCTGCTCTTGCAGAGGAAAGCTGCTTTGGTGCAGATCAAACCAACCTATTTTTCAGCTGCAAAGCTGGTTTAAACAAACTTGGGTTAGGTGTTAGGAAGGAAGATCACATTATCCTTCATCTCAGGTGGCTTACGGGGTTAGTAACCTCCAGGAAAGGATCGCTGGTAGTGTTGGAGCAAGAAAACAATAATTTTTCAAAGTTTGTGTCACCATAGCCGCTATTGTATGAAACACCAGTGGAATATTCATTTTACAAGGTCAGGTTAATGAAATAGCTGTAAGAAGTAAATGTTGTGTTTATTTGTTGAACAGAAATATTTTATAAACAAACTTCATATTTAAGATTATATTTTGTTTAAAGGTCTGGTTTGGTACATCCTAGCACGGTTATCAAAGCAACTTGAGTGTAAACTCCTCCCTTTGCAGATGGATGTGCTCTGGTCCTCAGACCCATTAGAGCCATTTTGGCTCGTGAGAAGTTTAATTTATGGCAGTCATATTAAATAAATTGTATCTAAAACTTGAACACCAGTTTAACATTACACCTTGTAGATAATTTATTGCTTCAGCTTGCTCCTGATGTTCTTTGTAAAAATTTAATGAAAATGTTGACAGGAAGGAAACTGTTCTACATACTTTCAGGGTAAGAAGCTGATTAAATAGACCAAATAAATAAATAAAAGCAATTATTGCAGCAAAGAGACTTATCTATTATGTAAGAAGTTTTTCCATACTAAAATTATTTCTAATAATTACAGGAATCAGCTGTCATGGCAGTGCCAGTCACTACTGGATTTTAAAAATGCTTAGGGTATTAATGCCCTTATAAATATATGTATCTGAAACATTTAATTCTTAGCTAGTGCTGTTTGTGTTCTGAGACTGGATATGTAGCTCAGACTTAGCTACCAGAGTGCTCAGTGCTGCACAAATACCTTTTTAATTATAGCCTAACCCTGAAGAACTCAGCAGCCAAACAGAGAAGACTAATGATAAAAACATAAAGAAAAGATTAGTCCCTTCCTACAGAAGAGGGGTGGGGATGGGCTGCGCGCTGAAGTTCCTCCTAAAGTTAACCAGATTGCCTTCTCCTAGGCCAGGCTTCAGCTTGGCTCTTCCCCACTGCGGATGATGTGACGTGGGTGGATTATGGTCTCTGGAGCATAGACCTAGTTGTGCAAGTGCAATCATTATTGGAGCTTATGGTCCACGTGCAGCTCTCAAGTTGGCATAGCAGTCCCTGCCTCTTCCCTAGGTCCCCCTCTTCTGCTCTGGTCCTTTCCACTCCTCAGGTTGGCAGAGAGCTGCTGTTTTCTATCAGGAGTTGCTCAGGAGTACATTGTGGGGTCTGTGCTGGGGTGGTGATGTAGGGTATTGGAGGCTGTTACAGCCTTTTCTCTACTCTCTACCATCTAAGCTGATGATTAGGATGCTTTTGGATGAAATTATTTCTTTTCTGCGGGAGAGCTGAAATGTGAATCTCCATCCGTGTGTATGATCGAGATGAACAAAGTGATCACGGGGTGGATCTGCTGTTGGCTGTGACTGGCCTGGGTTCTGCCTGGCAGCTGAGAAGTGCAGGATCACGTCAGCCAGAATCAGCTGCCGTACTCAACTTTAATGAGTAAAGATTTCTAAACACTTCCACTGACAGTCAGCTTTATGAAAAAGAAAAGAGATGTCTAGAGAGTAGTTACAAGCTTTTACCTTCCTAATTCATAGCTTTTAAATTGCAATTACGGTATTCGGCAAGTTTTCAAATATTTAATTAAAATGTTACCCACTTCTAAAGAGGGACCTTGTAAATCAAAATGATTAGTGAATCACAGAAAATCACTCATGGGAAGGGAAGGAACCTTTGGATCATTGTGATATTGCAAGAGCCATTTTCTTTTCATAAGTATATCCTATTGCTTCCTAAAATTAGGTAGGTTGAGGTCTTATAATTTCATATCATAAACCAGACTTTCCACTCTCCCAATAACATCTCCTGGTACCTACCAGTTCTGATTTTAATTCATCTTCCTTGAAAATACCTATCCAAGATGACTACACATTCAACTTATTTTTCCTGAATCCTTGGTTTTATCTAGTGCTTCCTATTTAATAGTTCAAACTTCTGTGTTGACAATGCCTCCAAACTGATACTGTTAGCAAATTTTAGTGGTAGTCTGCTCCATCTTGTTCCAGGGTCCTTACTGACAGCAATAAAAAAAAATCTGACCCTAGGCTAATTCCGGAATATTATTGTATCCATCTAGTTCTGGAATATTGGTATATCAGTTCAGAGGAACAGGTTGTCTCACTAACTGTCGATCTCACAGCTTTGCCTGGATCCAAAAGTCCACCCTTTGGATTGGTTCTCTGTGGTTCAGGCAACCTCAACTGGAAAAACTTTGTATTCAAAAGCTTGTTGATCAGCCTTTATGCAATGCATGAGTCAGATTAGATTCTGTTTTGCATTCTAATAACTGTAATGAGCCTGTACAGCTAATAGAAGAAAATGTTTCATCAGTAAACACATAATAATCTGTTATGCTTCAGAAACTAATTGAATCACAGGTATCTGAAGCTGCAAGACTTGTTTCCCATTTGTAGATGTCAATTATTTATGCTTTTACAGAGCATGTGATATTGGCATCTGTTTCTGCCCAAATGATGATCCAGGCAGCTGAGTATTCCAGTCGGGTGGTCCAGTTCTGGTATTCCTACATCACCATGGTCAAGGAGTGAAGATACTCAGTTGCAAGGGGGCTAATGTATAGGGTTAATTTTTCAATTAGACTTGCCTGTTAAAAATGGCTTGATTTGGTCTTCAAATTATTATTATTGTTACTGTTATGCTAGACACTAGCCTGGCTCTGGCAGGCTACCAACAAACTGACAGATGTGTGAGTCACTAGCACATAGAATTTTGTTTTGTAGACAGAGAATGAAATGGGAAAATAATACAAGCACTTGGCGGTCAAAGATGCCTTATCTCCAGAATCCAACAAATGCCACATTCTTTGGATTTTTCCTTTCAGAACTAATGATGACCCTGGGGTTCTTAACATTTGAAATAATAAGCCGTAGCTCTTTCCCTTTACAATTAGACATTTTGTTGACCTGTGGAGCATGCAATGAACCAGTGACTGTGTTCATTGCAACATCAGTGCAGACGTTTTGCTGCTTAAATTGCCAAACAGTGAAAACCATCGAACAGGTCTTCCAGTTTAATCCAATTCTTTTTCTGCCAAAGGTTGCTACAGGTTCATGGAAAAAGATCTTGATGCTGTTGTTGTTGTTGAAGAGAAGAGGTTAGAAATCTTGTTTTTGTATCTGGAGCTGCGGTTGCTGGCTGACTAATACGGTAATCACCCGTAATAATAGAAAGCAACAGTCACCCAGTTTTTGTCTGGGTAGGGGAGTGAGTAATGAGGGCTTGGATTGGCTGCTGGCAAAGCTGCTGACAGCCACACAGTTTGATGTGGAGCATCAAAAATTGGGTTCCCTAGAGAAGCAGGAACAAACACAAAGATATTTTTCTTACGAATTAAAGCCTAAGAAAAATGGCTTTGCCTAACAGCTGCTATTCTTTAAGTGCAGGTTACATATGTTTGTCTTGATTAGATGCATGCAGTTGAACTGGGTTGAAACAAGCCCAATACTTTAGCCCTGACAATCTTTCTATGTTTCTTTGAAGCTGCATGATGCTATGAAACGTAGAAAGACCAGGAAAACATGGCATATCTAAATTTAGAGCAAGTTTTACCCAGAACTTGTCCCTGCTTCAATGGACACAAGATTTAGAGGTCCTGGCCTGTTTTCATGCTGCTGTACAGCCATTGGTATGAAAAAAAATTATGAGTTTAAAACAGAAACAATTTGGTGGCAAATCAAGTTTCCAGAATGAAGGTCTCCATAAATATTTAATAATTTGGTAATTTTTGTGCAGCCTAGTTTCAGCCAGCTGAAAGGGACCTCATTTTCAGTAGGCAAGTGCTTTGAATGATTTTAAAGTCAGGATGTCTTAAGATGTCTGATCTGTCTGATGTCTAAGATGACTGAATGCCCAGAATCACCAGTAATCACTGAAAATATCCCATCACCTACTTTATTTTTCCAATATCTTTATTGGAATTCTATTACTTTTCCAATACTTTTATAATCTTTATTGTAATCAGACTCAATATTAAAGAAATTTGAAACTTTTTTTGTTGAAAAAACCAAGCAGGGATGGTGTTTGCTTACTTTTATTGAAATACAGTCAGATTGGGGTTATAGAGAACAGATTAGTGCCTTCTGTTCCTCTTTTGTTTCATGTCAAGTTTCACTCACAGGATTTTGTAACACAATGCTGCCGTACAGCCTAGTAGTAGATATTGCAAAGCAGTCTTTAATTCTGACTCCTAAATTGTTTTCACTGAAATACAAAAGATCACAAAAAGTATTCTTCTATGCTCAGAGCTGGCAAATCTGGTCATGTCAGGATCCGGAGTTTACACTGATTTAAGGACATTCCTTCAAATGTATAGTAATTGAAGTGTCATGTGTCCCGTCCCTCTTTTTAATATGAGAATCTTACTAAAGAGTTGTTAGATTCATGGAGTAGCTGAGAATGGAGAGAGCTCCAGCCATTTGCCAGCCCAGTGCCCTGCTCATGGAGTCGGTTGCTCTGGACTGTGTCCACCTGAGTCTTGAACACCTCCGAAGATGGAGATCCCATGATCTGTCTGGGAAAACTGTTTCAGTATTTGATCACCCTCATGGTAATTTGTTTGTCTATGTATCTAAATGGAAACTCCCATGTTCTAACCTGTGTCCCGTGCCTCTCATCCTATTGCCATATAAGCCTGAGACTAGTTTGGCTTCATCTTCTCTAATACCCTCAGGTCATGTAGCTGTAGAAAGCAGTGGAGTCTCCCATTTGCCTTCTCTTCTTAAGGCTGAACAGGCCCAGCTTCCTCCGCCTCTCCAAGTACCCCATTGCTCCAGCCCTCGACCAGCCTGCTGGCCCTGCACTGGCCTCACTCCAGTGCCTCAGTATCCTTGGCTTGAACTTCAGCCTTCATTGGCTTCCTACCTCTTAATTGATGTGGTTATGAAAATATTTCTCCCTTTTGGCATAATGAAAGGGATGCTGCCTTAATTGGTTCCCTTCAGATTAGTGATTTGAGTAAAACATAGCTGAAAAAGAAGCAGCAAATTTCTCTGTACTGAAATAGATCCACCACCACTGTGGTGCTATTTGAGTGAAGCAGGCAGATATCACTCTTCTCAGTTTCTTGACATGATTTTTAGATGTTTTTTATGATTTTGAGGTACTATTTGGGGGTCAGTAGCTTCCCTTTTTTCTTTTTTTTTCTTTTTCTTTTGAGGATTAAAGCTTTTGAAATTATTTATTTATGAGCCATGAAAATCTCCCCAAAATGGATTTTAACAAGTGTGTAATTGGATAATTTGACAACTGGTAAGCTGAAGCCCCAGAGACCAGGAATTACACTTCACTACAGAATAGTCATTCTTCATGAAGAATTAATTAGATTTCCTCTAGATTACAAGTAGTAAGAAGAGTAGTCAATTAAGAGAATTATTCTCTGACTTTTCCATCCTTCTTTTAATTGCCAGTCAGTGGTATTAACAATTCCTTTTCCTATGTGAGATGTCCTCAGAGACAGGATGCTGGAAAGAGGATGAGGGACAGCGGATTAAACATTGGCCCAGGAAGAAATAACAACAGGCTTTGAGTGCGACTTTGACTCACCTTCTGAGGGACTGATTATCCATTGGACCTGAAAGCTGCTGGGTTCACAGGAGGCAGACAGCAGAACGAGGACAGGTTCCTGATCAGTTGAGGGTGATGTTTTTCAGCAGCATTGCTAAGTCAAGCAACGCTTAGTCCTACCCCACCGCACTCCCAGCTGGGTTAGTACAAATGCCTGTGCAGCTGCTGTGGAGCTGAGGACCTGAGCTTGGCTAAAAATAACCTTTGTGGTTGTTGTTGTTGGGTCATTCTGAACCTAGCTCAGTTCCCCAGTTTGCTTCATTACCTGCCCATACAAAAGGAACAGTGGCACAATCAAAGGAGCGGATAAAAACAGTGAAGGCAGAAGCCCCTTCAAGCAGCATGGCTCCTGAAATGACAGCTTCTGGAGCAGATATTGGCAACAAGCCTAAAAGATCTGGAGGGCAGCTTAAACGTTTGTCATTCATGGACACGGACAGAGCATGGGTGGCTGAATAGGTTGGAAAAGCACTCTGCCCTGGCCAGGGTCTGGGGCACACGGCAATGGAGGTGTTACCTTGGTGGTGATTTTGTTCTGGTTTGCATTGCTTTGGGGCTGCGCAAAATGAATTTGACAAACTGGGTTTATGTGCAGGATGTTTCTGAACCTGAAAGCACATGTACAGGGAGATCTTTGGTCTCATACCTCCTCTTTCTTCCTTCTCTCACCCTGGCTGTTGGTGTGGCTTTCTGTGTGGGGTGGCAAACAGCAAAGGAGGGGCTCAGAGGGAGAAATAGTTTTGTTTAGACAAGAAGGGATAAAGAGTAGACGGCTGTGATTCAGAGGGATGTCTGAGTCATACATCGTACCTCCTGAGGTTCCTTTCTGATATAAGGCACCTTACACTGTCCCTAGGGAGACCGTCTGTGGACTGTGCAGAGATGTATTTTCAGGTGCGACTAAGTGTTAGGAGGAGCAATTTGAACACATGGCCTCCAGGAGAGTGGTCCTGTTCACCTTAGAAGAAGGACAGCAGAGACTTGCCTAAAGGTAGATCACATGGACCCAAATCACTCAGAATTAAGATCTCAGAATTTAATGTTTAGTGAATGCAGAGAAAATAACTTTGTAAGTTTTTTTCATTTTTATTATAACCTTCAGAAAAGGGATGAGGAAAAAGAAATAAAATAGGAAATCTGTATAGCTGAGATTTCAGAGTACCTAATGTTGTTTTATAATCACTGATGTCATTTCTAATTGTGAGGAGAATAGAATAAAACAACATCAAAATGTGAAAAGTGTTAATTTAAAAAAGCTTGACATTTAAAGAGACTAAATCATAGGCATATAAGAAATGTAAATGTGAAATAAAAAAAAATCTGGTTCTTTTTCATACCACTTACTAGTAGCTCTATCATAAAATAACAGAATCACTACCCTGCAGTAGGATTCAAAATTACTACCCTGGAGATACAGTAGTTACAGTTCAAAGTGACTTTTTTCTGCAATGCTGAACTTCTATTTCCTAAACCCATCAGCTCCAAACAGAGTGAAAGTAAGTATTTAAACCACTCTATACTTTGCATGAAAATCAGTCCTGACAATTTGAAAATAGACTGCAGGACTTTCAAGTGTTCCAACCAGCAGTAAAAAAAAATAATAATTAAAATATATAGAAAAGTAGGATGGTTTCATAAAGAACAGTAATACGCTATAGTGATTAGTCTTTTCATTGTAATTCACACTAAAAATTCCAAATTCTGCTTGTAATACTTGTGAGGCAAATCAGCTTTGAATTGAAAAATAGTTCTCTCTGTTTCAGGGAATAAAGGTATGTTGTTTTCACATATGTATTTTCTCTTTGATCTTGAAAAGATGTCAGAAATTCAAGTTAAATTTCCTTGTCATAACTGGGTACAATCTAATATATGTACATAGCTCTTTGCTGATTTGATGATAACAAGAACTGCTAGAAAAAGTAAAAAGTTTAGACAGGAGGGGGAAAACAAAGCATTTCAATGTTTAGAACAGAGAGGAAAAAAATGAACATATGTAAAAATATGTAAAAGTATACGTCTAATTTTGTCATAAACAAAACCAGGAGAGAATAGATCTGTATTGCTGCATCTGGCATCCAAGAAAACCAAAGCTCTCCTATTCTGGGGACTTGGTTGAGCAGATGCAGTAAAAGCTAGTGTCAAATTTTGTAGTTTAGGAGCATGTTTTGTTCTGTGGTCTCTTAAATGATTTATTGATTTCTTATTGTAAAAAACTTATATTTTTGTTAAACTTGGCTTTCTCAAGCAATTCTGAAGCTTTCTCTCTGTCCCAGCCCTGGCCTATGTTCCCCTGGCTCCTATAGAATGAGTGGAGGGTCTTTAGGACAAAGAAAAAGTACAATTCCAGTTATAATTTCTAATGTACTTTTCCCATATTAAACCAGGAAGATGTACGTGAAGAATGAGAAAGTGTTGGTATTTAGCCAGAATAAAGATGGGCTGTTCTGTGAGCTTGAAGATGATTCCTTTCCTTGCTTCTGTCTTCCTTTCCACATGTCTCCAAAGCCTTATTAAATAGTATGCTTTCCAAGGCAGCGACTGCTTTAAATACATTATTTATGTATAGTGTCCATAGCAGCATGGCTCTGATTTCAGCTGGATATGCTGGGTTACAATATAATGCTAAGAATAATATAAGAGAAAGCTCCAGTAATGGAGTTTGTCTGCCTGCTCAGTTTTTGCAAGAGGGCCTGAAGAAGTAATTTAGGACACTGCAATTATGAGACTTAGTGAATAGAACATGTCAGTAGGATTCTGAGCAATAAACTTATAGGGAAAAAAAAAACAAAACCAAAAAACCTTCAGTCCTTCCAAATAGGATCAGCTTTTTCTCATTGTCTGACATGGGAATGTGACAGTATCCAGTCTGACAATTTTTTTGGTTTGCTTTTGAAAAATCCATGTGCTCAGATTGCTCTGGTTGCCCTTATCCTGGTCCAACACAAGGCTATTGTCTGCTCGTATCTGTACTATGAAGGGAAAACATAACATGATTAGTTGTCAGGCAGGAGTTTTACCTTTTTCATTTTAGGAGGAAGATATGCCAAATTAGCCTGGTTTTGTGACATCTCTATTTAAAAGTGCAGTAAGATACAAAAAGAGAAAGAGTGTCTAGCTGGAAGAAGTGATTCTTCTTTGAGGATATGCCAATTTCTGGCATACCAGCAGCTAAGAATGAGGTTGAACCTTTATAGAAACTGAGGTTTTGTTAATGTTTGGGAATGTAAATCATGAAGAACTGGGCTAAGAACTGGAAAAGATTCAGAAACCCCTGCACAAATTCTTTTCCTTTCACTTCCGTACATCCCAGTAATCCAGATTAACAAAATAGAAGGTAGAGTCATTAGGGATCTTTTAGGAGATTGAGGAAGCAGATTTTACGGCCTTGTACATGTCTCTAATGGATTCTCATAGGCCAGAAGGCTTCAAAGATTAAGGCAAGAGGATATACTTTTCTGTTTCTTTTGATAAAATTGCACAGGGACATCAATGAAGAATGTAGTCTATGAAGAAACTCAGAGAATTCCAAAGTAAGGGAAGAACTGAAATTGTTTTTCTTGCATTTGCCATTTATCAGAGGGACTGAGGTTTCTATCTGGAGCTCCATCACCTTGCCCTGTCCTGTCGTAAGCAGAATCTGAATAAAACAGAAGCCAGCACTCTTCCAGAGACCTTGAGAGCTGACCTGATTTCATCACTGTAGTAAATTCCCTCTGGGCATTGTGCAACCTGATGGCCAAGTTTTTTCTGCTTTTGCATTGCCAGCAAACCACCCCTTCGTAGGATCGCTACACTGAATGGTCCTGCACGCCCACATAAACAGCTGGGCAGTTATCACCTCTGCAACATCTGGCTGGCCAAGAAGTGCCCTTGCTCCTTTGTGAGCTGGGTTAGATCCAGCACTGTCAAGAACAAGATCATGCACCTTCCTGTCTCTGGTTCGCAGCAGGTGATGGTGCTCTGATCGTGTGCTCATTTTCTGTTTATATCCTTGTCAGATTTACAGAATTTCTTGGTACTTTCTGGAATGTCCAGTGTGGAGATACTTTAAATTTTAATGAGTTTATAATAGTGATTTGGTTCTCTTTCCAGTAAGGACTTTGCTGAGCAGATCCTAATTGTAAGAATTCTTGCAGCTGACATCTGAAAGCAGTAAGCATGAATCTTCTGGAAAAAAAAAAAGTTAAAAACAAGCTAAACTGTTAGTAAACCAGTATCACATTGTGGTAAGAGGTCTGTGAAAGCAGTAAGCATGAATCTTCTGGAAAAAAAAAAAGTTAAAAACAAGCTAAACTGTTAGTAAACCAGTATCACATTGTGGTAAGAGGTCTGTAGATACATGGGCTATTTGTTTATGCTTGTAGATTAACAAAGTAAAAGCTCCTTTTGCTGTTCCCCCAGGTGAAGAGGAAGCTATGCCATTAAAAAGCGGTTTGGCTATACAAAACCAGCCATGGTTTCTGCTGGTAGAGCTGTACTAGAATCTTCTTGCTGTTTTTCATACTGTTGAGCAGTCTGGCAGAAGGGTGTTGTGCAGGTCTGTACTTTGTAATTCTAAAGTTGGACAGTCTTAGAGAAAGTAGCAAAAAATTTATCCTTAAAATAACCAGGATATTTACCTGCAGTCACGACACTGTAACGTATACAACTGAAATTACAAGTAATGTAGATTTAATAGCATTTAAAAAGCAGTATGCTGCCTCTGAGAAACTACCTGAAACTTCTGATTGTCACAGGTTTTAGACCAATGTTGAGGTTTAGGGACAACTCAAACCAGGACAACCAATTAGATAATTTGACAAATGGAAGGGGAAAGCATGGATATGGCAGCACATCTTGATAACGTTAGGCACGAGTCAGAAAACAGTAGTTTTAATTCCTCCTCTGACAGTGGCTAAGTGCATGTGATTAAATCTATCAAAATGCAGTGGTTTCTAAACCCAGCTGACCCTTCTGTGCATCTACTTCCTCACCTGTGTAACGAGGATACAATGAGGTTTTTTTCTTTATTCTGAAGCAGTACAAGTTTTAGTCAAGTTGTATTTGTCAAGCAGTTTGAATTATTGCCACCAGAATTTTGCAAATGCTGAAAATGGGTGAATTTGGATGCTCTAATAAACAGAATACGCTGTCTGAACTTCATGCCTATCTTCCCACTGCCCTCTGCTGGGTGGCTTCTCTGACCTTCCCAGGGATGGGATTTCATCACACAGTGTTTGCAGTACACCTCCGAACAGCTTCTTGGTCGCTTTCTCTTCCTTGTCTGTTTTGCAGTATGTCTGGTAGAGGAAAGGATGCCCAGTGCTGCCCTTTCACAAGTCACTACATGCACTAGAAAAATGTTTATTTGTGTAATTCCTTTAGTAACGGTAATTACTAAAGCAAGCATGGAAAGAACTTGAGGTGGTTGCAAGGAAAAGGAAAAGCGGGAATGCAGCAATGGCTGAAGTATGCTCTGTTAACAAACTGGCATTTAGAAACATCAGCCATTGGGCTCTTACCTCCACTGTTCTTTTCTTTTTTTCTCCCCTTAAGTGGGTTGATCAAGAGTTACTCTATGGACAAATAGCTCAAAAAAAGCATTTAATTTATTTCTTAATTTTAAAAATCAAGAAACATAGAAGAGTGCTTGCAGTAAGTGCTTAGAGGAACTTAACAAAACCTGATATTACATTTACTTAATACCTATACAGTAGACTGCACTTCTGTAATCTTTGATACCTCTTGCCAATTCTAATGCTGATTTTAATTGTATGAGAGGGTGGAATTCTTAGTATGAGAGAGTATTTCTAATGCCATGTACATACAGGTCCCCTGCACAGTAAATACTTCCTGACTCTTTCCTTTCTTTCCACTTGGAGATCGGCAGAGCTCTGTAAAACATGGCACCACAGGAGAGAGCTGACAGGGAAACACCAGAAGAGAGAAGGGATAAGAGAGCACCAGCCTGGCACCTCGAGAAGCAGCTGGTAGCACTGGTCATTCCCTCCCCTCCAAATCCCCACCCAGGGTTTCACATTCCTCTTTCCTGTTTAAGACCAAAAAGCGCTTGAGAAATCTGTCCCCATTTTGTTGGATGTAGGTAGAAAAAGCTTTATGTGATTTTGGGGTGGAGGGTGTTAAATACAGGCTGATGCTGCCCAAAACCATGGAGGATTTTAGACCAGCAGCTTTGGTTTGGGCTGTAGCTCATGCTTCTATTCAGGCATTTGACAAATAACTTCAAATGTCAACCTAAGAAAAACTGCTGTGGGAAACGAGTTAGTCCAGCTACATCTAATGCAAGCACTTTACCTTGTCACTATATCTTTGAAGGCTGTGAAAGAAGAAAACTGTTAATGGGCTCTAATTTGCTTTATTTAAAGAAAGATAGATCTCTTTGTGGCCAAAGAGTAGCTTTTTTGTTGTTGCTTCTTTTTATGTCTGTCTGATTCTCTTTCAACATCCACTCTCTGCCTTTTGGTTGAAACTCAGGAGAGAAAGCCAAAGTGAACATTTCACACTTTGCTTGCATAAATGGTTTATATCGTTGGAAAAATCCCCACCACTGAGCAAACGTAATTATTTATGTAAGAAGAGATCCACAGAACCTGTACTACTATGTGACTACAATTCTTTATGGCTGCACAAATTACTTGCAGCTGCCCTCCCCTAAGCTGTTCACGAGGCATTAGAGAAAAGGATTGATTTTCAGAATTCACTGCAAAGAAATGAAAATGAGTTTATTAGTAAAGGTATCAGTATAAGAGCTCTGAGCCACAGGCCTATTGACTTGTTTTTTTCTGCTTGAATGTATCTGTAGGCAGACATCAGCTTGCTGCTTGTCTCACTTATACTCCAGTCAGAATCATTCCCATTTCATGAGTGTTTGTGTGAAGAAAATGATGCCCTATTTCTGTCCTGGATATCGGTGTAGAAGGGTGTGAAAAGATCATCAGGTGATCTTCAAAATATATTAAAAATAATTTTCCATTTGTAAATTGCCTGCACTGCAGAAATTCATCGGAATGGACAGACAGTGTTTAGCACTTACCTGAACTCCCTCTCGCACCTTTTCAGAGTTGCGAGTGATTTCCTGCCTTTCTGCGCCTGCCAGACACAGGAGGGATGGGCCTGTCTGCATGTGCAGCTCCAGGGGTTTACTCAACAGCCTGCAGGGAACTTCCCAAACCTGGGAAAGAGAGCTCACCTTATTTTGTGTTGCTTCATTTGTTTCATTTCTTGGTACTTTTGACTCTGTGGAAAAGCCAAATGAGGCTGGCTGTTAGGAGTCTGGGGGTAGTAACAGGTCTTCGTGGTCCTAACTGAGGTTACCTGGGTGGTAAGTCAGTCAGCCTGGGTTGGTCAGTTCTCCCTCACAATCACCAATCCCTCACAGCTAGCAGACCTTCAACAGATCATTTATCCTTCCACTCCTTAATTTCAAGTGTGAGTTTTCTGCTTTTAGATGCGTGTGTGACTCATGTCCTTGTGTAGTGATCAAAGGCATTTGGAGTTGTCTTGCTGGGAAAATAGGTTATGCTCAAGGGATGGCAAATTCCCTCCATCTTCAGTTGACCCTCTCTATAGAAAAGTTACTTGGTGTCCTAGTTTTGGTTGGGATAGAGTTAATTTTCTTCCTAGTAGCTGGGATAGTGTTGTGGTTTGGATTTAGTACAAGAATAATGTTGCTTGCTCAAAACTATGTTATAAAGCTACATTAAATATTTTGCAGAGCATCTTTATAGCTCTTGATAAGGAATGTTTTATTTAGACTAGATGAGTGTTGTAGGTCCCTTCCAACAATATTAGCGTTCTACTCTATTTAAGGGGTATACATTTGTACAGTTGGATTTTGCAAGATTCAAATTTTCAAGGTAAGAAGCAGGACCAGAAAGAGCACTTAAGAGTCATGGCATTTAGCATGGAACATGGAAGCTGTAAATATATTTGGCTTTCTTTTTTTTTTGTATCTATAAGTGTTCTTTTCTTTAGCACTTCAAGAGGATTGCATAGCTTGATTTTTATAACCAGGGCTGACTTCTCTGCAGTGAGCATCGCTGAATCTGATGAAAACTGCTCTTAATGACATCTGAACAAGACATAATGACCACGGCTTGTTCCATTGCCTTTATCTGTAAAACTTAGTAAATAGATAAAAATGTGGTTTCAAGTGTGCAAGAAAATTGTAGCTTTATAATTAGTAGAGGCTGAGTGTGTTACATGGAAGAAGAAAATTATTTTAAAAGATTGAATTTTTTTTTTTTTTCTTCTGGAAACATCATTTATACGGTTTCTTGCCAGTGGCATTCCCTACGAAAACATGAACTGAGCTTCAAAAGTGTCTGTGGATTTGTTGCATTTTTATTACTATTTCTGGGACAAAACCAGAAGAGACAGTAGTACTTAATATGTCTGCAAAGCACAAAAGCTGTAATCCAGCCTTGGCTTGAGAAAGGTTTGCTTCTGAGTCACAACTAAAGGAGAAAGGTAACCCGAGGAGGGGATGGAAATGGCCAAGGAAAGAAATTCATTTACCTGTAGGGACACTGAAAGACCTAGAGGGTTCAGGAAAGGAGAAGGCATGTAGTCACGTATTAGTTTTATCCAAGTACATCTAGAGAGTGCTAGAGAGTACAAAAGGGAAAAAAAAGGAAACTCATATATATATATATATATGAGTTATATCTTGGTAGCTCTGGCTGTAACTGCTCACCAGAGGCAAAACTGTTGCTGGTGCATTGTCCATTAAAATGCTTACACACTATTCATGCACTGGTGAGGTATTTAATACAGTCTTCCTCTGTAGTCTCCTGGTTTTTTATTGCTCCTGTTCTTGCCTGCTAAATATCCCAACATGTAGATACTGTTATTGAGTTGTATTCTCATTTCCTTAAGAATTTGGATCATTTTTTGTCTTTTCAGTTAAAAACCAAATCCTACTGCATGCATTATTTTTATAATCAACTTCAGTTATGTTTTCAGGTACTTGTAGTCAGCACTGGCCACAAATCTTCTGGGACTGGCATTTTGTATAGAAACAAGGTTTCTATAACAATGCTTCTGGGATGTCATTAAAGGGTTACAAACCCAGTTTGGCTGCAAGGAATTTGATTAGTGAAGCAATGCAGAGTTTAGTATGGCCAGGCAGTACTCTTTGGCATATACAAAAGTGAATCAGAGAATAGTTTAGGTTGGAGGGGACCTTTAAATGCCATCTCGTCCAACCCCCCTGCAGTGAGCAGGGACATCTCCAACTAGAGCAGGATGCTCAGAGCCCCGTCCAACCTCACCTGGGATGGTTCCAGGGATGGGGCAGTGACCACCTCTCTGGGCAACCTGCGCCAGGCTCCTACCACCCTCATTGTAAAAAAATTAATCCTCATATCTAGTCTAAATCTACCCTCTTTTAGTTTAAAACCATTATTGAAGTCTCTTGGAGGACATGAACTGTGACCTGAAAACGTCCTTGTTGTTTAAATATCTCTTTGCATCTTTATTTTAGAAAGCAAAAATGAACATGTGGAATGTTTTTCTTGAGCATAGCTGGAGAATAGCTTGGAGGATTCAGAGCATGCGAAATCCATTTCTAGAGTATATCAACAAATACACTATCCTTTCTCACTGTTCTTAAATGGACCATAGTGAAAGACTGCACCAACAAAATCCTACATTGACGCAGGCAGAATAGGTAATTACACTCTGCAATGCCTGTTTAAGGGCACAGGTATCCATTTCACAAATACTAATGAGCCTATGCAAATGCTGGGTGCAAGGGAAAAAAAACAGCATCCTTTGAAAATTTATCCCTTTAGACCAAATTCTGTCCTTGAATGTGCACACAGAATTTCCATTGACTTTGATGGGCTGTGCATGAAAACCTTTGAAAGAAGAATTTTGTCCTTAGAATTCCTTTTCTTTTCTGCAGCTTTCTGCTTGGCTCTTACGTTTTTATTTTCTCTTGGTTTGGCGGATCGAAATATTCCTGCATTGCTGCATTAAAAGGAATTTTCTTGGGACCATTTACTGCTTAGTTTAAAATTATTCTTCTTGAAAATCATTTAAATGACATGCCTACTGTAATAAAATAAATCTTTTTATTTTATTCACTGTGTATTTGGCAGATAGCTGATACAGTAGCTTTAGGAACTGTGCCATGTATAGTTACAACTGAAAGGAACATTGTGTTTTCAGAACATAGACGTGAAGCATAGATAATCTGCCTGAAATCTCTGACAATAAGCAGGAGTTCCATATATTAATTTGAGCATCAATCTGTTGTCTTTGTTGACCACTGGATCTGTATATTGGACTCTACTGAGCTAATGAGAAGTAGCCTGATACTTGAGTGAAACAAATCAGCTGGAGCCAGGTGGCAGACTAAAAGACATCGATTTTTTTAAACCACTGACTCCCACCAGTGTGATTTGATGCTACCCTACCTCCAGCAAGGCTTGAGATCTTGTTAGGGTTGTTCAGTTTGATGAACATTTCAATCAAGAACTGCTGCCCTACCGCTGCCAGTTCCAGTGCCTATCTCAAACCATCTTTCTTATTTTGTAAGGTGGCCAAATAAGTGAGCTGGCCAGTTCTTCGCTTCTATTAAGAGTGTAAAGGGGTAAGCAAAGGCTTTCCCTATGACAGATTAGGCTGTGAAGGTATTGTCTTGTGTTAATTTTCATCTCGCTCTGTGAGATAAGCTAATCTTATTTGCAAAGATGACTGTTTCTTATCACCAGTCTCTAAGGTGCATCATTTAAACTCACAAAATTAGAGGACCTTTAATAAAAAAAAAATTTTGCAATCAGTCCTGCCTCACCCTTCAGAGTGAGGAGAGGAAAAAAGGAAAGGAGATGTTTCCCATCCCAGTTTTGGCTAATATTTTAATGCTTCTATTGAAGACTTAAATTCTTGCCCATCCAGGCTGACTTACAAAAACAACCTCTCCTTTGTTTTCTGCTTTCCTGCTCACTGGTAAACTTTCCTTTTAACCTGACCTTTTACTGTTTCTCTTGTCTTTCCTTGCTAAAACTTACCTCTGTTCTCAACTGTAGGCACTAACAAAAATTTCATAGGACATTGCCAAATCCTTGGCGTTTTCAGCACGTCCTACTAACATAGATTTTGCCAATAGACTATGAAAGTTGGCATATGTGAAAGCGGTCTGCTTCTTCCCCCATATATGTAGCCAGGTTTGAGTGCCCAAATAGAATCCATACATCATTTGGTATGAAAGTCCCATTCCATGGCATCTTCCTTCCCGTTTAGGTAAATGGCAAATTTCCCACAGATGCCAGTGGTGCAGTGTTGGGTATTTTGCCTGTTTACTGTAATAATATCTTTAACATTGGACTGAATATTTATGTGTCTGTATGCTTTTCAAAATGTTTATGTTGGAACAGCCTATAAACTATTCCCTTGGTACAAGCCTGTTTCTGATTGGAATATTAAGAAAGCAGATTGTTTAAATGTGTCCATTATGGTAAGTCAATCAAAACATTGCCATGCTATACAGCAAATATGGAAATGCCTCATTTATTTGCTGATGTCAGATTTTTAGGGGATACCAACACTACATTGTTACCATCATTACAATGCCTCAACTGGGTATAATCAGAGTGTCTCGCTCTCTATGACAATTTTTGGAAAGGAGCTTGTGATTGACTATTTAATGAAGCAGAAAGTGGAGTTAGGTTTGCATTATAGGAGAATGCTGAAATGAAATCTCATCCTCAAAAGGAAAAAACCCTAACTTTCCTCTTTCTTCTTCTTCAGATGTCTTCATTTAAATGCAAATAGCAGCTTCATCCACAATGTAATAAAAAAAGCCTCTTTTTTTCCCTGGGAAACAATAATGAGGGTAAATTTAAGTCATTTCATTTTTGTAATAAGATAATCCTTTTCAATGCTCATGGTAATATTATGATAAAGGTTGATTTTTAAATTATTATTTTTGGATAGAGGAATGTCTTTTTGGTATTCATAGAAGCAGGAATTCTGAATTCACTATAACTCTGCCCAGATGCTGCCCCTGGGGTCAGAATCTAGGTCATATGATCTAGATTCTGTTGAGCCCAGCGGGCAGATACTCCATAATATTATCTGCAACTAAATCTTTTCCCACCTATGCTTTTTCTGGGTGCTAAAAATGATGGTATGGTACTTGTGGGATTTCTTTGTGGTATTTGTATACAAGCGGATTTCATCAGCCCAAGACTGGTGACACTTACCTAATGTATACCATAGTGACAGTAGAGGAGATGACAACATGTCAAGATGTCTGTGAGGTTCTTGAACTAGTGTTCTGGTTTATCAAACACTTTCACTCAACATCTCACTGACTGGCCCAGGCTGTACTAAGGATGTCCAATTGCAGCTGGTGTGGATAACAGACAATTAATTTGTTGGCCATATTTTCTGACACTAAAATTCTATATCCTGTAATATATGTTCTTTGTAACACTGATAGGAAGTGTGCATGTCCGCTTACATGCGTAGGTGCAGTGATTAGAGATCTGCAGTAATGTTTAGCTGGTAGCATGAGCATTTGATAACTTTCTCTGTCAGTTCTCCTTGAAACACATTACCCCAATCTTATTCTCTTTCCAAACTGAGCATCTTCAAAGTACTTCTTTCCTTTAAAAAAAGTCCAAGACAAAACCGATTCTCTTTCCCTAGTATCTCGATAGAGCAAATCTAGAATAGATAATATGCAGTGTTGGAAAGAGGTTAGAGCTTGTTGGTAGAGGAATATGTTTTTTACAACAGCTTAATATTCGGAACTCAGAATCTTTCTATTTAGCCATGGAAGATCCAAAGGCAGTAGGGTCTCATAGCAGATAGGTGTACAGCAAGACCTTTCCAACAGTCCAGCAATCAAAACATACTTTTATTAATGTATCCTTTGTTTATCAAAAGTCAAATTATTGATGTATCTATCAACAGATATCAGAACAATTGTTGATGTAGCTAATGAAAAAGAATGGGCTGCCTACATTTCAAGGGACTGGCCAGACTTTACTCATGTGCCCTTGGTGATTTGGGGTTATTTTTCATCTAAGAATAAGCAAATACCAGCCTTTCAGCCACGTACAGGTCTAATAGAAATGAGTGGAAAGATTTTAAAATTGGCAGAGTCGACTTTCTGTAACTGATACTATGAATATTAGTATTAGTTGTAATGATACTGTTACTATCAGCTATATGTATACGGTTTACTTGGTTCTATCAAGCCTTTGTTTCACTTTGAATACATGTCTTTAAGGATATTTCAAGTTCATGTCAGTAATCTTTGGATGCTGATGCAGATAGTTGCTTTGGATGCTTTGTCAGGTAGTTGAATTCTACGTCATGCATTTTGAAGTCTCTCTCAGCACAGCAAGAGGGCAATAACCTGTATTACGTCCAAGATAATTATCGCAATATACTATAGATATATATTACCTGCATTTTGCTTTTCTTTCTATTGCATATTTTTACATTGTAAGACTTTAATTAGCACATTAAATACATAGTTTCCCTTTATGAAGCCAGAAGGGTTTTCTTTGCAGTGAAAATGAGTGGTTCAATTACCCTTCTACTAATGGATAAAACGTAATTAACATTGTCTTGAGGCTAATTTTCATTTATGCTGCCATTCTCTGTAAGCTGAACATCATTCTCTGGGAAAAGTCAATGTGTCACTTCTATTAGCCCAGTTTGCACTTTAACACCAAGAAAATTAATTCAAGATACATTAACGTACTTAACTTCAAATACAATGAAATGATCTGCTGACAGAAGATAACTCTAACGTGTCCTTTATGAAGTCATGCAGTTTGGTTGTGGGTGTGCTTGATAAATGGGATCGTATTTACGTGTGTACACTTTGCGAAAAGGACAGAATGTAAAAAGCATTTCCAAGCCAGCTGCTGTTCATAAACTTGCCAAGGTTTACATCCTTTTACATGTGAACAGTAGCCAAAACACCTTTTTTTTTTTTAGGTGGGCTTTTTTCCATCAGCTATGTTGTATTTAAAGGCTACAGCTGTGCAATTGTATCTGAGTTTTTAGGCCTGAAAAATATTGATGGTATCTGTTCTGTCCTTGTAGCACAATTGCAGAATCATTTGCAGTAGATTTTGGGGCATATTTTAGTGCTTTAGAAGCCTGTAAAGAAAACCACAGGCAGTGGACCAGAGCTTTAAATGACTTTTCTACTCTATATGTTTTTAAATACCTAGTCTGTGCTGCCATGCGTGAGGCAACCGGGATTTCTCTGCTTTCACTGGAACTTTACAGTCAGGTGCTTGTTAGGAAACATTTCCCCACATTTAGTTTACATTTTCCATTACCCGCTTTAATCCTAAAGTTTCTAGTTGTCGTCCTCTCTGGGCCCCTAAACAATACCTGTTTTCCTCCCCTTTATTTGAGTCTCACACAAAGAGACTAGTTCCCTACTATGGAAAAGGCTGTAATGTAAATAAGAAATACGTATCTATTGAATTACTGTTACAGGTTCTTTCTAGCAATTATTCCAGTTGCTGCTTCAGTTGACAGTGGTTTACCCATGTCCTCACCTCGTCATTGGACATGTTTCACCATGACTGGTATTATGGTGAGATAATGAACCTCCCTTCACCTTCACTCTATCCATCCCAAGAACACACACCCAAAACAGAAAGTGACATAACAGACCTCTGAAATCTTCATCTTTGTCAGAACTGACTCCTTGATGCTTGAGTTTTTTGTTCTAATTCCAAAAGAAACAATCTGACCCTGAAGCATCTATGTGGAAGTCAAATGTTTTGCTATTGTTTTCCAGTTCTTATATATCCCCCATGGACAAACCTTTAGCACCTGCAAATCTGAAACAAGAATAACCATGGTGACGAAGAGACTGTGGTGTGATTATAGTTTTGCTTTGCCCTCTATTGGGAGCGCCTTTTTATAGCAGTAACCTCTCTATGTAACACTGTAAAAGTAAGTGGGATAGGATGAAGGCGTACCAGGTGTGCAGAGTGAGATAAACTCAAATAGTTTTATTATAACAGCAAAATCTACTGGTTCTTATAGAAAAAAAAAACATGCTTTAGGAAGAGACCGGACATTTCCACAGTGAAAGGCTCAGCAATTCTACTTCAGTTTCCACCAGGGACTGCAGAAGCAGAAGTGAGGAGTGTAAGGCAGCTTCCCCAACCCCTGCTTCTGCAGGGCTGAGTGCCCCCACTACAGGAATTATTTTAGCCCTGTGGCAAGTGGGCCATTTGGGCCTTTGCCATTCTTTTAGGTACCCAAGAGCAGAGTTTGGCATTAAATTCTGCAGAATATGGATGAAACCAGTATTCAGAGTGAGCTTACAATGTGCCTTTGATTTTGGCATTTAGGAATAGTTCCGCATCCATCACCTGCCTCTAGGGTGAGAAAATAAAGAGTAATCACAGAGTTATCATGAATGCAAAAAAAAAATCTATTATCAATAAACTTTTCCTTCTCAAGATACTTTCAAGTCCATTTTGCCTTGGATCATTATCACAGTGAGCAAAGCTTGGAATCTCCAAAAGAAGTTAACTTTTAATTCAGGCCAAGACATCAGTCTTGGCGCAGCTGATTGCCTGCTGTAATGAACCAAGGGTCTGATTTCATGTTGCTTCATATAGCAGTGGGCTGCAGATAGGTCATCACAGGTTAATCAGTGCAATAATGATTAATAGTTGAATTAAATGTAAAAAGGCCAGGAAGGGTACATCTAATACAATGCTTTTCTTCAGTTGCCTCCTTCTCAGGGTGTGTAGGAGCATAAATGCCCAGGTGGTTTTGTCCTTGAGGGGTGGTGCCCACCATGGTTAAGGATAGCTTCTTCAGTGGCTTGGCAGTGGTAGGTAGAGCTATGGGAGTCAGCCAGATCAATCCAGTCTTTTCCGTGATGTACATATAAATTTGGAAATCTGTCTTTCTCCATCTGGAGTGGACTTGTTTGTGTCAAATTGCAGGGTGTAAACACTCAGCAATTAACGCAGAGAATCAAGAGCCCTTCACTGTCTGTCCTAGCTCACAGTTCTGCTCTAAAGTCTGTTGAATTCATTTGAGGATGAGTGAAAACCTTTCTGAGGGTCTACTGGGCTGAGGAGTGGGAGTGACGTCTGAACTCTAATGCAGCTGAGAAAAAAATATAGGGAAAAAACACAAATTAAGACCTACTTGTTTCAGAAGACTGGTGGGTTATGGTCCTCACCATCACTAGCATGAATAGGTAGGGAGAAACATGTACGTGAAGACAATATCCTGTTTGGACTGAGGTTGAATCTATAGGTAAAACCACAAGGAATGTGTAGGTGAGAAAAAGAAGACTACCTGGTAATAGACACTGTAATCATTCCCAAGAACAAGTCAGGTGTCAAATCTTGTGCTCTGCAAAAGCAGCATAATGGAGAAGATGAAATATCTCTGACTGGTTTCACCATGTGGAAGTAAAACTTCTTGAAGGTTCAGAAACAGGGAAATATTATGGACACACAATTGTGTCTCCATCTGGTTCCCACCTTGAGCCTTTGAAAGTGGTACCTGCATCATGTGATGCCTTCCTGGGAGTAGTAGAATAGTAACCCCCAGACTTGCTGCCATCCAAATGAGTGAGCCATAAAGTGTAATTTCTTAATTAAATTTTGGCAGAAAAGCACAATAGCCACTAGGTATGTGGCATAGAAGAAAGCTTTAAAACAGCTGCTTTATTTCAGCAAATTTTCCGTGGATCTAGCTGTTTATGCTGAACATGTATCTTACTTAATTAGGCCCAAATGCATGAAATATGTGGAAAAATAGAGCAAAAGCACATAACTTCAGAGATAAGACACAGTTTGCACTAAAGCAACAGATTCCTTCCTCTTTTCTGAATTTGAATGTAGTTAGAAAAAGAAGTAAGTTCCCCCCAAAAATCCGATCGTTACAGCATTAAATATATATATATATATATGTTAGTAACAAGGTTGTAAGAGGCCTGGCTGATAAAGTTAACATGAAAAGACACTTTTTTTCTGTAATGCACAGCCTGGTCCTGTGTACAGATTGTATTGAAAACCAGTTTCAAAAGACACATTTGCTGCTCGGGATCTCATCTCTGCAGGAATGCTCAGCCCACCTGCCCATTATTGCTCTCATTAAATCGGTGTGCCCGGTCTCAGAAAATGTAAGGGTCTGTCAGCGTTTCCATTTAATAACTATCGCATGTGATACATTGGCCTTTTTCTTTTTATTGCACAGAGGTTATCAGTATGCTGTGGACACTATCATATTTTACAATATATTTAAGAAACAACAGGATTTAAATTTGATTGAACAGTTTTGACTGAGATGCTGGATTAGCATTTCAAATACTTTTTTGTGCTAACCTCTTGGGTAAGCCCTAATTATTTAAAAGTAAAATGCTTTCAGAAATAGATGGCATTGCTAATTGAAACAGTCAGAAATGAAAAAATAATGTACATGCTGCAAGTTAACCAAAACAATTTGACTGTCTGTAGGGACCATTACAGCAATCAGAGGTAGATTAACTATGGGGAGGAGCAGGGGGGAACAAAGAGTCTAGAACAACATATACCAACTAGGAGCCTAAGCACATTTGTTATAAAATATGTATGAATTTCTCAGTCTTTCTGTTATCTGATGTTGTGTATTATTAAGGTACATTATGGGCATGCTAAATAATTTCATAATTGTATTCCTAAAAAATTATATTTTGTTTTCCTTTTAAAAGAAAGGAAAAAAAAGAACAGTAAGAATCAAAATAAATCTGGACACCAAAATTCTGCTCGGTACTTTCAGGAAGCGAAATTATTCTGAAACAGCCCTTCAAGTTGGAGTTTGAAAATTATCTGTTAAGTGAGCAGAGCGGTGTCCCAGAGTAGTTTTATATCAGCTTCGGGACTGCTCTGTTCATTCCACTCTGTGGTGGGGGGCATTGCTGGCTAGCTATGGATCACCGTCATCACTCAGGCACCAATAAAGTGTCTGAAAATCTCACCCTCAGTTTCTTTCTCCTTTCTCTTTTTCCAGTAAACACACAGGTCGCAGTGGTTTTAGACATCTCATTTAAACCGCAGCTTGAATACAAAACATAGTTCATAATTCCTGCACCACCTGGGAGCCAGAGCCATGAGGTATCGTTGAAGTCTACATTCATGTGAGCTGGAAGGTTTTTTCCCCTCTAACTCTCATCTCCTTAACATAGGTTTTCTCTTGATTCAAGAGAAAAATATGACCAGTACTGACAAGGGAAATCACCATGCTTATTCCATCCCAGGAGCGCTCTGAAATACAACTAATTACGTTTTATAAGACTGCTAAACAAACGGTGCAGAAGGAGCCCTGTCTTGGCTCTGTGCCAAATAAGCTGCTACAGGGATCACAGCTAAAGTGACAATTGATAGATTCAGTAGCTCTACAGCAGCTCCGTCGAGGGGACCGTACACCCCTTAGCAGGGACTTCTGCCAGCCCCAGCTCCTGCAGCTCTCAATGTACAAAGCAGAAGGGTGACGAAATCTTCAATCCAAAGGATCGTTTTAGCCAAGCTCCAATTTATTCATTTCCAACTATATAGGCATCCTCTCCTGTTCAGTACCTTCTTGCCCACTTCTTAGCCTGTGCTTCTGCTTCAGCTCTGTAAGTGCACTATTTCAAGCATGAGCCAAGGCTGTGGGAATAAAAGTAGAGCCAGAAGCTGTAGTACCAGACTCCCTCCAGTTCAAAGCACCTTCCCACCAAATAGGAAGCCACAACAGTGACATCTCTGTATTTCAGAACTGAAGTTGTACGCTTTGCAGTATTTTGGCTATTAGGAATTGTTCAGAGGAAAAAATGTTATGGGTTGTACTGTTGAATTCTATCCATCCTAATGCAGTTTCAGAGCAAATCCCTCCATGTCATATATGTAGAGCATTAAAGGAAACAGCACTCAAGATGATGCTGTAAAATGTGCTTTAATACCACAATCACTTATTATGTTCATGTTGTATCTTTCATAATAATAATGACTTTGAAAGCAAATGTTTATGCAACATAAACCTAGCTTAAGGCAGACTTTAGAGTTCAGAGAGCTCCAAATGCTTGTCAGAATATCTCACAAGCACTTAAAAAACTTAAATTCCCAGTGTAGGGTTTTTTCCAATGAAATCTCTTCCTTTTCCTCCATTTCCTCTGCCTGGGTGACAAACCTACCCTGAGGTGGATGAGAGATGGATATTTTTATGACTCAAAGGTTTGCACTTTGACCTCTTTGAAAGCTTTAGGTTCTACCCACAAACCCCAGAGTACCCAGCAGCCTTCAGTCTGATGTCTGGGTGGAGTTTTGGTGACTTTGCTTTAATAGGCTTTATCTGTAGAAGGTTTTAATACTGCTCTATTTGCTCAGCAGTGCCTGCATTGATACCAAATGGACATTCCCAGGGACTCAGATGGTGGGAGGCTTTATAATACAGATTGCATTTGGCCAGAAGGAGAAAAATATATGAGGAGCCTCTTAATATCCCTACAGGGATGTGTCTTTCTCATTTTGATTTCCCCTTTTTCATACATGCTGGAGCCATTTCTGTTTCTTTGCTTCTGTGGCTCCAAACTGAGCTTTAAAGTTGGTGCCTTGTCCATTCTTCATAATATGTCACCCCATTGAGGTGTCTAATGTCAAATTTTGAGGGCAGACTATGGAAGAGCAGTTGCATATCTGAGGAAGATGCTGCACTAGGCTGTAGGAAAGCTTACGTGCTGGTATGGAGTAGAATGTCTGGGACAGGATTCAAGCTCCCATTGAATTTGAAGAGGTTGAGTACTGGAGGTTCAGGAAAGGAGACTTTATTCTCTCTTGCCCTCATTACAAGGTGAGCCAAGCCTTCCACCCAGTTGTGCAGTCTACTGGTGAATGTGTAGTAGATGCCACCTTCTGAGTCTGACCTATACATGATGTAAATCTGTTGGTGCTGATGTTGGAGAACATGGCTGTAGTTTTTAGTGTAGGAGATCTATAGTTTGGTAGCAATTTTGTTGGTTATTATAGTGACCCCCACACCCATTTCTCTGCGACTTTAGGAAATAACTGAAAGCGAGGTTTGTCCCAGAATACATTGTAATTGGAGAGTATGAAATAATGTTATGCCCAGTTGATCCATTTGTTGTATTCACAATCCTCTGGTCCTTATTCTGGCAAGGCAGCCTAGCTGGCAAGACACGACTGGTAGGAGTTTTTCCTGAAAATGTCCTATGAGATCAGGACTACAGTCTGCAGAGCACTCTAGGTTAAAAAGGAGCTGTATAAATTTAAAAATTCATGTGCTGCTTTCAGCTCCCACTGGGCTTCCTGGGGCTTCAGCAAGATTCTTGTGATGTTGAAGAGAAGTAAAGACAGCGAAGTTTCCCATGTTAAATATTTGAGTCCCGATGCTGAAAGAATATGTCACCATAAAGCTATATTGACAATTAGCAACCCCTCTGCCTCTTCCATATCAAGTCTTATTCAGCTGAATGGCAATGGATTATATGTTGTATAATGAGGCATGATCTATCCCAAGTATTTAGCATAATGGAAGAACAATAAATCATTCTGGAGCTGTCAGCATTAGACTTGGATGCTTTATGTTAGGTAAATAAACAGTGCCTCATTATATTCTGGAGTTTGTGTGAAATCAGGAGGCAGGAATTGTATTATTGTGCTTCCAATGGTTGATAATTATTTTAAACCATTGGAGTGAATAGGTTGTAATTCATTTGTACCTCCCTTTTGTCTGCTGTTGAAGATGACTTGAGAAATAGCCAATCTTGTAAGCACTGCGGTGTGCCTGGCACTGATAAATGTATCAAACTCTAGCATGACTTTATCTAGGAAACAGATTTTGATGGCTTGCTAGGATTTAGGTCATTGGATAATTCAGCACAAACTGCAAATCTTCATGCTGTTGACAAAAGACAGAGCACAAATAGGCAGCACTTTCAATAAATCCCAGACCCGTAAGTAGCTCTCTTTTCACAGATTTATAGTAAATGTCCTTGAAAGCTAGCCAAAAAAATGAACACCCGGGGTCTAGATTGACAGGTTGGCTCCTCAGATTTGTTGCATCAATGTTTGCCCTGTCAGACATGTCGTAAAAGACCTGCTCTATATTGCAATGGGAATACGTGCAGAATATGAACTTTGTAGGATGCAGATCTAACATCCTCCAGTGTACAAGGAGAACTCCTCTGAAATTACTAGGGTCACATGGCTACCACACTAATTTATCTGGGACTTGAGTAAGTTCCTCCTACTAAACTTTTTGAATGTTAAAATCTTAAAGTGGGAGACTAAGATCTATCTCAGAAACCCAGGAGACTGGTTGGTTTGTGTGGGGAAAAGACAGGAGACAAAGAAACTGGGAATATCAAAAGCAGGGGTAACTTTAGGTTAAAGGATACATATTTTTCTGATACATTCTTTCATTCTGTTTAGCTTAACAGAAATTTAAAATAAAAAAGGAAAAAACCCTGTCCCTCAAACACAGATAAGCCAGCCGTGTCCATCTTCTGAATAGTGACTTCTTGAGCCTTTCTTTCAGAGGCTGGTCATCTTTTCCATGCTAGGAATAAATTTTAAATAGTGCATATGATTTCAAAGTTTCTTTCCTTTTCTTTTTTAGAAATTCAGGTCTAGTCTAGCTTAAAACACTCTATGACAATAGAGAATTAATATATGTCACACCTAAAAAGAGAGTGGAGACTGAGTGACAGTGGTTGTGCTCCGATTAATCTAAATCCTGGTTTCTGGCATGCTTTAGTTAACACTCATTTAATTCAACTGTGTAACATAGAGGGGGAAAAAAATCTTTGTCAACCTCAGCACCCTACTCCACCAGCTGTAAAAATTCACACCACCGACATTATGTGTTTTGTCACTAAACCACATCCCTTGGGGTTTAGTGCCATTTTAATGAACGTCAAAAGGATGAATACCTTTGTATGACGTCTGGAGATAGGATTTAAGACCTGTGGATTTGTAAAGCAAGCTCTACTCGTTAATCTAAAGCCTTAGATCTCTTACCTTAGCAGAGGCAGAAGACTGTGCACATGAAGAAAAACACCCTTAGCGTGCGTTATCACTGGGGAAATTAGTTTCAGAATTGGCCTTGTTTTTCTTATGGGATTAATACATTTTCAGGTGCAACAGGGAAAACTGTTCTTTACTGCTATCCTCCCCAAAATGAGGAGCTCTGAAAATCCTGCTTTACCAGTTCAGAAAGCCTATACTGGAAATCTTAACTTTAAAACTGGACTCTGAATGTACAAAGGTGAGAAAGCACACATGAGGACTGTCACTTTTTTAGTGCTCAGGGATAGCAACACAGTGAGCCAGGCGCATCTTCAGGCACAGTCTGTGGGTTTTCTCCAACAGCAGCCATCAAAGGTGTGTTGTGTTCCTGTTTCACAGTCTAGTAACATAAAGCTCTGATCCTGCTAGCTTCTGCTGGAGAAAGTGCTCCCAGGCTTCAGCTCTGCCTCTTCACTGCCATCCATTCTTGGCTCGTGTTTCTCCCTCCCCCAGTGGGGATATCAGATTCATGGCTTCTTGTCTAAATCACAAACCATGAGGTTTTAATGCCCCCATCCTCTGAACTGCCATGGCCCTGATGAAATGTTCTTGTCAGCATGCTGGGGCTGGAGTCATGAATGAAACACCCCAGCTAACCTCTGGCACGACACTGCTCTAGGTACAACTGTCAGTTTTGCACATTACAGCACATGGAAATATTTTGTGAGATTCATTCCACTTGCAAGGAAGCAAGGCTCAGCTCCAGCATTCATCATAGCCAGCTTTCGGAGACATCCATCTCCAGTATGAACACCTCCTCCTCTTTGAACTGCACTCTCTGAGAGGATGTTAAATACACTGCACCTCGATCTAATACAAAGTTCTGGTAGGATGTTACCAGTATTAATAGACTTTAAATATTTTGTCCCTCTGACTTAATTAGAAATAGATCGTGTCCGTTCATTGTAAGTGAGCTTCTGACACTGATCTTTGCTTTCGCTTTGGTCTGGGTAGGTAGCTTAGCAGACCACCTTTTGTCTAAAGCTACTGCATGTCTGCTTGTAGTCTTCAGCAATCATAAATGTATTTGTTCCTATTTAAGGTCTCTGTGCACCACCCCCACGTGGCCTGGAAAAGACCAGGTGATAATGTGAATATAGATTAAATTGTATTTTAAGTATTACTTCTCTGATTGCAATTTCTGGTCCTTCTGATGAAGTGGTCTGTCTGTTTGTGTAATCAATTGGAATGCTTTGAAAATTGCTCTGGCACTAAGGAGGGCAGGAAGAAAACATTCCTTTACAGTAAGCATTTCAAAAGAATATTTGCAGCCAGAACATCAAATTAATTTCCCCAAAGAACAAGCTGAGCTGATCAAAACCAAATTGATCAGTGGTTTTGCACATATTTGAATACAAATAATTTAATTTCAAAAAGCCAGTTAAATACAGGAGCTCATGGTTATTGCTGTATTTTCTGAAGCACAAAATAATAATTTTCTTAGGGTCCATTCTCTTGTTTTTGTCAACCATGGAATAAGTTGTAACATCCTTTTTTCTGGGATGCAGGCAGGTGCAGAGGCAGCCCAGTGACTGGGCAGACATCATCAGGGCACAGCTTGAGACCTGATGTTTACTCAGATGCCAACCTGTGCAGGTAGAGCAGCAGCACATCATTCTTGTGTTTTCATTTTTTTCATGTTTTTCTCCAAAGCTTTAGATTCTCAGTGGTACTCCTTTGGGAATTCTAATGGAAAAACAGTTGAAAGTTTCAAAATCTCTAGAAGTTCTGCCATATCTTTATGCATTCTCGGAAATTCTTTAGTGTTTGGGAGAATTGACTATCACTAGCACCCATACTTAGTTTTACTTTTTTTTTTTTGAGATGTGCCTCATCACAGTAGTTAGTGAATTACACTACAGTTACCTAATACCCCACAAGGCCAGTGATTTAGGATCCTTTTGCTAAATATAGGGAATTGAGAAGCTTAGTTAGACTTCATAACTGTTCTTCAGGCCTTTCACGGTATATGTGGCTGAAGTGGGAGTCGGTGTCTAGGTCACCTCTCTGTCCTTTGGTTATATGCTTGTTAATTGCTGTCCTATTCCTTAAACTTGTTCTGAACCTCATCTGTAGGAGAGGTGGTGTCATAAACAATAAAATAGATGAAAACCACAGCGTGTGACATTGATTACAAAAATGTGAATTCATCCTCCCTAAAATCAAAATCGATACCGTTTAATGTAATTCAGGCAAAAAACCTTCAGTATAATCCCAGTCCTCTGAAAGGCCAAACAATTAGTATGGAAAACTTCCAAAGTAGAGCTGAATATAGTGAATGCAAAAGATGAGGTTCCAGTTGGGTGCTTTTGCTCTCTACAGTTGGCACAAATCTAGCGGGTCAAACAGGAGCGTGTCCAGTACGCTAAGACTAACCTTTGTAAAAATGTTGGGTGCTGAGAAAAACATTTTATTTTATTAGAAGTAGCTTTACCAACCTTTTCTACTAAGCCATACAGTAATTAACATGAGATTTTGTATCTTTTGGAGCCAGAACAGGTGTGTATACACGCTGAAAATAGAAAACCTTTGAAAGACAGCTTTTGGGATTGATTCTGCAGGCATGGTTTAGCTTCTGGCTGGAAGAGATGGCAGCCTGTGTCTGAGCAGCTGTGTTGGGTGGTGTTGGACCCATCTATGTTGGAGAGTCATACGTGCCTCTCATGTGAAGCCACTCTGATTGTGCTGCAGTAGTGAAGCAAGTTGTGAAATGGTGGATGATCATTCAAAACTCAGTTCAGATCCTCGCAACTTGCCTGTTGTGACTGGGAGCACTGTGGGGTGTGCTTGACTCCCAAGATCAAAGGAGAGCTCTGGGTCACCCTGCAAGCTGTTCTAGAGAAAATAGTGATGGGTGGCAGAGGTGCTCCAGTCAGGCTGACTGACAGCATGCAGAAAATGCACAAAATAAAGGAGACTTCAAGGGATCTCTAAAACATAAAAAGGGCATGGATTTGAAAAATGCAAAATTCCATCTATTTGTCACAATGTGATGGTTTGCAAAGGGATGCTGGCACTTTGCATTTTACATATTATGTCTCACCCTTTATCCAAGCAATGATTTCAAGAGAGTTTGTAAATACTGTCAATATGCTCTCTTCATAAGCAAATGTGAACCTAATTGCAAGGAAGTTAAAGTAGAAAAACTGACATTTTCAAAGCAAGGATCACATTCTGATGTGAATGGTTCAAGTATGACACCTAACTTCGTAGCCATACTATGAGTTATAAGCAGCCTGATCACCAAAAATGCTCAGCACACAATTCCCAGGCAGCTCACTTGTATTGAATTTTAATAGAGTAAATTCACTTAATTAGGTCTGTAAACAGGGATCTAGGTGAGTGACAGCACCCAGGTTTGAAAATATTGTGCTTTGGCTTGTCTGTGCAGCAAATGTGTGATGCCACTACAGCCAGGACACGGCCTGGTCAAAAACTCATCTGCTCCTGAAGAAACATAGTCAATAGATTATTGATGGTTTTTATCATAAAGCCTCTTGCAGGAAAGGCTTCTCTCTGGCCAGAGAGAACAAAGATAAAGTCATCATCCACATATCATTGTATCAGTATCATTCATTATCTCAGCATAAGCATAAAATTTTGTAGAGATAGCTATTCCAGATTTTCATTAGTTGGGAAGAGAGATTAAGTTCTTGCCCCCAGTAAAAGATTAAGCTCTGTGCATGTCCTAACTCAAACCATGTCAGTAGTTTCAGTGAAGTGACTGAAAATCCGGGGAATAATTACTGAAATGACCAACCAAATTAGTATCAGGGGAGTCAGGTGAGTTAGATGAGGTGATGTGAGAGCAGTAGTACTAAGAGAATGGGGTTACTTGGCAGACAGCAGTGTTCAGGATACTAAAGACAGTATTTTCATAGATGATTATGTAGAATAAATAATCCTCATATGGAATCTATTCACACAGTTGTGGAAAAGCAGACATTAAGGTCTGAGCATCAGAGTTTAATGTGAACAGAATCTCTAAACAGAGAGTTGACAGTGTTAACAAAGGTAATATTAGATTTGAATGAGAAACTTTATACAGTTAATTAAAAATCAAACACACAGTTATAATAGAAGTAATTATCCAGGAGTATTAAATCGGTTGCAACTCCAAGCCCATAAAAGAATTAATCAGGAATAATTTAATATTTGATATTGAGGGCTTATATTTTCCACTAATGCCAAAATCCATTGCATTAACCAATACAATTCTTCAAGTCTATCTGTAAAATGAATCCCTGAAAGCAGGACAATAGATGAACAATTCTATGGCAAGAAGTTTTAATTCTACTTTTAAACTACAGTTACAGTAACTAGAGTCCTGTTTCTGTCTAGAGAATCACGCTGACTAAGGCTAAAGATTTATCTGATTCATTTCCCCGTGTCCAACAGTGGCTGATAGCAGAGGCCATGGGAATGATACAAGAGCAAAGTAAGTTGCATTCAAGGGTGTGCAACTCAGCATGTTTGTGATCTAGTTATTTCTTCCATTAATTTATTTCATTGCTCTTTAAATTGCAATGGAGGTCGATCTGTGCAAACACTCCTCTTTTCTGTGGCAATGAATTTCACGATTCATCTACGTTCTGTGGAAAAAACCATCATCTTCTGTTTGTTTTGAGTCCTGCCATCTGATAATTTTCTCCTTTTGTGACACAAGACTATGAATCTCTGGTTTTGGTTCCCTTTCGCCAGACCACTAATCATCCCATGGGTCTCTTCTGTAGACTTTCTCAGACATTGTTTTTTCTTGCATCTCCTTTTTAGCCCTTTTGGGGCCCTTCTCAGTTGTCCTAGACAGGAACAGTAAATAATTAAAGGAAATTAGAGAGGGAAAGCAAAATGGCTTTTGTGAAGAGGGAGTTGAAATGCTGGGGTCGTTGGAGGAAACTCCTGAGGTAGAAAGCAGAAAGGCATAAAAGAAGCATTGAACGATGAGGAGATTGTGGTTACCATCGAACCGCTGATAAGTTACCAACTCAGCTCAGACTGGCTCTCACTAAAGTCAGTGCAAGCCATCGCACTAACTCTGATTCTTGAAAACAGGATTTTGTTGAGCAAGGCTGTCATTTTATCAAGGTAGGTCAGGACCTTTGTGCAGCTTTTGGCTGCAGGACCCCTAGCTTGTAGTAAATTTTGAACACACAGGAAAACCTAAGCAGATAAAAGCAAAAGTCAGATTATTTCAGTCCCATGCGTCTGGCAGCCCCTTGAAGAAGAACCAAGCTTTTATTGCTGTCATCTAAAGATTTTCTTCTTCTTTTTTAACCCAGTAAATAAGCTTGTCACAAACCGGTACCAAGCCTGCTGCAACCATTTATCAGCTTGGCTCCTGCAGGAGCAAATGTCTAGAGGCAGGCTCTATAGCTGGTAACAAAGTGATAAATGATCACACCAGGCTCAATGTTGGCATCTGGAGGCAGTTATCTATCAGATCAAGTGCCTTATAAACTATTGATAAAAGGTTCCATACCTTCCTCTTCCTTCCTAACTGTAAACTTATCTCCGAACAAGTTATCTGGAGAAAATTCATTCTGCAAGCATATAATTTTTAATTTTCAAAATGTACAATAAAAGGTTAGGACCTTGAGACACTTTTAGTTGCATTTGGTTAAGGTTGCAGACTACCGTATCATGATAAGCTAGATGGTCTGTTAGTCATCACTAAAATCTGTGAGAATTTTGCTGATGAAGTCATCAGATACAATATGAGTCTTAGTCCTTTCTAGATGCCTGACCTTGGAAACCGCCTCCTATGTAGTCATCTAACACTGCAAATAGCAGCATTTATTATCAGTGTGAGTGTTGCAGCCGAGAACTGTTCAGGTTCCCAACTTCATAATCATTATAGAGTGACTAGTTCTTAATATAGAGCTTTCTTCATGTGATTTTGTCTCATACTGGAAAGCAAGGGAAGCTGAAGGAAAAAGGAAAAAAGCTGTTTGCCACTCTTGCACTGACATCAGAAGAATGATTGGATACAGATCTCTGTATACATCAGATTAGGAAAATATTTCAAATGTCCTAGGTACAAAATATGTAATTTGATGTCAAGTCCAGATTTATTTCCTTGAGGACATTGGACTGATACTAACATAAGTTCACTACCAATCATTCCAGACGGATTAGACGTTAAACAATTGTTGCCGAACATACAATATAGTCTTAAAGGCATTGAATCTGCAGCATGCATGTTCCCCAGGATATTATTACAAGACTCTTCATGTCTTTTTTCTAATGGCTTTTTGGATTCCCTGCTTTCAGCCTGCCACAACCAGCTTTACAAGTGTCCAACCACTCTCTTTTCTCTGTTATTAATTTTTTTCTAATGTAAAGCATTTCTGATCATTCTTCTGCCTAACTGCTTCTTAAGTTTATTGCTTTTCTGTGGTGCAGTTAGGGATTTTATTTCCCAATTGGTATTACTTTTTAACTACTCGTGTAAATCCGTATCAGTTCAGATTCGTGCAGAAAAAACAATTTGTCACAAATCTGCAAAGGCTAAATGATCAAAGCAGAGCTTGAGGGCTCACTACTTTCTTTCTCTGCCTACTTCATCAGACCTAAAAATATTCTATCTTCATTCAAATTCTTATACTGCCCTGCACTATGGCCTTTATGTATGGCAGGGGAAATAAATGTATGCGTCAGGTTCTTGGCATATCTGCAAGGCCAGCAAAGTTGCACTATTTCTATCTGCAAAGGATCTGGGGGTAGTTGTTGTCACAGGCTAGTCACACAGAAAAAGTCCTAAATTAGTAGCGCCACTGAAATACCTTTGTGGGTGTGGATCTTGTAACAAGGGAGGGTTTTGGAAATAAAATTTTGGTTGCTGTGTCATATATATATAAAAAAAAATACTGACATTTCCTTACCAAGACTGAAAAGCAAGAGATAAAGTTTTGGGCTCTGCAGCTGTTGAGATGGAAGTGTTATAACCAAAGGTACACGTGGATAAATGGCACTTGCCTACTTTTGTGCTTAGAAATACAGTGTTAATGCTCTTCTCCACACATGCTGTGACACAGCGAATGGATGAGTCTACCCACAGTGGCATGAGGGTACAACCTCTGCAGCCACTACAGGCAGGAACCAGTGTCCTTATCCAGGCACTGCCACAGATTTTTTCTAAGGACATACTGTGACCCAAATTCTGCCCTGGGCATCATGGTGTCCTCACGAAGGTCGTGGTCACATGTCTCAGAGCAGACTTTGGCCCCATTTGCCATATGGGAGCTGGAACATCATCTTTTTTCTGAATGTCCCTTTTGTTTATTTTTGTGTTTCTGTTTAAAGCTCAAATGAAGAGCTAATTACTAACCCAGCAGAGCCTGTTGGCTGCAGGCTTCCCCGCTGCTCTGCCGTTAGTCTGCTCATGAATGAATTTTTGGTTTTGAGGCAGGTTTCCAGGGCTCCTGTGATGGTACCAATTTAGCTCAGACTGCTTGACATTCCTAAATATGAATGTGCTACGAAAACTACCAAGGCCAATCTGTAAGGAAACTTTGGAATAGGCAACTTAGTCACTTCTCTGCATATTGCCCAGGAGAACCTGAGTTCTCTTGTTCCTTACAAACCTCTTCTCCTTAGAAATGTGAAAAACTAGTTTGGTCCTTGCTCTCTGGCTCTGTCATTCGAGCTTATGTTAATTGCCACACCGGAGCAATTTCCTCCTTGCAAATATGCTTTTTTATCATTGTCACTTCATCATTTTCTCTTTGTCTTCCCACCATGCTTGGTACATCATCTGTGTTGCTATCAGTATTTTCCATGTGTAGCAGGGAAAATGGGATGGCAGAGCTCCAGGGATTGCTCCTGGGTTTGCCAGTGGATCTGTGTGAGGCTTGGTCTGTTCTCCTAACCGTCCCACTTCTCAGCTTTTGCCTCTGGAAAACTGCAAGGGTGACAGCAGAACTTTTAAAATGTTGTGAAAATGAAGTCAAGAGTTGTTAAATGTGTTAGGATTGTTGTTATTGTAGACAATGCTAAATAAATGGCTTTCCTCTCTAAGCAGTACTTCACAGACATGGAGGGAACTGAATCTCTCTATATATTTATAAATATCATTATGTGTACCTTGATTTCCCTGTTTTGCTGACACATCTTACTTGACCTCCCAGAGTTAAATCAAAGTTGTGAGAGATGGGGGGAGAGGAACAAACATGTCTGTCTGAGACTTGCAACATCCCGTAGTCACTATGGCAGAGCTGAATTTTTAAGAGGGTTGTAAAGTAATTAGCTCTGCAGGTGTCATGGGAAAAAGTGCGGATGTGCTGGTGAGAGAGCTGAACGGGAGACATTAAAAGCTGGAAAAACTGTAGGAGGTAATAGAGCAGCTAGATAGGATGAGGCAAAAAGGTCAGGGACTTTGAGGTGAAAATGAGGCATTTTCATTGTGTGCCTGGGTTATGGAGATCCTCAAGTCCAAAAGACTAAGTAGATGGTGTGTTTGGTGCTTGGCAAGCCAGCAGCCGAGGGGGGGGTCCCTCTGTGGGTATCTGTAATAAGGAAGGCTGCATCTGCACCTCTGCCCACTTCAGTCAGGCTTCAGAAGGTCAGTGTAAACATGTGGCCGACCAAGGAAACATGAGTCACCAAGGAAGGCTCATGGTGGTAGTTTGGTATGTGAAAATAATTGAATGTTTCACAGCAGGGCTTCAAAGTATGAACAAAACTCTGCATAAAGCGCTGGCAGACAGACCGCAGCAGATGTATCATCACATATTACAAGATGATGCTGGAGTTGTTTTCAGGTGAATTTGTTTCTTAGTAAAACAATAGAAAAACTTAAATTTATTCAGAAAATGAAACATTGAATCTCCCTTTGTTCACTCAGTTTTGCATATCTCAGAGCACTCGGATGGGTCCTGATTCCCATATGACCTGAGTCTGGGGAAGCCTTTTACAGAAACCTTGTACCCCAGTAACATGAAGACACGTTATTTATATATACCTCTGTGATAAGTACTTAGGAATATTTTTCCAAGGATATTGATGTGATCATTAACTCATTTATGAATTCCTAATCTATAGCACCAATAGTTCTGGTCAGTGCAGGAACAGGCTTCATCCCACATGTGGGTATGTGGGAGGGAGAGAACAGATAATGGAGAATGAGATCAGTCTATGTGAGCAGAGAGGTCTCTGCTAAAACAAGAGCTCCAACTATCAGCTGTGCCCAGCATCCTTTGCAACCTTTGCTACATGTACTGTATTACACAGAAATTTGCAAAGTCCTGTATCCTTTAACACAGTGAGGTCACACAGTACTTTTTCTGTATTTTTTGTAGCGAGGAGCTAAAATTCCCTGGAAAAACTCTGTGAGTCTCCCTCCTTCCCTATCCCCTTCCCCTGCTCGCTGCCTCAGATTCCTTCCCACACCCCATTTCCCACCTTTCCCAGCCTCAGCTCTCTTTCAGCTTGTCACTTACTGTCCATGACAGTGCAGAAATATGGTTGTGGCCAGAGCAGACAGCGAGGACTGGGGCAGGAGCAGTATGTGGTGGCCCAGAGCCCTGTCCCTGCCCTGTCACCCCCCTGGGGACAGCAGTGGCCACAGGAGGGGAAGAGGAGCAGGGGGTGCAGGCAGGGATGTATGCAGATTTCATCACTGTCTGGCTCTGGAAAGCAGAGGAGGACAGAAAAGAAACTGTCAAATTTCTCTGCTGGATATTTTAGCATCCCAAGGGTTGCTGTAATCTGCAGGTTGTTGGCCAGGCCCCAAGGAGCTGTATGGTGGATGGGGAAGGGGTTCCTCGGCCGTGTCCCTTGGTATTCTCTTTAGACCGCTGAGCACATGGGGGTTAGCGCAGTGTGGAAAACAGGAAGGCTTCTCGTGCAGCTCAGAATACAGCCTTGGAATGACAGCAACAAGTGCTGGAAGAAAAAGAAGGAAAAAAAAAAGCAAAAAACAACACATATTAAACAAGGCTAGTGATTTTTTTGGCAATTTTTAATGCTTCCCTCCATGAAAGCGAAGCTGTTTCAGTCAGTTTGACCCCCGTCATTCTGGCTCTGCTACACATCGCACCAATATTTACTCGGCTAAATTGCATTGCTAGACTCCAATTGGCATCTTTTCTTTGAAGTGATATCCTAGAGCTTTCATTTTGTTGCTGGAAATCCGTACATCACATCCTATAGTCCACCCCTTACAGAGCTCCAAAACCCCTGCAGGCACCAAACCTCTGCATTAGGCTTCCTAACGGCAGGCCTGAGAATCAAAAGAGCCTTCACGCTGGCACATCAATCCGGGAGCTGAGATACTGACCCCATGTGTGAAATTTTGATTGGGTTTAGCTAATTTTGCATGACATGTCCCTACCAGTCTCCCCAGTCTCAACGATTCAGCAGCATCAGACACAGTGTATTCGTGTACCTTAGGCCAGATCTCCCAGCTCTGCTTTTCTGAAAGGTCTTCCTTTGACAATCAGACACGCCTCTCCCTCCTGCAATGATGTCTGAAAGTACTAGAAGCACTGTTCAGGAAAAGCAAAGGAGAAATCCTCCCCAAGTTTGTTTGTTTGCTTGCTTTTAAGAGCAAACCTTGTTGATTATCAGCTGAAGCAATCTGTCTAGAGTCCAAAAGCAAGCACACACGCACAGCTTCATGGAGTTACAGTTTGGAGCCTGTGAATTAATTAGCAATTTCTCTGAAGAAACGCAGCCTGACAACTCACAGACTTCATTGCTCTCTGACTTTGATAAACAGACAACGTACATGACGGCTTCCTGGGATCATGGTAGCCTACTTAGCACTGCAAAACACCAAAGGAGGACCTAGCAGAAGTACGTAAACACAATTCCTAAATGTTAGACATCAAAGCATTAAAGGGACTTTGTCATTTTAAACCTCAGACAAATTACGATTTGCATTGACTCTACAGCTAGAAAAAAGCAGATTCCCATGGGAGGATTTGACTCCTCAGCTCTCTGAGTGTAAAAAGCAGATGCAGTACAGCTCGGGTAGCTTACTGGCAATGTTACAAACTGTCCCATTGCTAAATAGTTCCTTACCCCCTCTAGATAGTTTGTCTGCGTGTTGCCTGCTCCCAGAAATCCTTAGCAGAAAATACAGGCTTAAAATGGCACACCTGCTCTGTGAAGTCACTGTTAGAACCGTTAAAACCTTGTGAGCCTTTATCCCAGCAGCAGGGCTCTAAATAACAGTTAGCACTGAAAACAGAGGCAATGTCCTGTCACCCTGGCTTTGTTCCTGCATTTGTTGTGTGCTTGCCGTGTTTCACCTTCAAGAAAACTGTTACCTATTGTTGGCTAGTTCAGCAGCTTGACCTCAGATCTCAACTGTGGACTGGACACTGCACAAATAAAAAAAAAAAAATAAATCCTGTTTTGAGTGATTCCAGTCTAGATACATGAGACAGACAAAAGTAAGGAAAAGGGACACAACAGGCAAAGGCACTTTTCTTTCCCTCCTAGTGAGGTGATTTATTTCCTGGCTTTTTCATCACTTAAAGATGTGGAATTGCATCCCGCAGTAACCGGCAGTGTCCGCAAGCCAGGGTTGTCTAGTTGGAGCAATGTACAGATGTGAAACGAGGGAATTTGTCAGCCAGAACAGCAGCCTCCCTTCACCTAGGCAGATACAGTAGCACCTGGATTTTGCTTCTAAGATGCATTTATTTTCTTCTTGAGCATCACAGGCTGTGTAATGGGAGACCTCTCACTGCTGGTCATCCTCTTAATGATCCCACTTTTCCTTTGTAACATCAACTTGTTACTTTGCACCTTCTCTCCCTATTTACTACACACAGCACATGCTTATGTATTTAGCTTTTCTTTTCCCCCCCTTAAACCTAGCAGTGATAGATTCTGTCTATACAGAGATGAAAGTTCATTAGTAAGAATATAATATAGCTAAAAGGCTTTGCAAAAGTTAACTCTCAGGTTAAATATAATTAGGTATTTTTCCTGAGTGCCTCGAGTGTGACAGTAGGAGGGACAGTCTGTGATTATCCCATGTTGCTTTTTCCCTACAGCACAATCCAGCCATTGACTGTTCTCAGTTTTCACCTGCAAAACTGTGATTGCTGTGCTTTATATGTATATATATATATATTTGGCTTTGTTTCACTGCCCTTGTCAAATATGCTCAGTCCATAAGCATTGATTCTGCCCCAGTGGAGCGGGAGCATGGCTGGAGGTGAGTAATCCCCACTCGGTTCCATGGCAGTCTACACTGCTCAGGGAATTACAGACTGAAGAAGAAAGGATGAAAAATATATTCAGACATTGATTCTGCCACCCATTTCTTTCTAAACAATGGTTTTGCGTACATATTTTGCTATTAAAAAAAATAAAGTCCATTTTTCCCTCTCTAGCAGCTGTGTGGAAGACTAGGAGTCAGCAGGTAGGTACATCCAGAGACACATGCATTTGGGTTTCTGTTGCTCCTGTTTAACCCTGCATCAGCACATCTGATTGTGGAGCTCTCTTGCCTGTTCCAAGGAAAAAAGGAAACTGATTAAGTAGCAAGTGCTTAAATTAAACGTGATTAATTTGCTTTTATAATCCCCCTCCTCTCTTCCATTCCCAACGACTTCAGATTTCACTCTGCACAATGAAAGGTGCACACATTAAACCAAACAGCTCACTTTGAAGTTCGTGTCAATCTTTTCACGTTTTTGCAATCAAGTTTGACCATCATTTCTCATACTTGCAGTATTTCAATTTGTACTTGCAACTATTCTGTTTACAGTAAAGGCCTCACAAGTTATTTTGTGTTATTTCCATTTCTTTATTCCTTTGGACAGAGAAGAATCACGGCTAATTTTTCAATTTTTTTTTTTTAGTGCATCCTAAAGGCTTGGAAACCACAAGGCAAATAAAGAAATTAGAATGATATTTCATTTATTTCAAGCTGTTTGCAAGCTCAGAGCTGGCAATAACAAACTACAACTGAGGAAATTTGCTTTGGAGCATTTTCAGTTTCTCTGCACCACCATATATCTAGCCCCACCAGCTGCTTCTAAAACTTGTACTTCAGCTACCATAATCTTATCATTAAAGGTGGATTTAAGTTTTAAGAACCAATGAACAAACCTTTGTACTTGCAACCAGAAGCTGGAAGATGACTCTGCATTTAAGGTGCAAGCTCAGCTTTACTCCTGCGTTGAGTACTAATCCACTATAATCGAGTGTTAGATGGTATGAACTCACAGCAGCTCCTTTAGAAAGATACCTCTATTTGCTTTATTATTCAGCTGCTGCTTTCTGACTTTTCAAATCCCTTCTATGTTGTTGTTTTTGTTTCCTATCCTTGCAGCAGTAACATGGGGAAAAAAGCTGAATTTGACCACGTCCATGAGGTTGTCAAGCATTTAGACTTTATTGGTTTAGAAGCTTACTAAATTTAAACAGAAGCATTAACATGGCCTTAGGCTTTCTTGACAGTTATAAACTCTTCCTTGGGGGGATTTCTGTAATGCTTTCTAATCAGCTTAAGGAGTTAATTAAACAGCTGTCACTTAGCTTCTTAATTCTGAGACTTGATGCGAAATAAGATTTGAAATTAGTTATGCCTGACTGAAGCATGGATTCTCCGATATAAATAAGATGGCTGCTAGCAGAAGAGGAGGAAAATCTAGGCCTTTTTTCAATAAATAGTGAAGAGATTCAAGGTGGTACTCCGGATTAATGCTCTACAGGCTGATTAATAGGAAAAAAAGAGAGGAAAATGGAGGATATTAATGAGTGCTAAATGGGACGGATTTTCAGGCAGCTATTCACTCTCATTTGGTGGTGTGCCCTGGGCTTCAGGAGATTTTGTGATCATTTTATTCTCTTCCCTATTGCAGTCTGTACACAGTGAATCCAAAAGCCAAGATATTTATTGAAAACCAAAAGGAACTCGATCCATTTTAGAAGTTGGATATGTAGCCTGCAAAAATATATTCTACTACTATAATAAAAATGTAACTGGAGATCTGCTGTGCTTATAGAATATGTATTGTAGTGTTGTGGGGACTTTTTAATACTCACTTTCCTTGTCTAATGTAGTAGGACAGTTACTTCTCCTGAAGGGTATGAGCTGCAGATCAGCCCAAGTTATTTTGAGGAAACAGGTCTGCAGCTCTTTTTTGGAAACAAGCTCATGCCTTGTTCACTGCTGCTTGTAGTGTAGTGAGGCATGTGGGGCTAATAGGGATTCAGCATTAAAATGATGTGTTGAATCATGTTAAAATGCTTTTGGAAAAGAATGTTGACAGTACTAAACTTTCCTTTGTCATATAAATCTGATGTGGGGCCGCAAGGCTAAACATGAGTTAGTAATGTATTTATTTCTTTTAAAAGTCATTCTTAATACAGACATTGGGAAATGTTGTGTATACAGAGAGAACTGGGGTAAGAAAAAGAAATTTCTTACGATGTATAATGATATTGTTAAAGTCCTTTCCTTCACCCCAGGAATTATAAGGCAAAAGATGTCCAAAGGGAAATTAAATTGCAGGGAAGCTACCAATTAAAATTGGAAAAAGTAATAGGTATTCACTCCTGCATTTCTACTTAAATAGATGCTTACTGTGTACATCTTCTGAATATGTTTCTGCTGGAGGGCTTAATATGCTCAGTTATTTAATATGAATCTCTTCAGTAGGCAAGGAATGCTCACTCCAGAATCTTCTTTAAAAGTATTACTATTTTTTTTAACGTGGTAGCAATTTCAGAATAAAGATTATCATCTGGTTTTCCATTTCTATTACATAGAGAAAAATGTTTTTCCCTGATTCTTGTTTGATTTTATTATTTGGGAGGTTTGGTGTATGTGAATTATACAGATATGCTACATAATAGTTAAGAGAAAATTCAGCATCTTTTTAATAGCTGCTCAGGGAATCAACTTTTAGTCGTTAGAATATTTGACTATAGCTTTGCAAAAGCATAACCATTCCCACCTTGCAATGCCCTGACATATCTCGTATAATCTATGTTAGTTATGGATAAAGAACATAATATTTCTTCAGAAGATTCCTTCATCACTTGAGCAGCAAAAAGCAATGCTTTTAAATTAGTAACTATTTAGATTTATAGCTTTTACATGCTGAGATACTGAACTATAAATCTGTGTATAGCTAAATAAGTGTGTGTGTTTCCTCAAAATGAAATAATTTTTAAATGCTTTCACCAGGTGAGCATTAAGCCCTTTCTAGCCATTAAACAAATGCCTGAAGAAGCATTTTACTCTGCCCCTGCTGTGTAGATTGGTGTAAATGGTTATTATGCCTTTATGTTCAAGGGTGAGATGCAAACCAGGTGACTAAAGACATCATCCTCCAAGTCCATAGATGCAGAGGTACTGAAAACTCTGCAAACAGAATATACAGCTCCGTTATTCTTGTGTAGATTAGAACCTCTTCGGACCACTGCCAGCTTGCTTTGCCCTTATTTTACTTTAGATGGGTGGATTTGTTTTCCTGGGACTGAACAAGTAGTTGCTGATAGCAAGTCAGAAAGTCACCACAGACATTTGTATGAACTTCAGGCATTGCTTCTTGTGCCCCTACCTCCCTCATTTCTTTTGGAGAGAGAGGGGACAAAGATTATTTTGGAGGTTTTTATGCCAGTCTAAGAACTGCACATTGTGCTGATATGGACCATGCACAGTCCTGGGAACACTTTGTTTCTGAACAGAGATCTAGAACATGGACACTGACAAAAACAGCAAAGCTTTGAGTCTGGGATCTTTGATTCTGGATAGATAGAACATGTGAATTTACTTCCTTACCTTAGAATCAGGTGTGAATATGCTCATCTCTTTGCATTTAAGTACTCTCATTGAAATTGTTGCTGTTATTCACACAATTGCATTAAGTACACGTCTCTCAGACTGTACCCGCAGACAGAAAGCTCGAGGGCAGGACCTGAGACCATGTTACTGAGCTTTGAAGCCAACTGAGAGTCTGAACATGCAGAAATTCCTTGTGGATTAGATGTGCTGTGCACATGCGTTTAGAAAGTAGCTGAGAAGGAAAACAGGGTAGTGATAGTGAAACAGCTGATGTATTAAGTAGCCTGGTTTTGCATGTGTTTGCATAAGGTGGCAGGTAACAGGTCTATCAGGATGTAGTCTCTATTCAGAACATCTAAAGCTAACACTTGGTAAATTTGAAAACTCAAAAGAAATTCATGAAGCTTGTGAGAATCATTCTCAGTTACTAGCCCTTACCAGGGGAAATCACATTTGCCTTTGGTAGGCAGACCTCGTTAATCACAGTGTTTCAAAGGCTTGGTTCCCTTTATAAAGTAATTGCAAGAGTCATACAGTAACGTATCAACTGGAGGAAGAAGGCAATTCATGCTTGGAGGAGCAGGTCTTTACAGGCTGGTACAGGGTGGGAGTAGCTAGGCATGTGATATGGCCTCAAAGAGTCCCAATGAAACAAGATTCGTGCCCAAGTGTTTGCAAGAGCAGGATCTAATGCTTGAATTCTGTAATTATAGTGGATGCTTAATAGCACTTGTTCTGTCAAGCTGCCCCCCATTTGCAGCTTTGTGAAGCCTATAGGAGAGTGGCAAAATTAATTAATTAATCCAAATAACCTGCATGCAATAACATTGCTGCAAAGTACAGATATTTAAAAAAAAAAATGAAAGAACCTGGAAACTTAATTGCAAATCTTTCTGAGATTTCAGTTGCCTGAAGAATATATTCTCCACTGAGAACAAATGGGCACTCAAGACAGAAGGGCCTTACAGTGCAGGCAGATATTCTCGCCTTTGTATGAATTGTAATTTCAAAATATCTGAGGGTCTTTTGTGCTGTGGGAGGGAGAAGATTTTCTTCTTAAGTTCTTTTTTTGTGAAGTCATTTTTTCACCCCCCCCCGAAGATCATGGTGAGGATGGGGCAACTTTAGCAAAGCAGCTATCAAAAGACCAGGAGGTTGTTTTTTTTTCTTTCTTTAAATATTGCTTTAAGCCATCATACAGTGTCTCTGTTTCTTTAAGTAATAGGAAAAGGTGGTTTTGATCTGTATCCTTGAGATGTGAGAAATCTCAGCTTCTCCTCTTTAGCCCAAGAGGCAGTAGAGGGAGTCGTCATCTTCTGGTAACTTGGTTTCAATCTCCCACTTTGTTGTCTTCCACAAGTAAAATCAGGTCAGTCTCAGAGCTCATAGTGTGAGCTACATAGATAATGAGAAGTGAGCACTTGGGGGGCTTTGGAAGCCTTTATTTCACAAAAGCGAGCTGAAATCAAGAGCCTCTTGTTCTATGAGGTAGTCCACGATTCACAGACACAGTTCTGAAAAGCTCAGAGACTTTTAGAGGAATGAGCAGCATCTTGCAATTAGGAGCCCAAGAATTCAGGCACTGGTTTGTGCTCTCTGTGCATCTTGGCACAGGTCAGTGACATCTGCTGTGGGAGCCTGATGTGACACCCAGGTAACAGAGCACTGGTTTGTCTCGTGCTCTTCATAGAATCAGAACTCAGTGCTTTTAAATTAGAAGTGGTAAATCAGAAGGAAGGCATTCTGCAATAATCATCACAACCATGACGTACCAGAGACACAGGTCACTGCAGAGCTCATTCTGTTTAAAGGCCAGGCCCTTCTCAGCATCCTTCCTTTTGGGGACAGGATGGTTTTGCACCAGCTTCACTAAAAGGTAACAAACCAGTTGTGAACAAGTGCTTGCCCGCCATTACCCAGCACAAGCCAGGATTATTCCTAGAAAACCTGACAGTGGTCTGATTCCCCTCAGTCCTGTGGTACATGTAGTCATTTACACGGGACCAGAATAGCGGCACGATTAAACGAATTCCCTAGGAGGCAGAGCAGGGGAAACCAGATCTTATCTGTCATGACAGGCAGTGCCACTAGCCCACTTTATGGGCTGTGACTTGTTGAATCGGCCAACATAGCATCCCAAAGAGCAGCCTAAAGCCTGCCTTTAGAGTTTCTTCCATACACATGGCCAGCTGGAGCATCCAACCGAACGTGCAGGCTGATGGTTGAGTGATACACATCCTGCAGGCCAGATGGTTGAATGTGCTATCGGGTGGCTTTTGTAGCAGCTGTTATCCCTGTGCAGGCTGTCCACAGCCTGGAAGTTAGAAAGTGAGAGCATTGCAGAAGACGCCTTTCACTGCAGGGACTTGGAAAAAGTCACCCAGGAGATTTGGGGCAAAGTGAATTTCTAACTGTCCTCAATCTAGACTTATTCCCTAACAGATATACAGTATTTCTTTGGTCTAAATGTTGATGATATTTGTCCAATAGTAAAACAGAAAGACTTAAAATATTATTTTTATGTGATCAGCAAGATCATTAGAGAGCTCCTCAGGATGGAGATTTCACTATTGCCTGAATCAGACCAGGGAGTTTGGTTCCAGGTTTGAAAGGAGGAAATTTGTCTTTCCTGCCTGCTGTACTTGGAACAGTTCTTGGCATAGCCATTAGAAACTAAAATAAAGCTGATTCTAGGTGGTACTAATGGATTAATAGCAAAATATATTAACTAAAGGGGCTTTTTTTTGGTCTCTTAGGAAGCAGAGATCCTGAATACAGCTATTCTCACTGGGAAAACAGTGGCTGTCCCTGTCAAAGTGATCTCTGTGGAAGACGATGGGACTGTGACTGATCTTCTGGAATCTGTGGAGTGCAGATCGTCAGATGAAGATGTCATTAAGGTAGGATCATACCGCTCCATTACACAAAGGCAGAGGCCTTGTGAAACAATGGTGTTCTCTAATGTGACAAGTTCTTTCATCTTCCTAACTGTTCTACTGCTAGAAGGCAAAGGTTTATTGTCACTGTTACATATAGATTGGTTCAGTGGAGCAATAAGACAAACATAAAATAGCACATTTTCCATCCTGCGTGTCAGATACTTGGAATGTTCTGTCACTTCTCACTTCTGAGGTATTTTTGGAGTTGACTTTATCTTTGTCTTTTCAGCTATATGGTCTGTGTAGGTTCAGGAAGGTTGTCAGCTGATATTCTAGAGAAGGAGGTAATTTCTCTGAAGTCTCATGCCTTTCAGTGCCTTTTTATTACTGAAATCTTAGGGTCAGGATGGACCCTCAAGAAAATTGCTGCTTCTTGAAGGCTTTCTGCTTGTACCAATATTACTACCAAAAGATTGTAAGAAGTTCAGCATATTCCTACTTAGCTTGGTTGATGGTTAACACATGTTAATGGTAGTAGAAGGATATGATCAGCAGTGGTGATCATGGGAGATATGGTAGAATGTATTCAGCATCGTGACAGAAATGTTGGCTTGTCTACAGCAGCTTTTATCTTTCCACAAACTCCTCTGTGGCTGTCACTTGAGAAGAGGAAATGAGAGACATGGCTACAAATGAAAGTTAAAATTGCATTTTTTCAAACGTAACCGGCATGTCACAAAATGATTACAAATACTACAGGCTGCCCCTCCAGCTGCTGGAAATCACTGTTATCCCATTAATTTTGTGAACCACACCATATTGAGGACTCGGCCTTTGTAAAATTTGCCTTAGCCTAAAGCTTTCGCCCTGTTAATTCATTTAAATTTGGCTTCAAGCAGCTGAGGGTAGTGTTCAGCACCAAAGCAAGCATCTCTGGGCCCCGTTAGCTGAAAAAGACTCTTCCTTGTGGACATTTTTTGCCTTTATAGGCAAAGATGAGTGTAGGTACTTGGTTTTTACTGTCATATGGGAAACTGTTGGAAGTTTGAGACACCTACGAGTGTAAAGACTTCATGTCACGGAGGGAGGGACAACTTGGAGTAGGGTAATTGAAGAACAGAGCTGGATATAGGTTAAAATGATCTTTCTTGAGCTATCTCTAAACAGACTTGTTGTTATACACATAANCAGCCTTTTTTATTTTCCCTTTTTGGAATCTACTCAGGATTATTATTTATCTGAATATCCACCATCTTGGTATTTTCTGGTTAAATGTGCCTTTCTGTGTCTTAAGAGAGACTTTTTTTTGCTTTTATGAGGCCCTTTTGAATCTGGTAAATCTGCCAAATGAAGCAAATTGTTGGACTGAATTTAGGTTTAAAAACAGACATTATTTGAGGTCCTTGTGTTGTGGAAGGTGTAATAGTCTTCACTCGCTAACTCATTAATTAACTTTTCAGTTTTTTTCACAGAACTGGAAAAAAATTGAAAGCAAATATATAATTTGGAAGATATTTTAAAAATCAGTTTTGTTTTCTAAAGTTTTATTTTATCGAAATGGTTTGGTGTGTTCATTGGATATTTACATACTGGTTTTGTCTGATACAAATCTGCAACAGTTTGTAGTATAAAATATGCTCCGCTCTAGCCCTGGCAAAGAGGTTAAAGTGGTAGTACTGCTGAAGTGTGTATCTATCATTAATTCTAATAATATTTTTCATATATCTGCACCTTTGCGCAGTGATGCTCACGCTAGGGCCTATGTCAAAACAGTCAGAGATTGAGACATTCTGGGCTTCTACAAACATTCCCCTGGAGTTCACTCCTCTGCAGTAGGAAAGCAGGTTTAGCAGCATTAAAATGAGTCGCCAGTTTAAAGTGAGCTTTTAATTGAAAATGTGTCTCCAAGTTTCCAGTTTACCTGCTCTGTTTCAGACCAAGCCTTATTCACAGACACCTTATCTAATGAAGATAAAGACACATAATTACTGGCCAGCCTTCAGCATGCAACAGTAATTAGAGTTTCTGTTCTCTGGGCATTAGAGTAGTGAATATAAAATGGAAGAAAAAGTCTGCTTAAAACGCCCATTGAAATATAAAGATTAAGATTACATTTCTTTGTGTCTTTACTGTTGCTGTTTTTCAATGCATCTGTCAGGTAGCATCTAACAGATTGATTACGTCTTCACGGCTTAGCATGTATTCCTGGTTTTTTTTGGTGTTGATTAATGATGAGTCTAAGCTCATTTTCCTTGCAGAGTGAGGATACCTCATTCTTCTTTTAGTTTCAGGGACCATATTTATTACTCACTGCTTTTATCCAAGACTTCAAAGAACTTCACAGAGCTGGACCAAATTCTGCACTGACTTGTTTTATGCCAAACTGCATCTACCTGAACTTGGTTAAATAAGTCAGGACAGAATTTAGCCCATTGAAACAATTCATTGGAATGATTTGGTCCACCGTAACAGAGTAACCACACCAGCAAATGAAGGCATGTTATAGGCTCTGTTTCACAAGTAAGGAATCTCAGACACAGAACAGTTGAGCTGAGAATTTCACAGTGCTAC
>VZZY01016501.1:13434-35169 GCA_013400335.1 Eurystomus gularis
GGACGGCGCGCGGCTGCCCCGAGCGGCTGCCTAACGGGGCCGGCCCGCGGGGCTACCCCGCAGGAGCCGCGTGCCATGAGCCCACCGGAGCGGGGGACCAGTTGACGGCTCTTCCTCTTCACTTGGGGTGCCTCCTCCTCCTCCTCGCCCGCTGACAATGCTGGATTCAACGCTCAGGCATTGCCATGGCAACCCGAGCTCCAGGCTTTGCTGGCGCTGCCTGCATCAGAGACCCCAACAGGGGCGGATTCCGCCCAAAACGCCAAGTCCCACACAGGCCTCTGTCACCCCAGGGCCAGGCAAGTCCCAGCCGGGGGGACCAGGGTCTGGCCCCCTCCCACCATTCCGCAGTGGGGACTCGGCTCCGGTCCCCACACCCGGTGCTGGAAGAGCGGCCGTCCAGCTCCACGGGCTCAGGGTACGGGCAGCAACAGGCAGCGATGGGAAGCGATGGGCAGCTGCAGGGCTGGAAGCACCAGGAGAAGCGGCGAGAGGCACCAGCGGTGGTCCCAGCACCGAACCCCAAGCCTCAGCCTTTCCCACGACTTGTGCTTTTGTGCCGTGACAATATAATTGCAGCTCTTAGTGTCAGCGCGCAGAGCTGCCGTCCTCCCCCACGCCCCGCGTGCTGCGCTCGGAGCAGCTCCCAGCACCTCGTGGCACCCAGCACCCCATGGCACCCAGCACCCCATGGCACCCAGCACCCCATGGCTCCCAGCATCCTGCTCCCAGCACCCCGTAGCATCCAGCAGCCCATTCCTGGACACCCACTTCCAGCACCCCACACTGCCCCCCCAGCCCCCCAAAAGCGCTCCCACCCCACATCCTACTCCTCTAAAGCGGCCCTGAGCAGAGGCAGGCAGGGACAGCCTGTCCTCTGCTGCCAGCTGCTCCCAGATGTGCCCCTGTCCTCCATCACCAGCTGCTTCCAGATGTGCCCCTGCTCTCCACCACTGGCTGTTCCTAGATGTGTCTCCAGTCTCCCCAGCTGGCTCTCCTCAGATGTGACCCTGTTCTCCACAGCTGGCTGCCATGATGTGCCCCCTCCTGCACAGCTGGCTGCCTCCCCCCCAGCTGCCCTCCAGATGTGCCCCTCCCCTCCACAGCTGGATGTCTTCCACCCTGAGGGCTGCCCTGCCCCACTGGCCATGAGCACATCAGCCCCCACCAGAATCCCCCCTGGGTCCCACATGTGGACATGGGTGTCAGCTCTGCCCTTAGGACAGGGTGACGATGGGGCAAAGGCCCAGAGCCTTCTGGTGGCCCCATGGCCACCTGCACTTCCCTGGGTGAGGGCAAGTCACCCAGGATGAGGGGTCATGGGTTCAAACTGGAAGAGGGTAGATTTAGACTGGAAATTAGAAGGAAACTCTTCACTCTGAGGGTGGTGAGACACTGGCACAGGTTGCCCAGGGAAGCTGTGGAAGCTCCATCCCTGGAGGTGTTCAAGGCCAGGTTGGACGGAGCTTGGAGCAACCTGGTCTAGTGGGAGGTGTCCCTGCCATGGCAGGGGCTTGGAATGAGATGATCTTTGAGGTCCCTTCCAACACAAACCATTCTATGATGATTCTAAGTCCTGTATGTGGCCAGTAGCCCCAGGACTGGCTGTGCCCCCGGGGAGCTCTCAGCCCATGGGGCAACTCCCAGTCATGGCACTCCCAAGAGAGGACTTCATCCTGGCACCCACGCTTCATCCCGGCACCTCCCACCACCATGGGGGCTGCCCTGCACCCTGGCACCCCCTGCACTCCTGTGGGTACCATCCGGCATCTTCCTCATCCCCACAGGGGACGTTCTCCACACTGACAGCCCCACGCTGAGCAGGGGCCGCTCTCCATCATGCCCCCCTCAGGCAGCGGGGACGGTTCCCCACCCCAACACCCCCATGCACCCCAAAACAGGGGCAGTTCCCCAGAACAACCCCCCCAGGGCAGGGGGAGTCTCTGCTCTCAGCGCAGCCCCCGTGGGCACTGTGGAGGTGGGGTTCCCGAGGAGGAGCCATCTCCAACCTTGGCCAAGCACGCACAGCTCCAGTGTGAGAAGAGCTGTTGGCGTCCTGCAGTCTGGCCAAGGATGGGACCAGCAGCCACCAGCTGTCCCAGCACCAGAGCCCCACCGTCCCCGTTCCCCCTGCCCTGCCGGGGCATCGGTGCATCCCAATGTGCGCGTGCGGAGCTTTCCATGCCAGGACGGGCAGGTCTTCCCTTCTCGGTGCCCTCCTTCCTCACCAGCTGCAGCTCAGCAGCCTCCTGGCCACCCGCCCGTGCCGGGCTCCCCCGGCCTCCCACACGCCTGCTCACGTTCAGGCGACGTCAGCCCTGAATTCAGAGAACCGCGCGACTCCACGCCTCCCACACCTACCCTTCTTCCGGACAACTTCTTCTGATTCTGGCTTGCGGCTGACAGAAACAACTTTCATCACCAGGTGGTTCCCCCCTTGCCGGATCAAGGAGACCACCTGCTTGTGGCCCACCTTCACCACGTTGACGCCGTTCACCTAGGGCACAAACAGAAAGAGCAGCATGAAGACCGGGCAGAGGAGAAGACTGACGGGTGTCAGGCCACAAAACCAGGTGACTCTGCATCTCTGCATCTGTTTCTATGGCCTGCCATGTTCTCCTACTGCAGCTGTCCCTGCAGGATGCCACCTCCCAGTGACCACAACCTTCTGGAGAAGCTGAGGAACCTGCAACAGGGCAGTGCAAACCAGCACATACCAGGGTTGCAGCCAGGTGGCAAGGACTGGACCTCCTGCTTCCTACTGGGCCATCAGGACAGATGGCTAGAAACTGGTCATTTCCTGATTCTGCCGGGTGTTCGGCAACCTCAGGGGTGGCTCCTGGACCTGCAGGTCTCAAGTTGTGTCACAGGTCTGCAAGAGGCCCTGGGCAAGCACAGGCACCAAGCAGAGGGACTGCCCTGAAGAGCTCAGCTGCCCCAGACCCACCAGCAGCAACGCGTGTTGTAGGGATGGAGACACTGATCTGCTCCCCAAGCCATGGACACACTGATCAAGTCCTTCCAGGGGTCTGCAGGACACATGCTGAAGCTCCTTCCTGTCTCTGTTTTTGCACTAGTGTCCTCTTGGACACGAAGCGCTGGGTGGTGATGGCAGCCTGGGCAATCTCAAAGACACAGACCCAAGGAATAAACTGGAAAATGCCACCTCAATACTTGCCACCTCCATCAGCCCAGCGAGCAGATACTCACTACCGGGTATCTGCCAAGTAGTGATGAACACAAGGGTCTCCACGGGGCATCCACAGACAGACCCTCCCTTTGGGCAACTGGGGTTTAGGTGCAACAGGGATGAGGAGGCCACAGCTCAGATGCTTCACCGCTGGAAAGACGCATTTCAGCTTCTGCAGCCGAGTTACCCACTTTGTGAAAGAACCAGACGTGGTTGCACACTTCGGCAGCCACTTCTGGAACGCAGTGGTCCCCCAGGACCGTGGCTGCTCTGGGCGTGGGGTAACAGCTGACGGCAGACAAGAGACAAGTGACTTTCTACAGGCAAGAAATACAGAACTACGGACTCATTTAGGTTGGAAAAGACCTACTGCCTTCTCCAGCACAAGGACTAGGCCACATCAAATGAACCTAGAAGATAAAGTTTGAAATAAACTGCATTCTTCACATGACATGGGATAAAGTCTCTTCTTGCCACAGGATATTGTGCTAAAAATTTATATAGACTCAAGAAGCAACTGGAAAAGGCCCTGGAAGAGTAGTCCCTGAAGTATAACTGCATACAGGACACACTTTCGATGGAGAATCTCCAACCCACAAGCTGTTGGACATGGACAGAGTGTGCTGGGCAATCATGGAATGGTTTAGGTTGGAAAAGACCTTTCAGATCAAGTCCAACCGTTCCCCCAGCACTGCCAGGGCACCACTAACCCCTGGCCCTCAGCACCACATCTCCACAGCTTGGAAACCCCTCCAGGGATGGGGACTCCACCACTGCCCTGCCCAGCCTGGCACAGCCCTTCACAGCCCTTGCCAGCAAGACATTGCTCCTCAGCTCCAACCTCAACCTCGTCTGCACTTATGCTGCTATTCACATTAATATTTATGTTCCCAGAAGCAGAGCACTCCAAAGATGGGTAATGAAAGGATTTGGGTTGTCCAAGCCACATCAATTTCATCACCCTAAGCTCAAGACCAGAGGCATTAGAGCTGAGCTGTTGCACGTCACTGGCTTCATGTCTCGGAGACACCAGGAGACGGAGAATGCAGCCCTCTCCTCTCCAGGTTTGCTCCATGTGTTCAGTAATTCCCACCCCTTGTTATATAACTCTCAAGAAATGGGTTTTCAGATCTGGCTCTTGTGTGACCATTCCTCACACAGGGTCCCACCACCCTCACTGCAGGTGGGACCACAGCAGCCTGAAATGCAGAATTATCCCGGATGCTGGAAACTTGGGCATTTCAAGAAAGTTTGGGACTGATGTTTCCGCTCTGGCTGGAGATGTTTCATCTCTGGGCCAGAGGGAACTGGTGCCCGGACAATGAGAAGTAGGGAGGTTCTAACATTTGTGGTACGGTGCTGCTTGCTAGAAAAAACTGCAAGAAGTATCAAAGTGAAAAAAGGGCTTGAACTAAATCCTGAAATGAAACATCAGCATCTTACAAGATGCAAAGCTTTTGAAATAATGATTTCATTTCAAGCATCCAATTATTCAATTGAATCAATTTTGGTTATAATTGATTCAGTAGTTACTCAACTCACATGAGAACACGTTTTCCTCAGAAAATGTGACTTCGGTGAGGCTACCAGCCTACTCGAGTTAAATCATCCCTTCACCTTTTCTTTTTGATGGACTGGATTTGATCCTGGAGCAGGTTTCTCCTGCAGTTCCTCCAGACCCCAACCCACTGTGGTGGTTTTCCTTTGGAAGCCCTTCAGTTCTCCAGAGCAGAGCCCGGGGCTGTTGGCACGTCCCCAGCACCTCAGCCCCCGGATCCCCCAAACATCCGTGATTTATTAGCCATGATTTTGGGTTCCTCCTAGAAGGGGTATGACATATGTTCACAAGGGTTTGTAGCGATGAGACAAGGGGTAATGGTTTTAAGCTAGACAAGGGTAGATTTAGGCTGGACATTAGGAGGAAGTTCTTTAATATGAGGGTAATTGGTTACTGGAACAGGCTGCCCAGAGAGGCGGTGGAGGCCCCATCCCTGGAGACATTCAAGGTCAGGCTTGATGGGGCTTGGAGCAACCTGACCTAGTTCGAGATGTCCCTGTTTATTGTAGGGGGGTTGGACTAGACCTTTGGAGTTCCCTTCCAACCCAACACATTCTACGATCACCCAGCAGCATGCTGGAGAGACCCCCTTGAAACCCCAACCAGCCCTGGCTCCTTGCTGACTGGAACTTGCCAAAACCCATGATCTGGTGACTTTGTGAACCACCTCCTGTGCACCACTGGGTTTGTACAAGGTGGGGACATTACACGGTGGTGACCAAAACCTGCTACATCTGAACTGTCACCTTCAGCTACACAGACTTGCAGCCCAGCAGCCAACGTCCTCCTGGGCTGCATCCCCAGCAGCGTGGGCAGCAGGGCAGGGAGGGGATCCTGCCCCTCTGCTGCGCTCTGGGAGACCCCCCTGCAGTGCTGGGGCAGCTCTGGAGTCCTCAGCACAGCAGAGACATGGACCTGCTGGAGCGGGGCCACAGGAGGCCCCAGAAATGATGGGAGGGCTGGAAGCCCTCTGCTGGGAGGCCAGGCTGCGAGAGTTGGGCTTGTTCAGCCTGGAGAAGAGAAGGCTCCATGGAGAGCTTCTTAGGACCTTTCAGGACTTCCAGGAGCCTAGAAGAAAGCTGGGGAGGGACTTTTGAGCAGGGCCTGTTGTGACAGGACAAGGGGGGATGGTTTGAAATGAAAAGAGGGAGATTTAGACGAGAGACAAGGAAAAGATTGTTGATGGTGAGGGTGGTGAGATCCTGGCGCAGGTTGCCCAGAGAGGTGGTGGCTGCCCCATCCCTGGCACCATTGCAGGTGAGGTTGGCCGGGGCTCTGAGCAACCTGCTCTAGTTGCAGATGTCCCTGCTCACTGCAGGGGGGTTGGACTGGATGACCTTGAAAGGTCCCTTCAACCCAAACCCTTCTGTGATTCTTTATCCAACAAATCTGACACCTCCAAGAATGAAATGAAAGTCATTCCAATGAGGTCTCTGCTGGTAGGTACATTCTGCTCTTTAACCCTCTACCAACCACCTCCAGCACCTGGTCATTTATTTTTTGCCAGACTCGCAGGTTTACACTCAGGGAGATCATGCTCTTCCCCTTCCAAAGGCTATCGCTCTGCCGGTCCCCTGGCACTGCCCACCATAATACACTCACCAAACACAAACCCTGAAACATCTACCCCTGGAAGATGCTCACAACTCCAACCAGCATGGCCTGGGAAGAGCTTCAACACCTGCCTGTGACCCAGGCAGAGCCTCCTGCTCCCTGCCGCCCAAAGCACAGAAACACCAACAGAACCTGCCTGGGCTTTCTGCGTCAGTCCTGATCACCCAGATGTGTCCACCTAAATGGGTGCAGTTGGGATTTTTTAGGTTACTCAAAATGTGGAGAAGCAAGAGCTGGAGGTTTTAACCCTCCAGACTGGGAAGGTGAGACCTTCTCTCCCTGCTCCATCCTGCGCAGCGCTGGTGGCCCAAGCCAGGCTACGTGGTCTCCAGGAGAGCACCAATGGCTGCAGCACTCACCGCCTGGCAGAAGCCTGACCCCAGTACCTTAACCCGTTGGTGTTCTGGCAGACTGTTGGTGTTTCTGCTGCCAGTCAAGTGACAGATGGAAAATGTTGATTTTCAATTGTTTACAACAAGTGGTGAGATCTGGGATGATGAACAGGTGCCAATGTGGTCAAGCAGCTCTTTGTTTCCAATGTGCCCATAGATGGAGAGACAACTCCTAGAAAAGCTGTAAGATACCAACTCAGCCTGCACTGGACAACTTCACCCTCCGCTGCGCACGCCTTGACTGTCTGGAGCATGAAAAAGCAGCTGTGGGGAGGTCACCACCAGCTTTACATGCTAAGGGCCAGTCACGCAAGACAAGGAGAACATGACACGGGCCAGTAAGTGCAGGGAATCTCAGTGCCACGCTTGCCCAGGACCACCGACATCACCCTGTGACTCTCTGAAATACCCTTGGCCAGAAGGACACCAGCCCAAAGCCACAACCAAATCGGCCACAACCATCAAGGAACAAAATCCACGAAGGAAAGCTCGGTGGGAGCATGAACGTGAAGAATGTGGCCTATGGGAGAAGAAACCATCCCTGCTGCTGTTCCAAACGGAGGGAGCGGCCCAGTAAAGGTCTTTAGCGACAGCCTTGAAGGACTGGTCCCACCCTGCCAGGTCTTTTCTGTGAAAGATGGCGTAAAACCAAGCAGGTGCTCAAAGCTCAGGAGGTGGCAGCTCAAGGGACAACATCTTGTAGAAAGCAAAGAAAAGCAGCCAAGAGGCTAAAATAACCCAGGAGACCAAAAACGGGTGTTGTCCAGCGAAGCTGAGCACAGGGGGGGCTGGTCAGACAGCGTGGACTGTACAAGGATGTCCTGGAAAAAAAGTTTCTGAAAAACATGAAATCCTGATTCAGCTCTTGTTCCTGGGGGTACCCAAGAAGATGAATGAAGAACTCCGCCACCGCGAGCTCCGCGGCTGGACACCCACCCCAGGAAAGCTTTCTCTAAGGGCTGCTCTTGAAAAACTCAGAACATGCCTGGTAAACAGGTTTGGCTCGCCGAGAAGATGGCGTGAAGGTTTTTCTGTTCTCTTCCAGCTTCAAGGCTGCGCTGAGTCAGTACGGCATGACAACGCGTGTGCTGAGATCAGCGAGCCTGGCACCGCAGCTGTCTTCTCACCTCCACCGAGGTGCTCACCAGCAGCGAGCAAACCAGCAGCTCCAGACGCCGATCCACAGCGGGAAGGGAGACCCAACACCAGCACTTCCACCCACTGAGAGGTTGCCAGGGGAGGCCACTACAGACCCCGGGCACAGGGGCTTCTGCTGCTGATCCACTAAACTGGGAGAGAAACTCAGCCAACCACCCCCCACCTCCAGCAGGGACGTCAGAGCGGCGCTGTCAGAGCACAAAACCATCTCCCACCGGAGGAAGAAAAGCACTTAAGACGTGAAATAAGGAGGCAGCAGAAGGAACCACGCGAATGGTTTCACCTCCGCGAGCAGACCCGTGCCCGGAGGATCCGTCACGCAGACAGCCCAGGGCTGTCTCACGACGCTGGAGCGACGCAGGGGAATTGCCCGAGACACACACGCACAAATCAGGTTTTGATCCCAGTCTATGAAGCGTGGAGATGGATCTTCAAGGAGCCCGGCAGCTGGGAATCCTGCCCACTGAACTACACGCTCCAAACGCTGGCTGGTCCTCAGATGGGGAGGGGCGGGAATGAGAAAGATCCGTGGTGGAAAAGGGACTGGTTTTGATCCAGCAGCATGGAAAAATTGCAGTTTCTTGGGCAGAACTGCCTGGTGAGGATGCCCTGCTCCTGGAGATGTGCTTTTGGCTTGGGAGGAGACACCAGATCAAGAGTCAAATCATGCAGAAAGTATCTACAGAACATAGAAGAACACACACAGAGAAGTGAAGACCCTGTGCCAAAGTCCGGGCATTATAAACCGCTGTAACTATCTCCTGAGCAGCCACATGGTGCATCAATGCTGATGAGCTCCAGGAGGACTCCCAAACTGAGTCAGAAGGCAAAAGGTGGCAGATGGACCACCATGTAGACACATGCAAAGCAATGGTTCTAGGCAATAGCCACCACCTGAATATGCTGCATGCTCCTGAACATGGACGGGGTGGGTACAGCTCCAGATAGGTCTTGGAGCTGATACTGACAGCCCTCGAAATCATGGGCTCTGTGTACAGCAACAGTCAAAAGAGCCACCAAAATCTATCAGGGAAGAGGTGGAACACAAGGTGGGCAGTGTCGTCTGGGGCTGTGCTGGTCCTGCACGTGCACGCCATCAGTGCTGGTGCAGGCTGGTTCTGCATCTCAAGGAGGAAGCAGCAGAACGGGCAGGGCCAGAGAAGGGCAACTAAAATGGTCAAGGGGATGGAGCAACTGCCCTGTGAAGACAGGCTGAAAAGGGTGGGACTGTCCAGTTTAGAGAAGAGAAGGCGGAGGGAGATGCGTGGCCAAGGCAGTGGATACGGTGCAGGCAGAGCTGCTGCTCACCACGTCCTGCAGCACTAGCAGGAGAGGACTCTCCGTGGGACTAGCGGCAGATCAGATAGAACCAGACAAAAGCAAGTCTTCTTCATGCAGCGGGGGATGGTCATCTGGAGCTGGCTGTCATGGCAGGTGGTGGAGGTGGACAGCACTGGCAGATTCAGAGAGAGATCAGAAGAATCCCTGCAGAGCAGGTCCTTGCACAGCTTGTAACAGGACCAAGCGGGGTCATTCCTGCTAATGTCCCCTGTGCAATGATACTGTTTGCTGGAAGGCACAACGGGAATAGACCATCCAAAATGGCCAGGCACATGTGGTCTCCTTAATTAACAGCATCTTATAATGCCACTGTCAAAGATGGGGAACCGGGCTAACGGACCTTCAGTTTGGTCCCGTGGGACATTTGATACGTTCAGTCTGACCTGTCCCAGCAAGCTGACAAGGAGATGAAGCTTTAGTAGTCTGTCTCAGGAAATAAAGTTCTGAGGAAAGACTGAAAGAACCACACATGATGTGGTACCTGTCCATACCTTCATTGTGTAGTATCTGCTTGTCCATAGAACCATGGAATGGTTTGGGTTGGAAGGGACCTTTCAAGGTCATCTCATCCAACCCCCTGCAGGGAGCAGGGACATCTGCAACCAGAGCAGGTTGCTCAGAGTCCCGGCCAACCTCACCTGCAATGGTGCCAGGGATGGGGCAGCCACCACCTCTCTGGGCAACCTGCACCAGGCTCTCACCACGCTCACAGTAATGAGTAAGAAGCCTGACCTGACAACGAACCACTTGAATCACGCACATCCCCTGGAATAAAAAGTTACTTAGAGGAACATAAGCTCTGAACCCTGAATTAAGTTTGTTCTGCTCCAGAGCTCCATTACGGCCACCCACCCACCAGGAGAAGAACGGGTCCATCAGCCAGGATATGCACAGACCACTAGGCAAATCTCAGGAGGCTTTGGGGGTAAATCTCCTCCAACAGGGACAGACCCATACGTCACGCCACAGAGCAGAGCTCTCCGAGTTCTGACTCCCTGTTTACTGACTCCTGAAGCCTCAGAGCTTTCTCCAGCTTGTGAATCACTCTGAGGGCCTGCCAGAATTCTGCTCAGTAACGCTGGATTCATCCTGCCCCACGACTGACAGACTTGCACAAAGTGATGTTCTAGTGATCTTCCAAAGCTGCAACCACACCAGGCGAGTTCTCTGGAGGCCTGTCCACCACATCCTATGCCATCAACCAACAGTCGCACAACTATCCCGGAGAAACCCCCGTCCTTTGCTGAATTACCTTGTTCCACGGTAATTTCATATTCTTAAACCTATGTTCTTTGCTTGCAGACATGTCACCTTGTGTGGTCTGCTGGAACATGGCTGCTGCAGCAGGAAAGCCCCATCACTGCAGCAGCGACCTCACTGTTGCTGTTCCCCCAGTGTCTGTGGTACCTGCAACCCTCACCAACATGGGGTGTGTCACTATTTTGACACACTGATCCAAGAGTTGAGCAAGGGGCTGGAGCATGGCCAGAGAAGGGCAACGAAGCTGGGGAAGGGTCTAGAGCAGGAGTGTGGTGAGGAGCAGCTGAGGGACCTGGGGGTGTTGAGCCTGGAGAAAAGGAGGCTCAGGGGAGACCTTCTGAAGACCTCTCCAACCTGACAGGAGGTTGGAGCTAGGTGGGGTTGGGCTCTTCTCCCAAGGAACAAGTGACAGGACAAGAGGAACCGGCCTCAAGTTGCAGCAGGGGAGGTTTCAGTTGGAGCTGAGGAGCAATGTCTTCGTGGCAAGGGCTGTGAAGGGCTGTGCCAGGCTGGGCAGGGCAGTGGTGGAGTCCCCATCCCTGGAGGGGTTTCCAAGCCATGGAGATGTGGTGCTGAGGGCCAGGGGTTAGTGGTGCCCCGGCAGTGCTGGGGAACGGTTGGACTCGATGAAAGGTCTCCTCCGACCAGAACAATCCTGTGATTTTTCCATTAACCACCACTTCGTGGCCTGTGCTCAGAATAAACCACATCATTATTCCACCCAGCACCAACGCTGAGCCGAGCAAGCTCCAGTTTCCCGAACCACCGGTTTCACCGCCGCAGAACCCCAGCCCGGCGCAGGCCTCCTCCAGCTCTCCGGCACCTCACCGGCGAGCGGGGCTCTGCGGCAGCAGCGCCGGCGGCTCCGCGCGAGGCTCCGCTCAGCACCGGGGCGTGTGTTTTTCAAGCCTGTTAATTTGAGTAGGTTTTATTTTTAGCGTTTACTATCTCACTTTCTCCTTGGTTACAGCTGGGAAACTTTCTGTTCCAAGCACATCATATGGATAGATACATCCTCCTGATTTGTTCCAAACTCAGAGCAGAACATTTCTGCCTTCCTTCCTTTTTTTTTTTCCTGCACCAGAATATACAATTTGATCATTTACATGTAGAAATGGATCTCTACCAGACTCCGTTTCTTTTTTTCCTTCCAATGCTCTAAAATTTCTTATTATCTTTACATATTGGCCTTTGATATTTCCTTTGGCTCCCCTTATCAACCTCCTACACACTTCAGCCCAAATTAACCGCATCTCCTTCTCCTTCCTTGCTAACCTTTCCAGCAAGAAGGGGACACGTGTGCCTGGAAGATCCAACCGCTCCTTCGCGCTCTCTCTGAGGCGGGTGATTTCTTGCCCAACAGATTTTTCCCCCTTGATTTCTGGACCGCGTTTACCAGCGTGTCCTCAAATAACCCTCGGATTTTGTTAATTGCGTAGAATCTATGGTCCCAAATATCAAAACTCTTGATGTTCAGGCACTGTCTCCTCCCCAGGAGACCCTCATGCGGGGCTGACCCGCTGAGCGCGGTCGGAGCCTGACCACAAGAGCTCCTGTGACACCGGCATGTTTCTACTGGAGCCATCGCTTCTTCTTCCTAATCCATCAAGGGAAATTCATGCTGGAAATCAGGAATTGCACTAGAGGCAGGTGGGACCTTCAGGCAACGTTCCCCTGATGACCTCACCTCTGCCATGCCAGGTTTCCTCCTCATGACTACAGAATACAGACCTAAATAATGACAATACCCGTAAATTTATACCCATATTTGTATCTAGTGTCCTAAGCCCTGTGTCTGCACATGTGCTCGGTGTATGCACAAAATGGAAGCGGACACACAAAGTCTGTTGTCCACATCACTAGTTACAGGCTCCTGAAGGCAAAGGAAGGCCTACCAGCAGGAGGGGGAAAGACTTGAGCAGGGCCTGTTGGGACAGGACAAGGGGGGATGGTTTGAAACGAAAAGAGGGAGATTTAGACCAGAGAGACGGAAGAGATTGTTGGTGCTGAGGGTGGCGAGAGCCTGGCCCAGGCTGCCCAGAGAGGTGGTGGCTGCCCCATCCCTGGCACCATTGCAGGTGAGGTTGGCCGGGGCTCTGAGCAACCTGCTCTAGTTGCAGATGTCCCTGCTCCCTGCAGGGGGGTGGACTTCATGACACTGAAGGGTCCCTTCCAACCCAAACCATTTGGTGACTCTGTGATTGTCTGAACACTGCCAGGTCCCTCAGCTGCTCCTCACCACACTCCTGCTCTAGACCCTTCCGTAGCTCCGTTGCCCTTCTCTGGCCACGCTCCAGCCCCTCAAGGTCCTTCTTGGAGTGAGGGGCCCAAACCTGACCCCAGGATTGGAGGTTGGGCCTCCCCAGTGCCCAGTGCAGGGGGACGATCCCTGCCCTGCTCCTGCTGGCCACACTGGTGCTGACACAAGCCAGGATGCTGGTGGCCACCAAGGTGTTGTGGCTGCACACTGGCTGCCACATTCCTAGGAACTTGTGAGCAGTTCCCTTCTTTTCCCCTTCAATTCACTTGCCTACGTGCATCCTTACTCAATGGTTCATGTGGCAACACTGAATGGAAGAGGTGACAACTGCCACCAAGTTCCTAGCTGGGGAGGTGACAGCGTGGCTTTTCCAACCCTGAGTCTCACCTGAAGGTTGCAGCACTGGCAACGTAAGTCATAAACGCTGAACTCAAGAATGGAGACACTTCCCCAAGGAACAGGGGGACACTGGGGCTGTCACCACTGCCTGAGGAGGTGCTGAGTGGAGGTCTCCATAAGCAACTAGTGGAGTCTGGCAAGCCCTCGTCCCCTCCAGGATTTTGACTGTCCAGACATCTGCTGGGAAGGCAACAGGTCACTGGCCAGGGAATCCAGGAGCCTCCCAGGCCACTGGTGATGATTTCCTAACAAAAACACCGGTTGCTAGAGGTGACCTTCTGCTTGACTTGCTGCTCACCAACAAGGCAAAACTGGTGGTGAATGTGGTCCCAGGACAGGTCGGGCTGCAGTGGCTGCACTGAGCATCTGGAGGAAGGCTTCAAAGTTGAGCAGCAGAGCCAGGATCCTGGGGCTCCAACACACTCCAGCTTCCTGAGAAGCAGCCCAAAGGGAAGGGGCTGCTGGCTGTCAAAGAAAAGTGTTTGAGATCTCAGGAACAACCCACCCACCCTGTCACGGAGGAAGACTGCGCAGTTTTGCAGAAGGCTTCCTTGATGAGGTATCAAGCTTCTGAACGAACTAAAAAGCAAAGAGCACACAGAAGAAGGAGGAACAGGGACAGGCACCAAACCAGTATAACCAGTGCCCAGCACTAGGGACAACAGCAGGAGGGCCATGGCCCAGCTGAGCAAAGACTATCAAAAGCCACGGAGCAGAACAGGGACATCTCGTAGTGGCACACTGGCACCAAAAGGACACCGAAGGAAAATGAGACTCTGCTGAGGAGGACTCAGCTGTGGGCAGAATAGACCTGACCACAGGGCTTAACTTCGCTTGGTGTCTCAGTGCTCCTGGACAAAATGCGCTCCCAGACCTTGGAGCAGAGCAGATGATGTAAGATGAGCAGCCAGAAGTGGGGAAGCAACAGGCTAGGGACTTCTTAGAAGAAGAGCTGCTGCATCCAGGTCCACAAGCCTGGTCAGATTCAGCAGAGGGGGCTGAGGGAGCTGTGGAAGCGATCACAAGGCTGCTGTCTACTCCCTAGGAGATACCATGGTGATTTGGAAGGTTCCTGGCAAATGGTCCCCAATGTGATGCTCACCTTTGAGGAAGGAAGGAGAGTCAGCCCATCCTCAGCCTTGTTCAGGCCATGGAGCACATCTTCTTCATGTGCAAACGTTTAATCATAGAATCGTAAAATCATTGACATTGGAAGAGACCTTTAAGATCATCGAGTCCAACCATTCCCCCAGCACTGCCAGGGCACCACTAACCCATGGCCCTCAGCACCACATCTCCACGGCTTGGAAACCCCTTCAGGGATGGGGACTTGAAGGACAAGGCGGCAAGCAGGAACACTCAATATGGATTCCCAACAGCAAACTGTGTTTGACCAATACGGCTGTTTTCTGTGACAGAACAACTAGTTTGGTGGGCAAGGGGGGAGTGGTGGATGTGACACACCATGACTCCAGCAAGGCTTCTGACACCAACCCCCACAGCATTCTCATCTGAAAACCAAGGAGCTATGGACCAGATGCTTGGACAGCTGGGTGGACCGCAAACTAATGGGACCGCTGCATGAAAAGGTCGTGATTAAAGACCAGGAGCTGGCAATGAGCAGGGTGCTCTGGAGACCAGTCCTGGAGTGAAGCGACAGCCTCAACACACACGAAGTGCAGACATTTGAACCAGAGAGGCCTTGAGAACTTTCAGAACCAGGCTAACAGAAACCTCATGAAGTACAACAATGAGAAGAGGAAAGGTGGGCATCTGGGGTGGACCAACCCAATGGATCAGTCCAGGAGAGACCACCTGAGCAGCAGCTCTGTCGAAGAGGCTGAAAAGGGATTTCTGATGACTGCCCGCCTGAGGCTGAGCCCGCAGCACGTTCACAGAGGAACTGCGCACTGGGCTACAAAACCCACCGCCCCGCCACCTGATCGGGGGAAGTTATTGCCCTTTTTCTCAGCACTGGTGAGACTGCACCTGGAATATTGTCATAGAATCATTTAGGTTGGAAAAGACCTCTAGGATCATCAAGTCCAACCTTCACCCCAACATCTCCCTGACCCCTAGACCATGTCTCAAAGCACCACGCCTACTCGGTTTTTTAACACCTCCAGGGATGTGACTCCACCACTGCCCTGGGCAGCCTGTTCCACTGCCTGACCACTCTTTCAGTGAAGAACTTCTTCCTGATATCCAGCCTAAACCTCCCCTGGCACAACTTGAGGCCATTTCCTCTTGTCCTGTCATTAGTTACTCGGGAGAAGAGCCCAGCACCAGCCTCACCACAACCTCCTTTCAGGTAGTTGTAGAGAGCAATAGTTGTAGAGAGTGTTCAGGTTTTGGCCACTGAGTTCAAGAGAGATGAGGAGAAACTGAAGAAGGTCCAGACCAGGATCGCATGACCAAAATCCCCAAGCAGCCAGCAACTGCTTGCAGAGCACCTACAAAGATGTCCAAGCCAAACTCTTCCTGGAACTAGTGGATGAGGTAACAAATGTGGCCAAAAGCCACAAATTGTGGTTTGGGACGTTCAGGTTGGACTCAGACTTTAGCAAAAAAGGAAATAATTCCCAGGCAGGTGGTACAGCCCCAGAACAGGCCACCAGAAAGATGGCAGCACCACCATCCTGCAGAGGGTTTCCTGCAGAAGGTTTCTGAGGCTTGGCCAGAGAGAGACAGAGCTGACCTAACACAGTCCTTCTGCAGCAGGATCTCAGAGAACCTTTCCAACCAGCACTTCAATAACTCTGCCTGTGACAGAACATACAGCTGTGGGTTCGAAGCTGGCTTGGGAGGAAGATCAGCCCAAACTTAGGGATTCACTGTAAAGCACAGTAATCCATTGATGGAAAAACCCTCAAAGATCCCCAGATAGCCCTGACAAGGAGCAATGGGACAATATTCTCTCCACATTCCAACTAAGAGATATTTGGAAAGTGTACTGAGATGCATACAAGGAACTAATCGACAGTTCCTCCAATTTAGGATGTAAAAAGACTTATGTACAACCGGGACACTGGTTTCCTACAGAGAAGGAAGGGATTTTTGCTGCTGAGGGTGGTGAGAGCCTGGCCCAGGTTGCCCAGAGAGGTGGTAGCTGCCCCATCCCTGGAACCATTGCAGGTGAGGTTGGCCGGGGCTCTGAGCAACCTGCTCTAGTTGCAGATGTCCCTGCTCCCTGCAAGGGGGTTGGATGAGATGAGGTTGCAAGGTCCCTTCCCACTCAAACTATTCTGTGATTTCTGCAATGGACGAGGTTTTAACTATATCTCAGGCTGAAAATATGGTCCTACCAAGCCACGTACCTCTCATTGTCTTTCTATTACAGAATCACAGAATCACAGAATTGTTATGGTTGGAAAGGACCTCCAGGGTCATCAAGTCCAACCTTCAATGAGTATGACAACGAGTATGTCTCACAGGAAGGAACAGTCTTCAGAACCACCTGATGTCCAGGACACTGAGTGAAAAGCTGCACAGCTTCCAGAGATAAGTTAAGGAAAAACATCTGGGAGACTGGAGATGCTGCAAGTGTCCTCAGCAGCCAGAGACAGGTAGTTGCTGTAACGGGGGAAGGTACAGCACAGAGGCTGGGGTACAGAACAGAATCCCATCATGGGGGGGTTGGAAGGGACCTCTGGAGATCATCTTGTCCAGCCCCCTGCTCCAGCAGCTCACCCAGAGCAGGGGGCCCGGGATTGTGTCCAGGCACCTTTGGAAGCTCTCCAGAGAAGGAGACTCCACAACCTCTCTGGGCAGCCTGGGCCAGGCTCCCACACCCTCACACCAAACAAGTTTCTCCTCCTGCTCCCATGGAACCTCCTGGCTTCCACTTGGTGCCTGTTGCCCCTTGTCCTGGCGCTGGGCACCACTGACAAGAGTCTGGCCCCATCCTCTTGCCCCCCATGGGCCCTTGAGCTCTTGCTCAGCATTGATCAGATCCCCTCTGAGGCTTCTCTTCTGCAGCTCAGCAGCCCCAGGGCTCTCAGCCTTTCCTGGGCACAGAGATGCTCCAGGCCCCTCAGCATCTCCACAGCCTTCGCTGGACTCTCTCCAGTAGCTCCTTGTCCCTCTTGACCTGGGGAGCCCAGAACTCCAGAGGTGGCCTCATCAGGGCAGAGTAGAAGGCAAGAGAATCTACCCCAAGCTGCTGCCCACACTCTTCTTAATCATCTATGTCTGTGTTGCTGCAGCAGCTCTGTGGGTCGTAGGACCACAGCAGTGTGTAGGACATGAAAGTGCCCCATGGCTAGCTGGCACCTGGATGTTGAAATGGGAACAAGAACACTGACAAGCATGTGTCAGCCAAACCAACCATGGAAAAGCAGCCGCTTGGCTTCACGCTAGAGCTGTCCTCCAGCCACTCCACTTGGAGCACAGACAATGGAAGCACAGCTGAAAGAGATGCTGAGCAAACACCAAGGTTACTCATCCAGCTCCTTCTATACATAGCAACGCTGTGGGAGAGAGGGTGAGGGGTGGTGATCTCAGCACGGGGAGATCAAGGGCAGAGCTTGATGCCTCTGATCCATCTGCCCCAGGCAAGCAGAAGCCCCAGGAATTTTCTGTCCCTTCACCCTCCTGGCACAGCCCATGTCAACCAGCACAACGGGCTGCTCTGCCCATGGCTGATCTGAGTCACACTCACCACAGATGGGGAAGGTTTGTCACCAGGAAGAAAGGGCAGCCTTCTTCATGGTGAGGAACCGATGATCTTTCTTTAGAAGACCTGATGATACAAAATGTTCATGCATTTATTTTAGCAAAAGAATCAGCAAAATAAGGAAAAGATTGTTTGGTGTGAGGGTGTGGGAGCCTGGCCCAGGCTGCCCAGAGAGGCTGTGGAGTCTCCTTCTCTGGAGAGATTCCAAAGGCGCCTGGACACGATCCTGGGCCCCCTGCTCTGGGTGAGCTGCTGGAGCAGGGGGTTGGATGAGATGATCTCCAGAGGTCCCTTCCAACCCCACCACGTTGGGATTCTGTGAAAATGGGATCCACTGGATGCTGGATCAGCAGATAAAGATACTGAGCAGTTACTGCTGGAGCTTCAGCTGGACTGATTTTATTGAAGCCTGGGCAGATGCACATTTTAGAGGTCCCAGGGCTTTCACCAGGTAAATGAACAGAGCAGGTCGCACGTCCTTCAGAATGTGCAGTCCCATACTGACAGAGAGGCCCTGGAGAGGTCAAGAAAGGAAACGAAGAGACTATGAAGTAAACAAAGCAGTTACCAAATAAGTGAAAAAATAAGACCAAGAGTGAGCAGCAGCTCATGGGACAATGCCAAAGGACCTCAAGGCAAATGGAAGCGGCTTGGCTGGATGCCCTGCCAATATTTTGAGTGGGCCTGAAGCACAGCAGTGGGGCAGGAAGCCTCTGTCCCAGCTTCTGATGGAGTCAGGCACGCAGAGGAACGTGGTGCACAACACGTCTCTGCCCCAGTTGTGTGACACGTAGAATGACCCGTGAACCTCCCTGTGCCAGGCTTCATCTTAAGGTAGAACCCTGTGAGCATGGTGCTAAGCAGGTTAGGACAATCCGGTCCAGGCATCTGGCTGTTCCCCTACAACCTTAGCTCTAGACAGCTGGAAAAATCTGAAGTGCTAATAAAAGGCCCAACCTCCAATCCTGGGGTCAGGTTTGGGCCCCTCACTCCAAGAAGGACCTTGAGGGGCTGGAGCATGGCCAGAGAAGGGCAACGAAGCTGGGGAAGGGTCTAGAGCAGGAGTGTGGTGAGGAGCAGCTGAGGGAGCTGGGGGTGTTGAGCCTGGAGCAAAGGAGGCTCAGGGGAGACCTTCTGGCTCTGGACAAGTCCCTGACAGGAGGTTGGAGCCAGGTGGGGTCGGGCTCTTCTCCCAAGGAACAAGCGCGGGGACAATAGGAAACGGCCTCAGGTTGTGCCAGGGGAGGTTGAGGTTGGAGCTGAGGAGCAATGTCTTGGTGGGAAGGGCTGTGAAGGGCTGTGCCAGGCTGGGCAGGGCAGTGGTGGAGTCCCCATCCCTGGAGGGGTTTCCAAGCCGTGGAGATGTGGTGCTGAGGGCCAGGGGTTAGTGGTGCCCTGGCAGTTCTGGGGGAACGGTTGGACTCAATGATCTGAAAGGTCTCTTCCAACCCAAACGATGCTAGGATGCCATGATTATAAATTGGGATCAGATTCCCACCCAGAACACGCTGCAGCAGGCAGGGGCTGAGTCAACACAAACAGCAGGAGATCCAGCACCTGTGACCACTCCACATGGTTTGCTGGGATTAACAAATGAACCTGTTCACTGCAATATGAAGAGCGGGATTAAACTAGACCTCCTGAGAGACAGGATTTGAAGCACAACAAAGAAGAGCAGAAACAGCAACAAGCCCAGAAGGCAATGAAAAAAGAGACAGTTTCTCGGTGTAGGAGAGTGAGCGCCAGATACTCCAGCAGATTATGGTGCTTCAGAGCTGCAAAGACTTGGAAGACTCGGCTGGTGTAAAGGACTCGGCCGTGCCTTACTCTGACGCTTCAATTTCTGTTGATAGGTGGCATTGCAGGATTGAGGTTACGTCTCTCCACAGCTCCAGGCTCCCTCCGTCACAGCTCAGAGCCAGAGGACAGTCTGAGGTGGAGAACATCAGGGAGCTGGGCAGCCTCGCAGCAGATGCTTCTGCTAGAACTGGGATCAGCAGGAGATAAACTCTGTCGAAGTGGGGCGAGCAGGGAGCGCACATGATGTGCGGGCTGCAGGTGGGATGGAGGCTGTTACTGTTGAATGACATGATGGAAGGCTCATCACCACAGCCACAACGGAGCAGAGGAACAATGACCTCAGGAGACAGCCCAGTGACCTGATCGGTGCCAGCGGAGCATCTGGCTCAGCTACCTGAGGGCCACCATAGCGGGAGATAGTCATGGGATGAGCAGATGGGAGAGGATCTCTCCCCAGGTTATGCAGTGGATGGAGGGGAACTACTGCCTGTGGGGGTGTGGGACTCGCTACGGGATGCCAGGAAGGGTGTTCTGATCAGAGAGGGGGTTCTCCTCTCCCTCTACTCTGACCTGGAGAGACCACCTCTGGAGTACTGGGGCCAGTGCTGGGCTCCCCAGTTCAAGATACACAAGGAACTACTGGAGAGAGTCCAGTGGAGGCTGTGGAGATGCTGAGGGGCCTGGAGCATCTCTGTGCCCAGGAAAGGCTGAGAGCCCTGGGGCTGCTGAGCTGCAGAAGAGAAGCCTCAGAGGGGATCTGATCAATGCTCATCAAGAGCTCAAGGGCCCATGGGGGGCAAGAGGATGGGGCCAGACTCTTGTCAGTGGTGCCCAGCGCCAGGCCAAGGGGCAACGGGCACCAAGTGGAAGCCAGGAGGTTCCATGGGAGCAGGAGGAGAAACTTGTTTGGTGTGAGGGTGTGGGAGCCTGGCCCAGGCTGCCCAGAGAGGTTGTGGAGTCTCCTTCTCTGGAGAGCTTCCAAAGGCTCCTGGACACGATCCTGGGCCCCCTGCTCTGGGTGAGCTGCTGGAGCAGGGGGGTTGGACGAGGTGATCTCCAGAGGTGCCTTCCAATCCCCCCATGCTGCAATTCTGTGATACATGAACCTGGCTGCCCAGCACTGATCTCCAAGACTAAGAAAGCTTTAAAGCTAAAAGACTAACCAGTAATTTCAGCAAGTGATGATCTCAGGCTGCAAGAAATGAGGTCTCAAACTCAACATGCCCAGGCACCTCCCATCTAAGTTTAACACATCTCTAACCTGTACAATTGGATGGGCTGATGAAGACGGTTCCAGAGACCTCTACAAAGCTTCAGGCCAGGTGACAACATCTCCCTTTCTGCGTATTGCCCTCGGGATGTGGCTCTACACTTGCTGTGCTCATTCCAAACCCATCTCCAGGATCCCTCCCCGGGGAAGTCACACGTGCTTCCTGCTCTGCTTGCCACAGATACAATAATCTCACAGCCACAGGGAGGTCAGTCCAGGGAGGTCATCTGAAGGAAATGGCCACCCGCTGAGGGCAGGTCACCTGAGAAATCCATTTATTCTGCAGCTGAACACCCAACCTGGGAGGGAGGGGAGAGGGGCTGCGAGTCTCAGCCAGGCGGGGCTGCTCCACTGCAGCACCCACCTCCTCCTCCCACCACACGTGGCTTTATACGCATCTGAAATTCCTCCTTGCTCTGAATCGTGTCTAAACCTACCTATGAGAAAAAGCCTCAGCTCTACAACGATTTGGTCAAGCTGTGACAATTGGTACTTCCCCGGCCTTTAGAGGCTGCAGAAGACACAGTGACCACGCAGATGACATTGTTGGCACCAGGCTATTTGGGTCGGGCAGCCCCTGCCAGCACCCTCCTGCTCGTGGCTGTCAGGGGACCTTCCAGCTGCAAGGACTGTGCCCATGAGCAAACGGCCTCACCAGGAGCTGCTCTCCAGAAGGTCTGGGTCACAACAACCCCCTGAATGCTCCAGTTTGGGGCAGAGCCACTGGAAAGTACCCGAGGGAAAGGACCTGGGGGGGCTGGTCGACAGGCGGCTGGAGATGAGCCAGCGTGTGCCCAGGTGGCCAAGAAGCCACCAGC
>VZZY01016501.1:35400-64575 GCA_013400335.1 Eurystomus gularis
GGGCTGTGCCAGGCTGGGCAGGGCAGTGGTGGAGTCCCCATCCCTGGAGGGGTTTGAAAGCTGTGGAGATGTGGTGCTGAGGGCCAGGGGTTAGTGGTGCCCTGGCAGTGCTGGGGAACGGCTGGAGTGAATGAGCTGAAAGGTCTCTAAAGGATTCCGTGTTTCTATGATTCTATCCCCTGTAACACGCGGTTGCTTCACCGACTTGGTGTTGATCTGGCCTCACACCACCTCTCCCGCCACCCTTGTTCCCCTGGAAGGGGCAGGATCCATCTTACATCCCTTCCTGCACCAGTAGTGTAGACATCTCCGTTTGGAACAAACTCTCTGGGATCCCTTTACGAGAAAGGTGCAGTAACGGGCAACATGATTGAGTGGTTCATGAACGCTTCCATCACTTCTCAGCTGCCTTATTGCAACAACCTTTCCTCCAGCCTTTCTCCAACTTGGCCCATTCACATGGTGCCCACTTGGCGTGGACTCTGAAGGTAAGTGTCACTTGCAAGTACCACAGCAATGTCTCCTCCACTTTCTACCTCCACAAACACTAACAAATTAACATTGTCATTGTCTTCTAAAACACTGCTCACAAACACCCTCTGCTGAGTTCACCACCAGATGAAGCAGCCGACATGTCAAGACTGCTCCTTGCAGTGTCAACTCCATGTCTCTGTCATCTCCAGGGACGGTGAGCACCAGCACGGCAGCTCCCCCGTGTCCGTGTGCCGGGACACAGCCGTCACCCCCCGAACCGCGCAGATGCTGCGATGATCTTAAAGGCCTTTTCCAACCTAAATGATTCAATGATGGGGTGGTTCTACCCTACAGCACCTACCACAAAATCCTCCTGAGCTGTCGCGGAGGTTCTGCACAGAGACTGATACAAACAATGACAAAATAAGAATAAGAATAATGCCAAGCTGCGGGACCAAGCAAGTGCTGTCAGTGACGGAGCTTCCAGCCAGCTTCAGAGCCTTGCTCCAGTCTTCTCCAAAGTCTCTGTCCATGTCCCAGGGAGACTGCACCTGAATGTCACCTCGCTCGGCTGAGCCCTCCAGCCACTATTTGCCATGAAGCAAAGTACATTACCAAGCATGCTACCAAACCACGGCACGCGCCTGTCCTCTCCTCGCTGGACCACTCAGGTGGACAGCTGCCAATGCACTACAGGACAGCTAAGAGAGGCCCAGCCTACACCATCACGGTCTCACTTGGCGATGGAAGGTCTGTGGAGAACCCTGGAGACAGGGAGCTCCACACCTTTTTTCCCTGTGTGCCTGAGGGTTGGGTGCCACATGAGCTCCTGACAACAACATGTACTGACCATGTCACAGCGGGCAGAGCACTGGTGGTGGCCCCCATCACAGGGAGGCTGGTGATGTGGTTGGCCCAGGATGGGTGTCTCCTGGCTGTCAGGGGGATGAGGGGTGGACAAACCTGGTGCTGTGCTGGGGTGAAGAGTAACACCAAATGAAGGCAGCACAGCCCCCAACATCACCTCCTTGAGAAAGGGGAAGGGCCAAGGGGGAGAGACAAGAGCAGGGCCCTACGTACCCACCCAGTCAACGAGTCTCCTCTGTAGAGCCCAACACTGGTACCACACTGGGCAAAGCTGTAACAAACACCAGCACACAACAAGCCCAACTGGCCTCCCGAGAGGACATCTAATGCGTCCTCCCTCCAACCTCCATTTCCCCCATAATTTCAGCGAGCAGAAGGGAACCTACCAGCGCATCTTCTAGCACAGAGAGCACATATCTGCTCCAATTACTGCACTTGAAGAACATCTTTTCATCACGACATCAGGCATTTCAGTAGCAGCAATCATTCCTCAGCTCTCAAAACCCCTCACAAAGGAAACCAACGTTCTGCAAGACACAGGCCCTTGTCGTGCAGAAGAAGATGCTGCTGGCAGCCATCAGTCCCTCTCCTGCCGCGTCCGGGCTCACCTCAATCAGAAAGTCTCCCGTGCGAAGCCCTGCTCTCCAAGCGACGCCTTCCACATCCACTGATTCCAGGTACTGGAGGGCTGGGAAGGCTGGGGTTGGGGTGAACTCCTCAATTGGGGTTTCAGCTACAAAACACAAAGAGAGAGAGAGAGATTGAGACAGTGTGGCAAAAAGCAAGCAGAAGGTGGACAGCAGCATCCAGGAGCCCAGGAAAATCCTGGTATATTGGTTCAGAAAGAGCACGTATGCAAAGCTCAGCTGAACATCAGTGCAGGAACCACAGCTAATGCTACATATCTCCAGTATTCACCAGCTTAGACCCTCAGATAGCCCCAGAGCCTCCTGGACATGTGTGACTCCTGAGGTCACATATGTTCCCACGCCGTCCCTGAAGCCTCCTCCATCTCCCAGTACCACAGATGAAAGGAGAACAACATCTATGAACAATACCAGGAGGAGAAGAACTTGTGTCTCCTGTGTCTAAATCTGAGTTAGCAGCTCCAGGTCTCTCCCAGAGCCAGCAGAGACCAGTGTGCACCATCCACCTGAGCTATTGCAGACGTGACACCTCCTTTCCACACCCCAGAGTTGTGGTTCTCTCAGGATGGTCCTACAGGGGACCATGAGCTCAGGAGCAGAGAGCCACTTGTTGATGGATGTCTGCATTAGCCAAATGAACCCCATTCTTCATCAGTGAGGTCTTAATTGCACTCGTGGTTGCAAAACCTGCTCCTGCCCCCAGAAGAACAGCATTTCCAGGGAAGGGACTGTCTCAGATGGAGTCAGGCAGCAATTCATCACCCAGCTCCAGCCCATCTTGCTCCACTGCCCATCCAGGATGAAGGAATGTTGCATGGGGGACACAACTCACAGCAGAGGCATGTGTGTGATGTGTGCTACCTTGTGTGATGTGACTCCAGGAACAAGCTTCGTCTGTTTATCAAGAGGAGACTGTTGCAATGTTTGGAAACATCAGGTCCTTTAAAGAAACGAAGCAGAAAGGCCACAGCTACTCATTGCACTCTGGCCAGGCTCTGGTCACCACCAGTGGAACCCAGGTGGGTCGCTGTCTCCAGCACAGAGTATATCAACTGTGGCTGTTCCAGGGGCTGGTCATGATTCTCCAAGAGCATTTTCTTCCTCATTGTGTGTCATGAACAGACCTGTTGCCTGTGTACCTGCTGTTGGGATTCCAAGGGGTCCCTGGAGGTGTTCAAGACCAGGCTGGACAAGGCTTGGAGCAACCTGGTCTAGTGGAAGGTGTACCTGCCATGGCAGGGGGGTTAGATGATCTTGAAGATCCCTTCCAACCCAAATCATTCTGTGACTCCATGATTCTTGTCTTGCTCCAAAGAGCATACCATTGGATCATGAGGGCTCTTCACTTGGCCTTACATGACTGGAAACACCGGAAGTGGATCCAGGAGAAGCCCGAGACATCCCTTTTCTAATGACACACGATCTCATTACTGGCCTTCATGTGTCACCAGACAGATGGTCGTTCCTAACAGCCTGTGACACAGATGAGGAAGAAGAGAAGTTTCCCTTCCAAGAAAGGTGCTGCTTCTTGGCACCATGACACCCGGCCACTCGCGCAGCCTTCCAGGGAGCAGTGTCCATAGGGTCATCCCAGCCCCACCTCCACTTAGTGGTAGCCCCAGGACTAGTGAGGGGATTGTGCCACCCCTGATGACCTGCGCTGCTCTGCTTTTGGAGCCATCCTCAGCCGGTAGCAGCCTCAAAGATGAAGCTGAAGATGGGATATCAGACAAAAGAGTACTCAGCGAGCGGTGGCGTGAGGGTGTGATCCCCAGACCACCCGTGCCAACCACTCTGTTCTCCCTGCCTGCAGAAACAAGATGCTATCTCCCATCACCCAGCTGTCATGGACAAATCACTGACACTTTAGGAGTAAGTGGCTGAAACCTGTCAACGTGCTCTGACAGATCCACGCTCTCCTGAGAGCATAATACACACTGGAGGATCAGCGAGTGGGCTTTGGTCCTCCTCTGCCTGGGATGGCCACTCTGCTCGAGGCTGGCTGCCAAAGAACAGGTCATGGTTGCATGGCAGAAGTCTCCTCCACATCTGCCACAGCAGCACAGCGGTCATTCTGCTGAGGAGCTCTGGAACAGACCTAGAGCACCAGGAGGGGATGAGGCTACCAAGCCATGGTTTTGCCTAATGATATGCCAGGCAGCAAAAGATCTCAGTGCCTGAAACGTCAACATTTTGGGGGCTGACCAGTGGCTGGCCAACAGCATGGCACTGCCGCTCACACCGGGGCCATTTAACAGCGTGATGCACCACTGGTGTCCGTGTAGATTATCATGGAACCACAGAATGGTTTGGGCTGAAGGGACCTTCCAAGGTCATCTCATCCAACCCCCTGCAGGGAGCAGGGACATCTGCAACTAGAGCAGGTTGCTCAGAGCCCCGGCCAACCTCATCTGCAGTGGTTCCAGGGATGGGGCAGCTACCACCTCTCTGGGCAACCTGGGACAGGTTCTTGCCACCCTCAGCAGCAACAATCTCTTCCTCCTCTCTTGTGTAAATCTCCCTGTTCTAGTTTCAAACCATCCCCCCTTGTCCTGTCCCAACAGGCCCTGCTCAAAAGTTTGTCTCCATCTTTCTGACAGGCCCCTGGAAGTCCTGCAAGGCCACCAGAAGGTCTCCCTGGAGCCTTCTCTTCTCCAGGCAAGATTATCTCAGCCCCCTGCTCAACATGAGCAGTGAGTTCAGGTCTAGTGGTCTCGACTGGGGTGCACACAGAGCCCTGGCAGATGACGCATCGATGGTGCAAGACGTTGCTTTGCGTTACTTTCTCTGAAGGGTAATTAACACCGGAGCATGGAGAAGGGCTTGCAAACGAGCACCAGGACCTGCACAAGAGATCCTCAGAGCTCGGCTGCGATGGCTTGCCCTGTCCTGCCCTGGAGCAGAGCGGTTCTCACCCATGTGGGAGAGGAGCTAAAGCTGGTTGGTAAGAAACACAACAGTGAGGCCACGGTTGCGTGAAACTTGTGGCTGAAATGAGGGCCCAGGGATTGCACCCAGAGATGCGCTCCCCAAACCCTTGCCAGGCCAGCAATCTTGGGGCTGGGTGAGCTGAAGCTCACTCAGGGCTTTTTGGTGGGCTGATGAAGATGTCTTTTCCTCACAGGAATCTTCAGTCCGTGCCAGATTCACTGTCTCACCCTCACTCAGAAGAGCCAGTGGAAGAAAGACACTCCTTGCTAGCATAGGGGCAGCTCTGAGCAGAATGTGCTGAAGGATCCAGGCTAACTTACTAAGAAATCAAACACCAAGTGTCTTCTTCAGGGCCTGATGCTGCTGGAACAAGCCACTTGCCTTGGAGACATGCAGCAAGCAAGCCAGAAAACCCCATGATTATCTAGTCTGATATCACACATAGCAAGGGCCAGGGCCTTCAACAGAGGTCCCTGCAGGTCCACCTCCCACCTCAGCGGATGTGAGCTGAAAGCAAGGCTGATTTCTGTCAGCAGTGCAGACAGTGATGCGTGGTAGCAACAGGCCAAGATAAGTTACCCCTCACTCTAAGTCTACAAGCAACAAAATGCGTTTTAAGAGCTGAGACCAAGCCCTAAGGAAGCAGCAGATTTAATAGGAGTCCGTGGACGATCTTGTCCACACGTCTCCTTTGATGTCAGGCCACTCCAGTAACCAGGACCCATGTTCTCAATGGACAGACACTGATTTTATACAGATTAAAAGATTTCCATCGTTACCACACTACCTATTACTTTATGTAAAACGTTTATGCAAGATTTCCTCTGCTAAGTCAGATGGCCACCACCGAGCAGCAGACCAAGACAAAGCCTGCCTGACAAGATGTTAATATGCTGAATGATCTTAGATGTGTTTGATCAACAGCTTTCTCGAGTTCTCCCTCTGATGGAAGCCAGCTGAAGTGGCAAACAGCTGACAAGTCATCCTACCTATTCTTAGAAATGCCCACCCAACATTTGATTTCTCCAAATCCTTCAGGACTTCCCCAGCATTAAATCGACTCTTCAGAGCAGTGTTGACCAGCAAGTGCTTTCAACAGCCTGAAGTTCCAAGAGCCACAAACATGACCTTGGTGCAAAACGAGGTGCCTGTTAACTTATGCTGGATACAGGCCCAGAAGGCAATGAAGTTAGGGGTGACAAAGACCTTGTTTAGTGCCTGAACCTCCAGAAATGAGGAGAGGGGAGACTCAGGCTCCTGGAATGTCAAGTAAATGATTTCTATAATGGTAAGGAGACACGTGGTCTCTGTAGAATACTCGCACTGTGCTTCCCAAACCAGGAGCATCAGCACGATGCACCAGCACCACCCTCCCATCACAGCTGTGTCCTAATGGAGTCAGCAAAGGTTAAGTGCAAATCCTGATCCCTGGGGAGGCCCACAGCTACCTGAAAGGAGGTTGTGGTGAGGCTGGTGTTGGTCTCTTCCCAAGTAACTAACGACAGGACAAGAGGTAATGGCCTCAAGTTGTGCCAGGGGAGGTTTAGGTTGGATATCAGGAAGAAGTTCTTCACTGAAAGAGTGGTCAGGCAGTGGAACAGGCTGCCCAGGGCAGTGGTGGAGTCACATCCCTGGAGGGGTTTAAAAAACAAGTAGATGTAGCACTTTGGGACACGGTCTACGGGTCAGGGAGATGTTGAACGAAGGTTGGACTTGATGATCCTAGAGGTCTTTTCCAACCTTAATGATTCTATGAGTTGGACAGGTGACAATTTAATTGGTTTCCTGGCCAGGAGAAGGAGCCTGGTGTGAGCAAACCATGTTATCGCAGCAGCTCCAGATGCACCTGTCCCATGAGGCTCATCCCTGCTGTGATCCCAGAGCTGCACAACTGGGAAGCGCTGCCCCACATGTCCCCACCACGGTGGAGAAACCCTGGGCCATGGCCCAGAGAAGAATCACCCGAGGGGCAGTTCAAGGACATGTTTTTCATATTGGTCATCAAAGACATGAACGGATGGACCGCAGCTAAAACAGGCCCCGGAAACCCAGCCTAGAGTTCATGTGGTCACGGGCGTTACTGATGCGTCACGTGAGGACTCCAGGCACGCCACTTTCTGTGGGCTGGAAGCCATCGATCTACAGGAACTGCAGCTGTGGTACACGATTTGTAAAGTGCCACCAGCGCCTCAAACGTTCAGTAAACAAGAAAACGCATCCTGAAGTCAGAACTGGATCCTTATGAAATAAACAGAGAATAAATACGGATACCAGAAGCATAGTTTAACACAGGAGGGGGAAAAACGTAGATGGAGGAAGCAACCAGCTCTACCTTGCTACTGCGCAAAGTCCCGGTGCTCGGACAGAAGGGCAGAAAGAAGCTCTAGTAACGGACAAGTAAACACACGCTCACCCAGCCCTCTTCCACCTCGGGAGGTCTGCAGGGCTAACAGCTCCAGGGTCTCCGGGGCTGTGGATGGAGGAGCTGTGACCTCCAGGTGCCCTCCAGCACTGGACTTCCCACCTGCCTCAACTAACTCACGGGCGAGGGGAAGCGGCTGTTCCCTGGAGCCTGCAGCTGCACTTCCCTGGCTCAGAACCTGCCCTACAGCTGCTTCTGGTGATCGGTCAAAGACACAGGGCTGTGCTTGGACCTGGGCAGCACCGAGACTGCTCCACACTCTACTGCACAGCACTCGAGGGGGAAAAATTCTCCAGCAGTTCACAGCAGTTAAAACTTCCTGGGTAAGAAATTGTTGGTGCTGAGGGTGGTGAGAGCCTGGCGCAGGTTGCCCAGAGAGGTGGTGGCTGCCCCATCCCTGGCACCATTGCAGGTGAGGTTGGCCAAGGCTCTGAGCAACCTGCTCTAGATGCAGATGTCCCTGCTCCCTGCAGGGGAGTGGTGGGGAACTAGATGACCTTGAAAGGTCTCTTCCCACCTAAACTAGTCTGTGATTCTATGATTCCAAGTGCCAGGAAAGTTGTGAAACCCACTTAACACCTGAAAGCCCAACCCCACCTTACTGGCTAACCTGATGGGTACAGGGCACATTGTTTTCTCATAATGGAACAGAACTACATGAAATGTATGTTGACAGCAACCCTACAGAGACCTGCAAACCATGCCATGTGCAGGAGACTAGTGGTGGGGATATCACCTTCCAAACCACCAGAGGCTGCTGGAAAGGGCAGAAGCACCTGTGGAGGATGATGCTCTGGCAAAGGGTGAACAGAAAACTCACCACTGTAGGAGAAGCCCCGACTGCCACTCCTCTGTCCAACGGCTGGCTGTCCAGCTCAGTTTGACATTAGCTTTAACCTCAGCCCCATCAGCAGCCCAGCCCGCTGCCAATAGCCCCACTGCCAGCGAAACAAGAGATGTGAACAGGAACAACCTGCAGCGCTCAGAGCTGGTCGTAACCCTGGTGATGGAGGAGGAGGACACCGACAGTCCTTACACGAACTGGGAATCCCGACCTCCGCCTCCCACGGAGGCCCGAGCGAGGGCTGCGCGGCAGAGCAGCCACCACAAAAACCAGCTTGGGACCGGAGCCTCCAAAAGACCATTTCCAGGTCAGAGCCTGTGGGAAAGCTTCAGGAGAGGAGTGTGTAATTCGGTGACAATTCATCTCTAAGTGCCTACCCAGGAAGGAAATAAAATTTAAGGAGGCTCTTTTATCCAGCTGGCAGAGGCAGAACGAAATCAAAAGGTTTGGAATCAAATTACAGAAATTCTCACTGGTAATAAGGTAAAATTTCCTGACAAGGAGGTCTACTGGCCACTGCAAAAGCTCATGACTTTCAATCTCAGGAAGCACGATTCGAACCTCTCGAGGAGCTCTCACGGCAACACTACAGCTTTGGTTCCGCAGTTCCACCACAGTGGCCATTTCCTGGCCTTAGAAACCCACCGTCCGGGCAGGGGACACCGGGGACACTGGCAGCAGCTGCGCCCGGCAGCCAGGAGAGATCCTGGAAGAGCCAGATCACCAGGAAGCCCTGAGGTGGCTTTGAGAAGCCCCTCCACACCAGAGGTCTGAGGGCAGAGGCCCAGCCCTGCCCTCTGACAGCCGCCCAGAAGCCTCTGCCGTGCCACACTGCCGGGACACTGGTGGCACCGCCACCGGCACACAGCAGCTTCCTAAAGGGACACCCATGGCACAGAGCTGGTTCAGGGGCATCTGCCATGGCTGAAGCTCCCCCAGACCTGAGAGCACTCTCCTCACTGCCCATCTGTGCTGTCTCTTCCCCTGGGCTGCTCGTCTTAAGAGTCACAGACCCATTCCGGTTGGAAAAGACCTTTTGGATCATCAAGTCCAACTGTCCCCTCAGCACTGCCAGGGCACCACTAACCCCTGGCCCTCAGCACCACATCTCCACGGCTTGGAAACCCCTCCAGGGATGGGGACTCCACCACTGCCCTGCCCAGCCTGGCACAGCCCTTCACAGCCCTTGCCAGCAAGACATTGCTCCTCAGCTCCAACTGAAACCTCTCCTGGGGAAACTTGAGGCCATTTCCTCTTGTCCTGTCACTTGTTCCTTGGGAGAAGAGCCTGACCCCACCTGGCTCCAACCTCCTGTCAGGGACTTGTGCAGAGCCAGAAGGTCTCCCCTGAGCCTCCTTTTCTCCAGGCTCAACACCCCCAGGTCCCTCAGCCGCTCCTCACCACACTTGTGCTCTAGGCTTTTCATCAGCTTCACAAGGAATGGCTCCCCAGGACCTGATACAGCAAACCCCAGTGCTGATTTTGACTCTTGCAGGATCACATTTGATACCATGGGGTGCATCAAAGCTGGCATGGTCAGCTGGTCAAGAGAGGGGGGGTGTCCTGCTGGGTTCAGTTTTGGTGCAGCCTCACCTGGAGCACTCTGTGCAGTGCTGGGCCCCACCATTTGAGAAGGATGTTCAGGTCCTCAATGTGTCCAGAGGAGTGCAACAAAGCCGGTGACAGGACTGGAAAGCCTGTGAGGAGCAGCTGAGGACTAAGGGTTTGTAAAGTTTGGAGAAAAGGAGGCTGAGGGGTGACCTCAGCAGGCCCTGCAGCTTCCCAAGGAGGGGACATGGAGAGGGAGGTGTTGAGCTCCTGTCCCTGGAATCCAGGGGGACGATGCCTGGGAATGGCTCAAAACTCTGTCACGGGAGTTTCAGACTGGACGTGAGGGAGCATTTCTTTACTGAGAGATTGTTCAAACCCTGGAACAGGCTTCCTGGATGCCCAGGCCTCTCAGTGTTTAAGAGGACAATGCCCTTAATACCATCTTTTAGCTTTTGGTCTGCCCTGAAGTGGTCAGGCAGTTGGACTAGATGGTTGTTGTGGGTCCCTTCCAACCAACATATTCCACTCTACTCTACCCTGCTCTACCCCACTCTATTCTACTCTACTCTACCCCACTCTACTCTACTCTACCCTACCCTACTCTACTTTTCTCTTCTCTTCGCAAATAAGGCTCTTCTTGGACAAATTACTGTTGTTACCAGCCAGGCTTCGCAGTGAAAAATATTACAAGGTGCGGGCAGGAACCGGCACAGCACTGCTCTGACACCCAGCCTGGGGCAGCAGGTCCCTGCTCGCAGCCGGGTGGCAGCAGGTCACAAGGACTGATGGGGACGTGCGTCTGGGGACAGGTGCTACCCCCATTAGTGAAAACCAGTTCATGAACTTTTAGGTTTCTAAGGTGTGCCCAAAGTAGTGTTTGCCATATCTAGACTCTGTTGGGCCCTGGTTCTAGTTTTCCATTAGATCTTCATAATGAAGACACCACCCTTAACAACACAGGTGACAGACGTGGTGTTCGACGTGCTCTGTCTGAACACCTCCAGTCCCAACATCTGTCCATCCTGAGGGTCACAAAGTGTCACAGCGCTTCTCTGCTCTAGAGACAAGTTCTGACAGCCATCAGAGGGCTCTTCCACTTCCATGAAACTCTATGATACCAGCACTGTCTCCCAGAACTTGCTGCAGGGCACCTGGAAAAGCAGGTGAAGTGTCTGCTTGGCTGCAGAACTGGGGGACAGATGGGGGGAACAAAAAACTGACAATATTTTGGAAAGCAGCAGGAGCAAGCTGAGCTCCACAGTGGGTGAGCACAGCACCTTCTCAGCAGTGTCCCAGATCAGCTGCTTTGGGACACACAAATCCCAGGATGCAATAACCTCAGGAACTTCGTGAATAACCTGCCCTGTCTGTCTGGTGGCTTCTCCCCAGACTAAGCAGATGGAAGAAAACCTGTGCCCTGATGCAAGGACTTAGAGCCATCTCCTTTTCTGTTTTTAACACTTAATTTGTATGATTTGCAGCATCCTTGCTATTCATAAAATCATCTTCTCCTTTCTTAGAGGGTAAATTCCCAAGGCAAGGAACGTGTGTCCCTCCAACGCTTCCACAGAACCCACCACAACCAGATGCCAACGAGCGTTAACTGGCCTAGGACCAATGCTCCTCTGCCCCGGGCACCGATGGTGTGGATCTGCTGAGACCACGTGAGATGCCTGAGCTGTAACAACCACCGTGTGCAGGGATGGCCCCAGGGAAGGACGTATGAATATTTTATGAATCATATTACTACTGAGTAGTCAGTGCCTGATCTGCAGCCAGGTTGGCCAGGAAGAGGGGGGGTTGCTCCACTCTAGGCTTGGAAGACTGACTGCGGGACTTCAGGATACTCCAAGCCAAGAGCTACCACCCTTCAGCACTTTGAGCACGCTCGAGCGTGTGGCAGGTGGGGATGGTCTGTCTGGGCCAGGACACAAAGAAGTGAATCCACCTGCTCATCACTTCCCGTCACCGTGCTAAGCGAAGGGGCGGCTCCATTGCTTCCCACCTGCTCCAAACGATTCCCAAGAGCAATGGCTGCAGGCAGCTCCCACCTCTGAGTGCTGCAGCTCATCTCCTGCAGGCACCAGGAGAAAATAATCTTGGTCCAAATGCCCAGTTGGTTTGCGTGGGACATCACCTCCTCCCAGTACCGGACGGGGGTGGAGGTGGGACAGGCTGGGGAGAACAGGGTGGTGGAGAGCCACCACCAGGGGTGCAGCTGGTGGGGCAGCTCACATGTAGGGGCAAATCTGGGCTTGGGAAGGAATCAACCCTCAGCAAGACTGGTAGAAGCCACGCAAGATTTCCACCATCCTCTGCAGCATAAAGTGCCGTTTCCTTTGAGGACCATCCAGCCAAGTCTCGCTTCATAACCAGCTTCCCCCCCTCTGCAGGGACTTTGCTGATGCTGGTCCCCCCCATTTTCAGCCCCCTGCTCTGCTTCACGCCACGAGGCCTGAAGTGTTCTCGCACAGAACATCTAAAAGAAGCATGAGTGGCGCTGACACCAGTGGGGCCAGGGCAGAGTCCCAGCGCTCCTCCCAGATTAAACCCCTGGGCAGCACCAAGCCCTGGGCTGAGCAGCTGGACGTCCAGGGGTGCCACGGAGACACCACGTTCCCCTCGCTGTCACGGGACGCTGCTCCTCGAGGGGCAGCCCCACCAGTGCCCCGGGACAGACCGTGCCCACCCCGTGAGGGGTCCCGAGCCACGACCCCCCGCAGCCCCGCGCTGCCCGAGCCCTGCGGCACAGCCAGGCTGCCAACCCCCGGCCAGACCAAGTCCCACACAGCCTCACGCCCACCGCTTCATCCGCGCCAAGCCCTCTCCTTCAGCCTCCGCAGACAAAGGGAAATCCAGAGCTGACAGATGTTGGGAGGGCAAACAAGGGAGGAGAAAGAAAAAAAGGCAACAGGGCAAAATTTATCCCATTTTTTCCCCCCCAAAACAACAGCTGCAAGTCTGATCTGGCAAAAAAAAAAAAAGAAATAAAAATGGGTGCCATTTTGAGCCCTGAAGTTTCACTTCATGTCACACAGACGGATGCGAGCAGCACACGGACAGACACGTATGTCACATGTACAGGGAAGGGGAGGGGGGGGCAGAGACAGCGGCCGTGTTCCGGCAGGGACGCAAACACACCCACAGGCACACGGAGCCCTGCCGACACACGGCAGAACAAAGGCAGCCCAGGGATCCCCGCAGAAAATCACGCCCAGGGCTAGAGCCCAGATCACACCCAGGGCTAGAGCCCAGATCATGCCCAGGGCTAAAGCCCAGATCATGCCCAGGGCCAAAGCCCAGATCACACCCAGGGCTAAAGCCCAGATCACAGCCAGGGCTAGAGCCCAGATCACAGCCAGGGCTAGAGCCCAGATCACAGCCAGGGCTAGAGCCCAGATCACACCCAGGGCTAGAGCCCAGATCACGCGCAGGGCTAAAGCCCAGATCACAGCCAGGGCTAGAGCCCAGATCACAGCCAGGGCTAGAGCCCAGATCACGTGCAGGGCTAAAGCCCAGATCACAGCCTGGGCTAAAGCCCAGATCACGCCCAGGGCTAAAGCCCAGCTCACAGCCACCCTTGGCCACAGCACCAGGGTCCGGGGCAGGAGCCGCGCTGCCAGGCTCTGCTCTGAGCCCTCTCTCTCTCGCACCTTGCCCCCGGCGTGCCAGGCAGGGTCGGAGCCGTGCCGCGCGGCGCCTCTGCCTCCCGGGATCCCCGCGCCCCTGCCCAGCCTTCCACGTGGAACTGCTGGAGAGGAGTGCCCAGCCGGAGGGGACCTCTGCAAAGGGGCTGGAACCCGTTCGCTGCATGAACGTGAGCACCTCCATTACCGGTCCCCAAGGGACTCCCTTTTTTTTGCAGCAAAAAGGTCGGTTTCTGGCAAGAGGAGCCACAGTAACAAGTTGGTCTGGGGTCCGGGCTGCAGGAGCACGAGGGCTGCAGGGCTGCGCCAGGGACACGCGCCGCCGGCACGAGCAGGGGCAGCACGGGGTCGAAGGCATGGTGGTAGCTGCAGGACAGACAGCCACCAGCTTGCCTTCATGCTGGGGGTGAACCGCGACGCGGCCAGGGCTCCCTGGAGAAGGACCCACCTCTACGCAGCCAAAGCCCCGTGAAATTCTTCGAGCATTAAAAAAAAAAGCAGCCACGGGGGGACAGAGGCCCTGCCCTACGGGGCTGCATCCACACCTGGAGCCGAGCAGATGCTCTTGGTACGCCCAGAAGTGGAAACTCCTCCAAAGGCAAAGCTACGAATGCCAGCGAAACAGCCCCGAAAGCGCGAGGGATGCACGCCTGCCGGGAGCGGCATTTTCTGTCGGATGCGCGTAGCCGGAGCTGGTGGAGAGGTCCCCGAAGAGACCCCAACGCGTGGGGCTCGCGGGCTGCTCGGCACGGCTTGGACACGGGGTCCTGAGCACCAGTTGAAGCGAGGAGAAGAAGCTTCCCCCACCCCAGCCCCAGGACCCAGCGAAAGAAGCAGCCCTTACCTTTGGCCCCTCGCAACACAAACCCGAATCCCTCATGCTCCCTCTTCTGCAGCACGGCCGTCTTCTCCTCAATGATGTAGTCACTGGGCAGGAAAGAGCACAAGAGAATGATGCTAGGGTTAGACTTCAGCACCATGCTGCCAGGCGGAGGTGGCCTTTGTGCCTGTGACAAGGAGACCTCTTCTCATCGGTCGTTTCATCTCAGCAAGGAGTTGGGCACAGTCTGCTTCCCTCCCTCCCGTGCCCAAAGTCAGAACAAAAAAAGAAAAAAGACGAAAGCGACTTTCCCTCAACGCGTGGGTGGAGGAAAGCCCCGGCTGCCTGGATCACCCTTCTGCCCACCGGTCCCCTCCTCGGTCACCTGCATACACATGCAGGGAGCTACAGACCCGGCTCTGGGCTTCCCTTTAGGTGATGCCCTGAGCATCTAACTGGCGAGCGGAGCGCCCGGGCAGCGGCGGCGCGGCGGGGGCAGCCCGCCCGCCATCAGGGAAGCGGCTCCTCGCTGAGACTTCTCCGGTTGCCTCTCCGTGTGGGAAAAAATTAGACGCTTGATGAAAGGAGAGGTGCCTCTTTGGTAAGTTCCCCGGGAGGGAGCACGGCAGAGTTTAGATCCTCATCCCGGCGTGCGGATCTTCGCTCAAAACCCCCCCCCGCGTTGCTAAGGAACGGTCTGTCATTAGCCGAGGGGGCACGCATCGCATTGTCCTAGTTTAACGAAGCTGCCCCCCCTGCCCCTGCCCTCCGCCGCGGCCGGGCGGGAAGAACGGGGCGAATCCAGCGCTGGAGACGGAAGATGGGGCACAGAGCCCCGCGCGGACCCCGGCCACCAGCGACCACCCTTCCACCAAACCTCCTCTACGAGCACGGGGAGGGGGGCCGGGAGAGGGATTCTCTCAGCAAACAGGAGCTGAAATGCAGCCCTGCAAATCCCTCCCAGCAGAGCCGCATGTCTGACATCAGAGTGGAATTAATCAGGGACCTCGGTCCTCCTCGGCTGCGCGGGGATGGAGCTTTGCACACCCGGCCCCAAAGGCGGGCGGCGCAGGGGGGAGCGACGGCGTGGGCTGCTCCCCAGGCCACGGTGGGGGCACTGGGAGATGGTGGGGGCACCGGGAGATGGTGGGGGCATCCAGAGATGGTGGGGGAACTGGTGATGGTGGGGGCACTGGTGATGGTGGGGGCACTGGTGATGGTGGGGGCACCCGTGATGGTGGGGGCACCCGGAGATGCACCCAGCCGTGGGGAACAAAGACCTGCCCTGTGCAGCCCTGCACCGCTGAGGAGCAGGTAGAGCAGCGGTGGTGGAGGAGGAAGAGGAGGCGGTGGTGGCCGTGGCACGCAGCACGCTGGGTTCGCACACTGCAGTACGAGGGGCCCCAACATGCGCGGCGCTGGCGCTGCAGGCCCACGCCCCGCCAGCACACATGGCCACGCCAAGCCACGCCAATGCCACGCTGTGCCACGCCAATGCCACGCCAATGCCACGCCGTGCCACGCCAACGGGAGCACAGCCCCAAGCTGCAGGGAAGGGAGCTCAGGCTGCACCCTGTGTCCCCCCAACAAGCACGGCGGGGTCCAGGGGGGAGCAGGGGTCCTGGGTGGAAGTGGCCCCATCCTCTGTGAGCTGGACACCCGCCCTTCTGAGCGTGCCTCCAGCAGCTGTGGGCTGCGGCCAGGCGCTGTGACGGGCACAGCTCTGCAACCTGGCCACCAGCAGCCAGTGCTGCATGTACAAGAGTACCAGCATGGTGGGGTTGGAAGGGACCTCTGGAGATCACCTCGTCCAACCCCCTGCTCCAGCAGCTCACCCACAGCAGGGGGCCCAGGATCGTGTCCAGGCACCTTTGGAAGCTCTCCAGAGAAGGAGACTCCACAAGCTCTCTGGGCAGCCTGGGCCAGGCTCCCACACCCTCACACCAAACAAGTTTCTCCTTATGTTGAGGTGGAACTTCCTGTGTTCCAGTTGGTGTCCATTGCCCCTCGTCCTATAACTGAGCACTACTGACAAGAGTCTGGCCCCATCCTCTTGCCCCCCATGGGCCCTTGAGCTCTTGATGAGCATTGATCAGATCCCCTCTGAGGCTTCTCTTGTGCAGCTCAGCAGCCCCAGGGCTCTCAGCCTTTCCTGGGCACAGATGTTCACAGGCACCCCAATCCCCCTCTGGGCTGGTATCTCTGTGACTCTGCCATGAACACCACAAGAGTATCTAGCTCCTACCAAGATGAATAGAAATATTCCAGTTATAGATAAGATTCCAGAATGGATAGAAATTTTCCAGAGCAAGGGAAGGTGATCACTAAAGTCAATACACACCACGGGTGCAGGCACCAAGGCAGTCCAGGAGACATACAACAGACACTGTCCATGGAAACCAATGGAACACACAAGCCTGAATTCCTCAAACTTCCCTGATATTTCACTTTTGGACATGCTTAGGCATTACCCATGAAAAAACAGGGTACATATAAAACCAGTGACTTCATGCTCCAGAGTATCTAGACACAGACAAAGCTCCACAAAACCACGCGAAGCGCTGTAGGGGCGGCAGCTGCTGTCCTACAGCCATTCTTGTAGGTCACGTTTCCAACACACTGCCTGTCTTTCCAAAGCAGAGCTGGTTATGCACATGCTCCTCAACAGGCACAAACCTCTCCTGTCTACAACAAAATCCTCTCTTCCAAGTGTAGAGTGTCCTACTGGAAACAGATTCATAACCACCTTGCCCAGAAGAGGTCATCACAGTAACATGATCCTCCCATGCACACAACCACAGCCAGGTAACCTCAACCCGCGATTCCTGTCACAGCAGTTGGGGATGTCCCATCCCTGGAAGTGTTGGACCAGACTGAAAGGGCTTCCTGGTCTAGTGGAAGATGTCCCTGTCAATGGTAGGGAGGTTGGACCCAGATGACATTTGAAAGCCCCCTCCAACCCAAACCATCCTGTGATTCTGCAACAAGCCTTTGTCTTCTGTTCGAACCATGACTCACCACGCAGGAAGAGAGCTCAGGCTGAGCTGCTCCACATCCACGGGGAAATCTCTCTTTTCCATATGACATGTCGATCCCTTGTAGATGACCTGTGCCAGGTCTTAGCCCCCTACCAAGAGCAAATCCTGCCACCTCCACAAGAGTGGGTTGGTGCACGTGTAGAGGCAAGAGAAAGAGAGAGAAGGAAAAGGAAACAGATGCTGATGTACAAAGTCATGATTTCTGTTTTACCCAGCGGTGGCTGAAGGGCCCAGTTAGTCCTGCTGCGGTGGCCTTGTCAATGAGAAAGTGAGGAATCCATGGTGAAAGAAAATCCCGTACCTCTAGTTCCTCTGGGGTTGTTTCATCCATGTGATAAACTGAAGAAACTCTTGATGAAACTGCCTGTACCCTGTGCAGGGACGATTTCACCCCTCCTCCCCCTCCAGCCCTCACCTACCCAGATTTCCTGCAATAGCGTGAAGCCTTTAAAGAAGTTGGACCTGCTGCTGCTCTTACCAAAAGCTATTCTGCAGAAAGAGTATTTGCTTCTTTCCACCACCTCTGGATTATTCCTCCTCCTGCAAATAAACTGGACCTTAATTCAAGCCCCTGAACATGTCAGAAAGAACAGGAAACACCCCAAAATAACCCTTTCTGTCCCTGAACATTCCAAAAGGATGGATGCAGAGCTACCATCAGAAACCGCTGGACATTTGAGCAGGAGGAGAAACTTGTTTGGTGTGAGAGTGTGGGAGCCTGGCCCAGGCTGCCCAGAAAGGTTGTGGAGTCTCCTTCTCTGGAGAGCTTCCAAAGGTGCCTGGACACGATCCTGGGCCCCCTGCTCTGGGTGAGCTGCTGGAGCAGGGGGTTGGACGAGATGATCTCCAGAGGTCCCTTCCAACCCCACCATGCTGGGATTACATGATTTATTTGTTTTACCTCAATCTTTTCCTATGTGTTGTCCACAGAGGAATTTATGAAGTTAGACCTGCTAGAGGGACCTTGCAAGAGCACTCCCAGTTCAAGTCCCTCCAGAACCTGCAAACCCTTTGGTTGTGGCCTTTACCTCTACAGGCACCTCAGAATCCTCAGGTTGGTGGCTGACCACAGTAAGATCCACTGGAGACCTTCAAGTTTGGATACAATGACACTAATTAGTTCTCCGGGCAGATGTATATCAAAGAGGAAATAAAAAGTCCCTACGTTATTGTGGACTAGAGCTGTGGGGCAGCAGAGAGACACCCGAGATGCCACCAACTGGAACTGCTGGAGTGCTGAGGGAAAGGCCATAAAAAGCAGCCCGGGGAAGGAGATGAACCCATGTAATCAAAGACCTGCGATAGTGTCACATGGGAAAAATAACCTGAATTACTCATTCTTTAAATTTTTGTCTAAATAAAAATAGGAACTTTCAAAAAAATGAGATGTAGTAGGGAGTTATTTTAAGGTATCAGAAAAAGATTGAGCCAAGCGATGATTTCATTCTCTTGGGACGGAAATGTTTAAATGAAGTTTTGCTGCCCAGCAGCAAACGGCTCCTGAGGTTCCCTGCCAGGTCACTGCGACTTCCACGTAGCTGGTACATGGATGGACAGACGAGCTGGTGTAACGATGCAGAGGCACCGGAGAAGGGCTCTTCAGAACCGCTCCTCGAGACGACTCCAGATCCACCAGACAGTCTCGTTTCTGCAGGGTTGAGTGTCAGACCTTCTGCTGGTTCGTCTTTTGTGGGAACCAAATCTAAGTTCATGCACATGATACTTGACTAGGGCAAATCATTTTAGTAACTTTTTGACTCAGAATCACAGAATCAGACAATAGTAGGGGTTCGAAGGGACCTCTGGAGATCATCTGTTGCCGAAGCAGGTTCACCCAGAGCAGGTTAAACAGGAACATGTCCACGTAGGTTTTGAAAGTCTCCAGAGAAGGAGACTCCACAACCTCTCTGGGCAGCCTGGGCCAGGCTCTGACACCCTCACACCAAACAAATTTCTCCTTATGTTGAGGTGGAACTTCCTGTGTTCCCGTTGGTGTCCATTGCCCCTCGTCCTATAACTGAGCACCACTGACAAGAGTCTGGCCCCATCTTTCTGACACCCACCCTTCAGATATTTATAAATAGTGACCAGATCTCCTCTCGTCCTTCTTTTCTCCAACTCAACAGCCCCAGGTCTCTCAGCTCTTCTTGTAGGCAAGATGTTCGAGTCCCTTAATCATCCTCGTAGCTTCCATTGGATTCTTTCCAGTATTTCCCCGCCCCTCTTGAACTGGGGAGCCCAGAACTGGAAACCATTTTCCAAATGTGGCCATACCAGACTCTTTGGAGGGACAAACCTTATAGAGCTATCAAATGAACAATTAAAAAAAAAAAAAATCAGCCTGGTTGTGGCTGTCCTAAATAGCCATGGTTAACTCCAGTCACCCTGGCAACACCACACCAGCAATGAGAAGGTCTCATCCTAACGTGAAAAACCAGCAGCTGGAAGAATTAAAGAGTTTCCTGCAGTTGTCTGGGCCTGGTGAAATTCCCGGAGAGTGCCCAGGCAGCCAGCAGAAAGTATCCAGCACCTACGGTGGATTGTCTCTGAGAGTGCGCCCGGCATGCACGGCTCTCCAGGAGACTGGGAAAAGGGATGATGCTCATCTTTAAAAACAGGCGGTTGGAAGATCAAAGGAAGTATAAAACGAAGCAACTCATCTTTAATTCCCAGGAAAATCCTCTAACAAACAGCACAACAGTTTAATAAAACATCCAGAAGAAAAGAAGGTGAAGAATAGCAGGTGGTGTGGACCTGAAAGAACTGATTGTGCTAAATGAACCTCATTTCTGTTGGAACACAATAGGTCTCATGGACACAGTCAAGGCAGTTCCGCGATACGGATCTTGATGCTCTCACAAGGCATTCTCATGGAAACAAGGGGAACATAAACTACTGCTGGTTGGGCACATTCTTCACTGTTGAACTGGAAGGATGTGTCAAGTGGGGTTTCACAGGGGTCTGTCTTGGGGCAAGCTCAATGACTAGGATGTAACAGAGAGCAAACTTCAATGTGCAGAAGATCCCATCTGAGAGGGCAGCAGCACGACAGAGGAACAGGTTTGGAGTCACGTGGCCCTATCACTGGAGAAATGGTCTGAAAAACACCAGAGGAAAAAGGGGAAGCGCAAGATACCACAGTCAGGAGCTATGAGGAGAACAACAGGAGATGGAGAGGGGCTGTCCAGCAGCCAGCTGGCAGAAGAGGCCACGAATGGAACAGGCTGCCCAGGGCAGCAGTGGAGTCACCATCCCTGGAGGTGTTAAAAAAATGAGGAGATGTGGTGCTCTGGGACATGGTCTAGGGGTCAGGGAGATGTTGGGATGATGGTTGGACTTGATGATCCTAGAGGTCTTTTCCAACCTAAATGATTCTATGAATGCCATCGTGGACTGCTAAGCATCAGTGTCACACTTCAGCAAGAAAAGGATGACAGACCAAGTGGAGATACATAGTGGGACAGCTGTCCAAGGCCTGGAACAATCCTCCTGCCCTGCCCCACGCTGCAGGAGCCCCAGGAGGCAGCTGGTTCAACGTGGGCGTACATGAAACGAGCACCTCCAGCGAGCGAGTCGCTCAGGGCTCCTTTTAGACTCAATGGAGAGCTGTTCAGGGAAGTCAATGGAGCCGTGATTCATCCCATGCTGAAATGGCCGCCTACATTTTGTCAAGTGAATGGCACCCCTGGCTCCACTGACTGCACACATCTGCACCGGCTCCCGGGTGAGCCGGGGCGATGAGCTCACACACCTACATGGTAGACACCTACAATGAAGTGACGTGAATCGCATCATGCAGGTTAGATAACACTCCAGTTGCTTCACATCAAGCTTCCAGAAGGATGTGGGTCAAGAGGAGAGTGTCCCGAGGAGGACAGCTGGGAGATAAAAGGCCCAGCAGGAAAGCAAAAGCCTGGTTTGACTGATTGGTTTGATTACTCCCATGAGAAAGTGCTTAAATGGCATCAAACAACTTCTCAGCTGTATTGATGGTGAAGCACAGGAATGAGGTGGTGATGGAAGGCCACTCACTGGGGACTTTTAGATCAATCTCCTGCAAGAAAAATTAAGTTCAGCTGAAGCTGATGTTGGTGGAGAGACAGAGATAGTTGCCTGGAGAAGAGAAGGCTCCACAGAGACCTTCTGGTGGCCTTGCAGGGGCCTGTCAGAAAGATGGAGACAGACATTTGAGCAGGGCCTGTTGGGACAGGACAAGGGGGGATGGTTTGAAACCAGAAGAGGGAGATTTAGACCAGAGAGAAGGAAGAGATTGTTGGTGCTGAGGGTGGTGAGAGCCTGGCACAGGTTGCCCAGAGAGGTGGTGGCTGCCCCATCCCTGGCACCATTGCAGGTGAGGTTGGCCGGGGCTCTGAGCAACCTGCTCTAGTTGCAGATGTCCCTGCTCCCTGCAGGGGGGTTGGACTAGATGACTCTGAAAGGTCCCTTCAACCCAGACCAGTCTGTGATTCTATGGACCATTTCAGGTCTCTCCCAGCAGAAACCTCACTCACATCCTGTGGTGTTCCACAGCCAGATCCAGGCACTGCGATGACTTTTACTCTGCTCTGCTGCCTCGTGCAGAAAACATCTCCCTCCACAGAAAGATGATTTATAGCAGTAGGGGGGCACAGACCATGCTCCAGCTCCTAGCAGAAACCACAGGGAACAGGCATATCCGGAAGTCTGGGACCAGCAGGGGACATCGCTATGGAACAGTTTGTTGAGCACAGGTCCCTCACAGCAATGGAGCCTACAGAGACCATCCAGACCTGGACCCAGACCCGAGCTCTCCGCAGGGCTGGTCTCACACTGCCTGGCTCTCCTGGCTGAGGTGCAGCAGCTGCGCAGCTCCGCTCTGTGCAACGGCGGGAGACAAATAATGACCACAACGGGCCAAGACCGAGTGTCTCGTCTCAAATGTTCACTGGCAGCAGCAGCCTGGAGAGGAAAGAAGGAGCAGGTCTGAAGCGTCTTCCTGCTGCCTCAGAAGAGCTCCCGGCCCCGGGACCAGCAGCCAGGGGACCTCAGCAAGAACATCAGAAGTGAAACTGGGAAAAGCCCCATCCCAAATGGAAAAAGAAACCACTTAAAATCCACCGCAGATGAAGAAACCTCTGGGAAGGCAGGAGACAGGGGTGCCTCTGGAATGAAAGCAGAGGACAGGGGGAAGCGGCGAGGGGCTGGGAAGGAGCCTATTTATACTCGAACTGGTCCTGGAGCACTGATTATCATCAGCGAGATTCTCTGCTTAATTCAGTCAGGAGGCAGCTCATCAATGTGCTGATTATGAACGACGTCAAAAGCCAACTGACAGATGAAAAGCAGCTCTAACTCCAGAAGAAACCATCTTCCAGGCACACACACACACGAGACGTGGAAGTGCAGCAAGGCCCCAAGAAGGATGTGGTGTTGGAGATCCGGTCCCTCCAGCACTGGTCCAATGCATCTCAGACACCAGCTAAGAACCCAGAGGCAGCACTGGCCAGTCCCTGGTGAGATGTGGGCTGTGACTACCAGGGAAATCCTGAAGATTAGCTCTTGCAGAAAGTGAGGAGGACCCTTAGTGAAAGGCACGGATCCATTTCATTTAAACACACTAAGCTGATAACTTCTAGGGCCAAAACATTAAAATATGACAGCTCATTAAGGGAACAAGAAGGTTAAAAAAGTCCAAAACATGTTTTGCCTGGATCCAAACTAGCAGAGATACTGAGAAAGCTGCTGAGACCCTGCTGTGAATGCTGAAAAACAGCCAAGTCAAGGAAAAGACGCCATCGTGGAGATGCATGAGAGATGAGTCCCTGCAATCATCAGGCTTATATTGACACAGAATCACCCCATCCCAGCATGGTGGGGGTTGTAAAGGACCTCTGGAGATCATCTTGTCCAGCCCCCTGCTCCAGCAGCTCACCCAGAGCAGGGGGCCCAGGATCGTGTCCAGGCACCTTTGGAAGCTCTCCAGAGAAGGAGACTCCACAACCTCTCTGGGCAGCCTGGGCCAGGCTCCCACACCCTCACACCAAACAGGTTTCTCCTCCTGCTCCCATGGAACCTCCTGGCTTCCACTTGGTGCCTGTTGACCCTTGGCCTGGCACTGGGCACCACTGACAAGAGTCTGGCCCCATCCTCTTGCCCCCCATGGGCCCTTGAGCTCTTGCTCAGCATTGATCAGATCCCCTCTGAGGCTTCTCTTGTGCAGCTCAGCAGCCCCAGGGCTCTCAGCCTTTCCTGGGCACAGAGATGCTCCAGGCCCCTCAGCATCTCCGCAGCCTCTGCTGGACTCTCTCCAGTAGCTCCTTGTCTCTCTTGAACTGGGGATCCCAGCACTGGCCCCAATACTCCAGACGTGGCCTCAGTGGGGCAGAGCAGAGGGGGAGGAGAACATCCCTCAACCTGCTGCCCACACTCTTCTCCATGCACCGCAAGAGACCACTGGCCTTCCTGGCGACAAGAGTACACTGCTGGCTCTTGGTCAACCTGTTGTCCATCAGGACTCCCAGGTCCACTGGCAGAAGGAAGCTATTTGTCCTGGATTTTTACCCTGACTTGCCAGAAGAGGCACTGCAGCTGAGCAAGTGATGCTGTTCAGCTCCTTCTCCCTGGAGATGCTCTTCACCAGCCAGGCTGCTGTCACTGACACCTACAGTGACAACACACCAGATGAGCAAACATGGTCCCAGCCTGCAGGGAGACGAGTTCAGGTCCATCGTTCACAGCCTCCCACCATCATGTCTTCAGCAAACGGTGCAAAACAGTCTCCTGAGAACGGTGGGAAAGGTGGCCTCTGCTCCACACTCAGCGCTGCCACGTTACAGTGTCCCTGGTGGGAACTCTCCGCAGAAGCAGCACTGCTCAAAGCTGGCATCAGAGCCGTCTGGCTGCCGGACAAGGTAACGCGCCACAGCATCTCCACCCTCAGCAAGCACCACGAGCTCACCACGTTCACACTACAGGTCTGGAAAGGTCACAGGGAGGCCACAGGAGATAGTCCCACCACTGCCTTCAGCTGCCACGTGCTCTGGGAGAGGACAGATGACCCCTGAAACCTCGTGTTGCTTGACCAAAAGGAGAGAAAAGAACATGGTATCTGCCTCTTGCCCAACACGCGTTCAGGAAGGACTGACGCGTATTTCTGTAAGCACAAGTCCTAGAAAACCCCAGTCCTACATGGTGGATTTACTCCACCCTCAGCACAGGAGGCAGATGGAGCCTGTTTAGGGGCACTATGCTAGAGGCACAGTGAAAATCCATGCCGCAGATTGAGAAGGAACAGAAGGGAGCTGGCACAGCCAAACAGCAGGGAAACGGAGGTTACCAGAACCATGGGAATGTCCTTCATGAAGACAAAACCACAATCAAATGAGGAGCGCGGAAAGAATCGTGATCTCCTGCAGGTTAAATGTGGAAGCACAGCATGACAGGACAAATACGAATCTGTGGAACAATCCACACGGACATCAAACCTAACACCAAACCAGTTTCCAAGTGCAGACGGAGCAGGAAGCCAGTGGAGCGTCTCTGGGGCAGATGATGGTGGTGTCAGAGCAGCACCCAGAGAAGGTAAGGCCGCAACAGAGGAACTAAAGATGATTTTGGTTCCCTGCTGTGGGGAGGTTTCCTCTTCAGAAGCACAGAGACTTGTACACAAACAGATCTGAAACAGAAGTGTCTCTACGAGAGGTTTTGGAACTAAAAGGAGAGGCACAAGCCCCCAGGACCAGACAGCAGACAAAGTGTCCAGAGCAGCTTGTGGGTGACAGAGCTGTGCCGCTCACAGCGCTCCCACGCAGGGAGGAGGCAGCTGAACTCGACAGTCCCTTCAGCAGCTCCTCGCCAGCATTCCGTGTCCCCAGAACTCCAGGATGTTCTGGAGACGCAGTGGGGCCAGCAGCAGAGCAGGGCACGGGGTCCCTCCCCGGGGGGAACGACCAATGGGGGACAAGCTGAGATCCGAGACCTCCAACGAGAAAAACTCAACTGACGTCTACTTAGATTTCCAAAAGCATTTGACAAGGTGTCTCATTAAAATCTCCTGAGGAAGCCAAGAAGCCGTGGGATAAAAAGGAAGTTAAATTTGTTAAAGGGTTTAAAATAAAAGCAAATGATTGGATTTCCCATCAGAAGAAAGGTCAGCAGCGGAGCCTCGTGGGGATTGGTGCCAGGACTTCCAGCGCTCAGCACAGCCCTGGCTCATGATCTCATTCCTAGAGAGGAACGGAAGAGGGGGAACAAGGTTTGCTGGTAACGCCCCGTTGTTCAGGGTAATAGAGATGGGGAGAATTGTGAGGACCCACAGAGAGATCTTAAATTGAAAGATGAAATGTAAGGTGGAGAAAAACTGATGCACGTGGGAAAAAATATTTCTTTCCTCCTACAGAACATCAGAGGCGCTGAGCTGACCACTACCACCTGGATGAAGAACCTGGGGGTGCTGCAGACAGCTCATTAAGAGTCTTGGCCTGTTTTTTCAAGTCACACCAGTGTGTACTAAAGGCAAATCCAGCTCCCTGTGACAGCTCCAATACCTTCTGACACCAACCTCATAAAGCTCAAAGGTAGGTCCCAAAATCAAGAACAACTGTCCTAAGGTCTTTTGGAAGTTCTTAGATTCACAGGAGACTCAAAACAGCAAGAAAAGCAGCTCGTGTCCCTAAATGGAACAGCGAACACAGGGAGAACGTGGCTTTGGTGGAACTGTGCGCTGGTGTCCCACCTGCTGAGCGGACCAACGCCCCACAGCCTGCAGAAGGAGTACCCTGTTTCACACGGCTGCCGGGAACCTGAGTTCCCCACTTCTGCTGAAATATCTGTGCACAAGCCCACGACCTCAGAGGGCCTTGTTCTGAGTGGACATCAAAACCCCATCAGCTGGCGCAGGAACTTGCTTGAGGGTCATACCTTGGAACTGATTTTCAACAGTTCTCATCAGTGGAGGCAGCGCTCGAGGTGCATCAGCGGAGGTGGTCCTCAGTGACATATCTGAGGTATCGCTTCATCCTTGGTGGTTTACAAATGGTTTTATTTTAGCAGGTCCACTGCTGCAGCTGGAGATTTGGCCAGCTTAGACCTAATTCTCTAAGAGCTCAGGAGCAATTATTTAACTTCTCCAAGAGTGCAGATGTCATGAAGGCAGCATCTTACGCCACAGCTGCTCCCTGGCTGTGTTGGCAATCCACAGGGACAACTTCCAGTGCCAGCAGCCTCTTGTCATCGGCTGGTTCACGAGATGAGTCAGAGAGGACCTTTACAATTTCTTGGTGATGCCGTGAATGGCTGTACCCACTGCGAGGCAGCTTTGTACGTCTCAGAATATCAAACGTCCATGTCTCAGCTCTCATCAGAGTGTCTCCCTGGACAGCACTCCCACCATCACCAGGACCTGCTGGCTCCGAGGTCATGCTTTTCCGCTGACTGCACACACGGATCCTTCCTGTGATGTCTGCACCAAGAGAAGCCCTCAGGAGGTAGGCACGGCCACCGGGCTGGCCTGGGCTGGGGGAGAGCCAATTTTCTTCACAGTACTTGGTGTGGGGCTGTTCTGGATTTGTGCTGGAAGCAGCATTGGTGACACAGGTTTGTGTTGGTTGTTGCCGAATAGTGCTTGCACCACGCCAGGGGCTGTTCTGCTCCTCACCCTGCCCCACCAGCGAGCAGTCTCGGGGTGCACAGAGAGCTGGCAGGGGACAGAGCTAGAACAGCTGAGCACACCACAGAACCACAGACTGGTTTGGGTGGGAAGGGACCTTTCAAGGCCATCTAGTCCAACTCCCCTGCAGGGAGCAGGGACATCTGCAACTAGAGCAGGTTGCTCAGAGCCCCGGCCAACCTCACCTGCAATGGTGCCAGCGATGGGGCAGCCACCACCTCTCTGGGCAACCTGGGACAGGCTCTCACCACCCTCACTACAAAATCTCTTCCTTCTCTCTCATCAAAATCTCCCTCTTTTCGTTTCAAACCATCCCCCTTGTCCTGTCCCAACAGGCCCTGCTCAAAAGTCTGTCCCCAGCTTTCTGACAGGCCCCTGGAAGTCCTGCAAGGCCACCACCAGGTCTCCCCGGACCCTTCTCCTCTCCAGGCTGAACAAGCCCAACTCTCCCAGCCTGGCCTCCCAGCAGAGGGGTTCCAGCCCTTGGGTTGTTTTTGATGACCAAAGGGACATTCCAGATCACAGGACATTGTGCTCAGCACACAGAGCTGGGGGAAGGAGGAGAAAGGCGGGGATGTTCAGAGTGACGGTGTTTGTCATCCCAAGTTATCATTAATCATGAGGGAGCCTGGCTGTCCTGGGGATGGCTGAACACAGAGCCCTGATGAAATGTTCACTCCTCTCACCAGCCTGGCTGAGAGATGCTGTCGACAGCTCACAGAGACCTCTCTCGGCCTCCAGGCTTGTCTTCAGGGGCAGCTTTGTGCAAAGAGAATTTTGCAGATTTATGCAGATCAAAATAACTTCTCTGATCATAGAATCATTTAGTTTGGAAAAGACCTCTAGGATCATCAAGTCCAACCTTCATCCCAACATCTCCCTGACCCCTAGACCAGGCCTTGAAGCACCACATCTATTCTTTTTTTGAACCCCTTCAGAGATGGGGACTCCACCACTGCCCTGGGCAGCCTGTTCCACTGCCTGACCACTCTTTCAGTAAAGAACTTCTTCCTGATATCCAACCTAAACCTCCCCTGGCACAACTTGAGGCCATTGCCTCTTGTCCTGTCATAGTTACTTGGGAGAAGAGACCAGCACCAGCCTCACCACAACCTCCTTTTAGGTAGCTGTAGAGAGCAATGAGATCTCCTCTCAGTCTCTTCTTCTCCAGACTAAACAATCCCAGTTCCCTCAGGTGCTCCTCATACGACATGTTCTCCAGACCCCTCAGCACCTTCGTGACCCCTCGTCACCCTTCTCTGCACCCGCTCCAGCCCCTCAATGTCCTTCTTGTACTGTGGTGACCAAAACTGGACACAGTGCTCAAGGTGCGGTCTCACGAGTGCCGAGTCCAGGGGCACGATCACCTCCCTCCTCCTGCTGGTCTCACCGTTTCTGATCCAGGCCAGGATGCCATTGGCCTTCTTGGCCACCTGGGCACACGCTGGCTCATGTTCAGCCGGCTGTCCACCAGCACCCCCAGGTCCTTTCCCACCAGACAGCCTTCCAGCCACACTTTCCCCAGCCTGGAGCGTTGCCGGGAGTTGGTGTGAACTGAAGCCCAGGACCCAGCCCTTGGCCTTGTTGAACCTCATCCCACTGTCCTCAGCCCATTGATCCAGCAACGACACTGAATGGGTCCACGTTGAGAGCCACGTGGTGGTGTGCTGGGTGAGGAAGAGACCGGGTGGAAGATCCTCCTGGGCGGTCCCGGCGCAGCAGCCTCCATCACCGTGCTCACGGTATCCAGGAATTTGCACCGGGCTCGTTCTAACACAGCGGCTGTTTCCCTCGGCTCTGACACATTTCCTCTGTAATAATTATCATTAGCGTTTTACTGTAATTAACAATAACCGTAAGTTAACGCACCCTGGCTCTCACAACATATTTTGTCATCTCTGTTTAGAATATGAACGCCCAGAAACAAAACCTCTCTTTTGTACCTCACCTGCTGGTAATTCAGCACTCGGCGCTTACAGCAAGTCCCAGCCAGCAAAGACATCAAGCGAGAAACAACTCATTCATTGAAGCTGACTCCCATGTTCCATCAGCCGCTTCTGCCAACAGCGTCCCACCACCCCATGGACAGAGCCAGGAGCACAGAATCCCAGCATGGTGAGGTTGGAAGGGACCTCTGAAGATCATCTGGTCCAAGCCCCTGCTTGAGCAGGGAGCCCAGGATTGTGTCCAGGCACCTTTGGAATCTCTCCAGAGAAGGAGACTCCACAACCTCTCTGGGCAGCCTGGGCCAGGCTCCCACATCCTCACACCAAACAAGTTTCTCCTCC
>VZZY01016501.1:64632-98983 GCA_013400335.1 Eurystomus gularis
AGCCTCTGCTGGACTCTCTCCAGTAGTTCCTTGTCTCTCTCGACCTGGGGAGCCCAGCACTGGACACAACTCCAGAGGTGGCCTCAGTGGTGCAGAGTAGAGGGGGATAAGAACCTCCCTTGACCTGCTGCTCACACTCTTCTTCATGGCCCCCAGGAGACCACTGGCCTTCTTGGCCACGAGGGCCCATTGCTGGCTCATGGTCAGCCTGCTGGCCACCAGGACTCCCAGGTCCTTTTCCCCAGAGCTGCTCTGGAACAGATCAGCCCCCAACCTGTACTGATTGTTCTTCCCCAGATGCAGGACTCTACACTTGCCCTTGTTGAATTTCATGAAGTTTCTCCTTGTCCAGCTCTCCAGGCTGTCCAGGTCATGCTGGATGACAGCAGCTCTGGTGTGTCAGCAGACACTAATGCTTCTCATACGCACCATGAGTGCCCCTTTGCTCCAAGTCCAGCTCCATGTGGGAAGTGACCTCTCAAACATACACACCAAGTGATGTGGCCGTGAATCACCAAGAGCCTGCTGCCATCTGGCATGCGACACTTGTCTGTACATCTTGGAGTTTCGGTCAATGACCAGTCACCTCCTCGTTCCTCTCCGTCCCCCCTCCCTTGCTGTCACACGTAACATGGACTGCAGGCGAACCCCAAACCTCCCTCTCAGGAGAGATAACACTACACGTTTCTTGTCCAGAGCCCCAGATGTTCTCCCGCCCACAAAAACACACCTAGAAAGGACATGTACTGCCAGGAAAGTCCATCCCAGACCCATCTCTGAATAGGAACGTGACCACACAAAGGTTCAGCCCATCTGAAAAGCCAGTGGTGTTGTTTCCCCAGCCAAGGGCTGACTCCTCAGGGCACCAGGCCCCCACTACTGTGTCCCTCTCAGCCTAAGCCCTCAGCTGAGTTCTACCACGGAAGAGTTCATGGTCATTTTGTCGTTCCCCGTGGCCAGGAGGTCAGAGCTGCGCGTTCCCTGCTGCTCGCTAAGCTGCTTGTCACGGCGCCGAGCTGACAAAGCTCTCTTCAGAAAACAAAAAGGCCAATATGACCACAGCGTCAGCGTGTGAAGTCGTGGTGAGGACTGGCCAAGAGATGGTAACGACCTGCTGAAAAACCACATGTGGAGAGCAGCTTCCAGGCAGGACTGCTGCTCAGGGAAGCGGAGGAACATGGATCTGAAATGCTGCATTTCTGGGGTTGTCTAAAAAGAAGGGAAGTTGATCAGGTCTCTGACCACAACACAGACTATGGCCCAGCAGCTCTGCAGGCACCAACCAGCACCTCGGCCCTGCTGACTCTACCTCCATCCTACTCTCCTTCAAACTCTTACCAAGTCTGAACTCACAGCACCAGGCTGCTAGAGCAAGGCTGCTCTAGCACCAGGTAATGGTGGAGCAGAATAAAGGTCACATCTATTAGCACTGTAATGCTTTTGACTTTTCACAGAATGGTTTGGGTGGGAAGGGACCTTCAACATAATCTAGTTCCACCCCCCTGGCATGGCAGGGACACCTCCCACTAGACCAGGTTGCTCAAAGCCCCATCCAGCCTGGTCTTGAACACCTCCAGGAATGGAGCATCCACAGCTTCCCTGGGCAACCTGGGCCAGGGTCTCACCACCCTCACGGTGAAGAACTTCTTCCTTACATCTAATCTAAGTTAAAAAGTTCCTCCCTCAAGAATTCTTGACTTCAGTACCATGTATTTATTAGACTACTTCAGTTTAAACAACGAGGAAGCAAAAAAGTATTTCTGTGAGAAGACTACATCGTGAAAACCCCAAGACAGTAACAGCAATGGAAATTCTTTGATAATTGATGCTTGCACCATGGGAACACCTAAAGCAACCCCAACAACTATTCTCGGATGGACAGAAAAGAATGTAAATGGAGCAGAAACTTAAGGAAAGCAAACAGAACACTTTTTTTTTAAAAACAAAAAAAAAGGCAAGTGATCCAAGTAATCACCAGCCTGAAAGTCAATTAGTGTTCCCAACAAAACAAACATTACACCCAACCATCCTGAGAAGCAGCAGCAGCCTTGGAGCTGGATTCTCTTCTGCTCCGCAGGAGCAATTTACACCCACCCAGAATAACGACAAAACCCAACAAAACCTACCGAACCCCACCAACCCCCCCGTGACGTGTCCGTGCGTTATTCCCGCTGTGCACACGCCTGCCGGTGTTCATACATGCAAATAGATGCAGATGACGTATGGGTAACTCTGCTCTCCACACCCTTCAGGGGCTGACCTGAGTGTTCCTCGTCTGAGGATGCTGAGATCACATGCTCTGCAGGAGGACAAGAGGCTGCTCCAGGTCTAGCCCTGGCTGAGAAGGTCCTGCTCAGGCTCCATGCCCCACCAACCACAGCTGAAGGTGACTCGCGTCAGGCTGGACAGCAGTGAGAACAGACTGACCTTCTGCACGCTTAACTGTGTCAGTAAAGATGTTCTTCACAAGCAGGGCAGAAGCGGCTGCAGGGCAAAGTAAAGGCTTCTTCCCCTGAGCCATCAGTTATGAAGCTGGTGGAAGATGAGCCAGTGTGTGCCCAAGTGACCAAAAGACCACCAGCATCCTGGCTTGGGTCAGCACCAGTGTGGCCAGCAGGAGCAGGGCAGGGATCGTCCCCCTGCACTGGGCACTGGGGAGGCCCAACCTCCAATGCTGGGGTCAGGTTTGGGCCCCTCACTCCAAGAAGGACCTTGAGGGGCTGGAGCGTGTCCAGAGAAGGGCAAGGAAGCTGGGGAAGGGTCTAGAGCAGGAGTGTGGTGAGGAGCAGCTGAGGGAGCTGGGGGTGTTGACCCTGGAGAGAAGGAGGCTCAGGGGAGACCTTCTCACTGATGTGGTGCTGAGGGCCATGGGTTAGTGGTGCCCTGGCAGTGCTGGCGGAACGGTTGGACTCGATGAGCTTAAAGGTCTTTTCCAACCTAAATGATTCTACAGTTCCCCACTTCGGCTGCCTCCAAGATCTGAGGGTCAACCTCCTCTTGCCACATGATCTACGAAACCCACTGGAGAAAGCAAGATATTTCATTTCAAGAGGATGAAAACATCTTGTCTGGAATACCAGCAGGACCCCTCTTATGAAATGACATCGGACTGAAACATCCAGGCTCCCATCTGGTGATTGAATTTTCCCTCACCCTACCGAAGCCCTACTTGGCCTTTATGTGAAGTGCCAGAACCAGCTCTAATCATTCCTCTGGAAAGAATCTGCTCTTCCTCAGCATCTCCTGCAGAAGACGGGCCAAGTAGCTACTTTGAAATCCCTGTAACTGATGTCAGCATATTAAATGTTGCGCTAACGCGATTAAATTCAAATAATGAAGCAAAGACCCGTTACTACTGATGTCTGAACTCCAGGGGCACCTACACCCTGAGCAAGTCACAGCTTTTGGTAGGAGTCCTCCACCTGGCCAAGGTGCCCATGACCAGCAGGGTGGTCCTGAAGCATCAAGGCTGAGGCACACCTGGGATCCAGGACATGGCAGAGCCCAGCTCCAGCCCCACCAGCAGGCTCCGTGGGCAGCTCCGCCAGGCAGGCACCAACCCCGAGCTCTCTGGCCTGCGCCCTCCCCAGCCAGGGCCCATCTCACCTGGATCTCACCAGTGGGCTCTGCAGGAAGGGATGGACGTTGGGGGTGGGCTGCCCACAGGCAGATGGTGACCAGGGACCGCTCTGCTTCTGGTACCTCTTGCACTCAGGAGGTGATGGTGGAGCTCAGGCACTGGGGCAGGACCCAGCAGCTTCTGCAGAGCACAGCTTCTCCACAGCCCCTCCAGCCCTGCCTGGCTGACCCCACCAACCTGCTTCAGGTCTCATCAGCCCTGAGGGCTCAGTCAGCGCTGAACAACCTCAGATGTGCCTGTCCCAGGCAGCTTATGCTGAACCAACCACCCAAGGCATGAGAGAGGCCTCAGGACTACAAGAAAGACCTCGAGGGGCTGGAGCGTGGCCAGAGAAGGGCAACGAAGCTGGGGAAGGGTGTAGAGCAGGAGTGTGGTGAGGAGCATCTGAGGGAGCTGGGGGTGTTGAGCCTGGAACAAAGGGGGCTCAGGGGAGACCTTCTGGCTCTGGACAAGTCCCTGGGAGGAGGTTGGAGCCAGGTGGGGTCGGGCTCTTCTCCCAAGGAACAAGCGCTGGGACAATAGGAAACGGCCTCAGGTTGTGCCAGGGGAGGTTGAGGTTGGAGCTGAGGAGCAATGTCTTGCTGGCAAGGGCTGTGAAGGGCTGTGCCAGGCTGGGCAGGGCAGTGGTGGAGTCCCCATCCCTGGAGGGGTTTGAAAGCTGTGGAGATGTGGTGCTGAGGGCCATGGGTTAGTGGTGACTTGGCAGTGCTGGGGGAACAGTTGGACTTGATGTCAAAGGTCTGTTCCAACCAAGATAATTCTATGTATGACTGATGTGGTCTTCTCCTGGCCGGGTGGCCGCAGACCTCTGTCCCGACCCATCCTAGCACAGTAGGTCTAACCCCAGCACCACAGCCAACAGCAGCATGAGGTCTAGACACAGGCATTGGGCACGTGCTGTGACAGTCCTGTTTGCTAGCTGGTCCCAACCCCTGCCTCAAAGAAGGTGGTGGCTTTCCATCAGAGCATCTTCACCAAGGACACCTTCCTGTAAAGGACAAGCTCCAGGTTTTCACCATGTGGGTCCTGTTCAGGGGCACATCTGCCCAGCACTGATGGGTCACCCCACAGAGAAGAGCCCACCACATTTCTCCACTGTTGAACAATAAATTACCCTCCCTGTTAGAAGTGTTCACGTTGTAGCCAACGTGTTGGTGCTTGGCCCCTGGCCAACAGCCTCCAGCCCATCTATGTCCATGGGCTGCAGGAGCCCAATGTGACCTGTGGGCCAAGGAGCATCTCCCAACACTGACACAGCCCCTGAGTCGTGATCAGACCAAGCTTGCAGCAGTGAGCCAGCAGGAAAACAGTGATCGCAGCAGTTCTGCTCTGACTAGATGATTTGCATCCCATTTTCAGCCCTTGTTCTTACAAAGCGTGCTTCCAGCAGATGTATCACCAGGGTCTGAATTACCCTTCTCTGTAATCTCAGCAAAGTCACGCGCTGCCTCGCTGGAAGCTGAGCTCCAGGCGCCCAACCCGAGAGAAAACGCCACCGCAAACCACGCGCACGTGCTGCCTTTGACCTTCAGGACACCACCAGCATCAGGAAGATCTTGGCAAACATGCCCAAGGACAGTTCAGAACAAATGAGCCAACAAACCTGTAGTAGAAACCTCTCATTTTAACTGAGTACAAGGGATGCTGCAGGTCCTGCCTGGGTGGGGAAAACCCCTTCGATGGGGAGGGACTTTTCACAAGGGTTGCAGTGACAGGACAAAGGGTCACGGCTTTGAACTGGAGGAGGGGAGATCTAGATCAGATGTAAGGAAAAAATTCTTCACTCTGAGGGTGGTGAGACACTGGCACAGGTGGCCCAGGGTGGCTGCAGATGCCCAGCCACTGGATGTGTTCAAGGCCGGGTTGGACGGGGCCTTGAGCAACCTGGTCTAGTGGGAGGTGTCCCTGCCAGGGCAGGGGGTTGGAATGAGATGATCGTTAAGTTCTCTTCCAGTCCAAGCCATTCTATGATTCTATGAGTCCGTAAGTTGAAATGAGTCCTGTGGAAATAACCTGGTCTCACCAAGCTCTCCAGTGAGGTGAACCTGCACGGGTCACGTGGGGCAAAGCACTTGTTGTTCACTCGCTGAGTGCCAAGATTCATGATTTCTCTTGAAGCATCTGACGCCTTCAAGAGCATTTACAATCTGTAGCACATACCAACTACCACTTTCAGACAGATTCTTCAGAGCTCCTACAGCATCGCCATTGCAAGAAGAGATTGCCCATGAGTGAGATGTGGCTCAAGTAGAAGACCAGCACTGAGGTGGGTGAGGAAACACGAACCATAATGTAGGAAAGACAGAAACATCCAGCAGGTACCTTGGTGCTGAATTTGGAACAGAGAAGGGCACCGTCATCACCTGCTAGAACGATGCAGGTGGGATAGAAAACTTGTCGCCTCTACAGAGAACATGGTACAGTATCTGTGCAGATAAAGCATTTTCAAACCCAGAAGCCAGAACACTTTGCACTGAAGAGCTCCAGAGAGATCAGCCACGGCACTGAGTAACCAGTGTCAGCACTGAAGAAATTCTGGAAACTTGGGAAATTCCAGACCCTGGAAGGACTGCCAGGAATGACACAAGAACTATCAACTATCAGCCTGACTCCAACCCTAAGAAAATTAACAGAATGTTTCATTTGATAGAATCACAGAATGGCTTGGGCCGGAAAGGACCTTCCAAGCTCATCTGGTCCAACTCCCCTGCAGGGAGCAGGGACATCTGCAACTAGAGCAGGTTGCTCAGAGCCCCGGCCAACCTCACCTGCAATGGCTCCAGGGATGGGGCAGCCACCACCTCTCTGGGCAACCTGGGACAGGTTCTTACCACCCTCACAGTGAAGAAATTTAGAAGATCATTTTAAAGTTAGAATATTTAATCTAGAATATTGAATAGGAAATGTCATAGAATCATAGAACAGTTTGGGTTGGAAGGGACCTTCAAGATCATCTAGTTCCAACCTCCCTGCCATGGGCAGAGACACCTTCCACTAGACCAGGTGGCTCAATGCCCCATCCAACCTGGCCTTGAAGACATCCATGTCATCGGTGTGCTGAATGTGAGGCCTATCCTGCCAAGCATCTTGTCAAGATCCTAATGTCCCCAATGACGGCAACCCCAGGAGATCATGTCCTGTGGCTTAAGGATTTGGTACCACTGCACATGAATGAACTCCACACACTGCAACCTCCCCAGGGGACATATCAGTGCAGTAACAGCGCACTCGCCAAAAGGCCACAAAACATGACCCAGAGCAGGCAGACACGGCATGGGTGGTCGTCTCCAGTTAGCCCTGTAAGGACCAGTCCTAACCCATATTGCAGTTGGTGGTCTACACCAAAGCTGTCCAATCTTTGCACCATCAGGTTCATGTCCCACTTCACTGCAGTCACACAGGTGTGGCAGCAGTGCCAGGGCCGACCACATCGGCATCAGGAGACATCCCAAATACCTTCAGACGCGGACAGACTCTGACCAGTTTGCAAACAACAATGTAAACCCTGGTTTAGGAACTCCAGATCTTTGGTTGGAGGAGGATACAGAGAACACTGCCATAGCTTGGGAGAAGCCAGACTGTGTCCTGACTGAGGACAAAGCAAGTTTTTAACACAGGTGAATGCAAAGTGCCAAAACCAGACGCTCTGTTCTCAAGATAAGAGACACTCTCGGACAGGAACAATTCTAAAAGCCACCACATCAGCTCTCACTGCGATCAAGTGAAGAAAGACAATCTCTGGGCTTGCAGGAATGACACAGTGGAAACAAAATGTGAACGTGACGTTACCAGAATAGCCCAACTGTGTCTTCTAGAATGAGGCAGAAACGTTTGAGACCACAAGGCAATAAATAAAGAGTCCCAGGGGTAGGAAAGGAAGTCTTACAATGTGAAATCCAGCTTGATTTGTTCCTATCAAAGAGAAGGTCGAGAGGCACCTAGACCATTGTACACAGGTACCTGCTGGAAGAAAAATACTTTTAATATTTTAGAATTTTCAAACAGTGCTGGGAAAAAAAAGGTCAAATTTTAAGATGTGGTTCAAGAGCCTTGAAATAAGGCAGAATTCCCCTAGAGAGGGCAACTAAACATTGAACACCTCAGCACAGGAGAGACATGGACCTGGTGAAGTGGGGCCAGAGGAGGCCCCAGCAATGATGGAAGGGCTGGAAGCCCTCTGCTGGGAGGCCAGGCTGGGAGAGTTGGGCTTGTTCAGCCTGGAGAGGAGAAGGCTCCAGGGAGACCTTCTGGGGTCTTGCAGGACTTCAAGGGGCCTGTCAGAAAGCTGGGGACAGACTTTTGAGCAGGGCCTGTTGGGACAGGACAAGGGGGGATGGTTTGAAACGAAAAGAGGGAGATTTAGACGAGAGACAAGGAAGAGATTGTTGGTGCTGAGGGTGGTGAGAGCCTGGCGCAGGTTGCCCAGAGAGGTGGTGGCTGCCCCATCCCTGGTACCATTGCAGGTGAGGTTGGGCGGGGCTCTGAGCAATCTGCTCTAGTTGCAGATGTCCCTGCTCCCTGCAGGGGGGTTGGACTAGACGACCTTGAGAGTCCCCCCAAACCAAACCATTCTACGATTCAAGCAAGTAGTGGACTCTTGCTTCTCCAAATTACAGAGAGGACTAGGCTGGTTGGAAGCCGTGATTGCTTCCGAGCTTGTAATTTGTGATGCTCACCCCACCACCACCTTCTTCCCTTCTGCTCCCTCCCTTTGAGGATGCTGCTTCAGGAAAAGGTGAAACACAGAAACTGGCCAGGCCAGGATAAAGGACAATGGATGGGGAAGCCAGTGCTCTGAGGTCATGCACGGACATCTGCGTGCTCCGAGTCAGACAATTACTGTACTGGACGAGGAGAACAAATAACCTCCCAAATTAGACTGGTAAGACCCTCAGGAGCCTTCACTCTCTCTACACCCTGCAGCATCAGTGGAAGACGATTCTCTGCTGGACACCAGTTCCTGTTCAGCCCCAAACTGGGAAGGCTTCCCAGGCCAAGAACAGGTCAGTCTGGTGATCACAGCAGTGGTTCCATCTACCAGACCTCTTTGTAATCAAACACAGTATCTAGGTAACGTTTAGTGGGCTGCTACACACAGGTCACATTCAATGCCCTACTTCATCAAAACAGAAAACATTTTGGTAATTCTTACCTAGTTAATTGAACCTCTGTGAGTTGAGGAAGTGCTAGAGGAAAGAACATTTGACACCATTTAAAAAAAAATTTCATTCGTTCATAAGGATCTGATCATCTTCTGCCTGGAAGAACAAGAACCAGCAGACTCTAATCAAAAGAAAAATCCACGAAAATTCACTAAGGAGATACTGTAACAAACCTGCAGCATTTTTGATAATTCTGGCTTCTGCTGATACTGACACAGCTCAGAGGAACACGACCATCTCCTGGAGTACCTGCCTTTAATTGCTTTCTGGAAATAAGTACAAATAACTCACAACTGCTCATGCTGAAGGAACACTTTTGTTTCCCTGTCCTCATGCCACTCCAAGAAGAGCCACCAGGGCCCACAGCAACAGCCACAGCCCGGAGCCCACCTGTGAGGAGCAGAACGTTTGGTATTGACACTTAGCACAGGAATGATAATAAAAATCCCAGAAAATATAATAATCCCAGATATGACAATAAAAATCCCAGAAACCCCACCTGCAAGAGATTTTAAGAAGATTGCCCCAGTGTAGAATCAACTCTACCACAATATTCCTCACAGATGTTTGTCTAAGATGTTCTAAGCCCAGAAAACCAAATGTATCCTGGGCTGCAGCCAAAGAAGTGTGGCCAGCAAGTCAAGGGAAGTGATTCTCCCCCTCCATTCTGCTCTCGAGGACCTCATCTGGGACACTGTGTCCAGCTCTGCAGACCCCTGAACGAGAAGGACACGGACCTGTTGGAGCAGGGCCAGAGGAGACCACAATAATGACCCAAGGGCTAGAACTCCTCTCCTATGAGGCCAGGCTGAGATAGTTGGGATTGTTCAGCCTGAAGAAGAGAAGGCTCCAGGGAGACCTTCTTGCAGCCTTTCAGTATCTGAAGGGGGCCTACAAGAAAGCTGGGGATGGATATTTATGAGGGCTTGTAGTAATAGGTTGAGGGGTGATGGCTTCAAACTGGAAGAGGGGAGATTTAGATTAGAGATTAGGAAGAAGTTCTTCACTGTGAGGATGGTGAGACAGTGGAACACGTTGCTCAGGGGAGTTGTGGATGCTCCATCCCTGGATGTGTGCAAGACCAGGTTGGACGGGGCTTTGAGCAACCTGGTCTAGTGGGAGGTGTCCCTGTCATGGCAGGGGGGTTGAACTAGGTAATCTTGAAGGTCCTTTCCAACCCAAACCATTCTGTGATTCTTTATTTTCCATGGAGAGACCTTTCACTACCCACACAACCTTTTCTAAAGCTACACTACCTTTGTGATTAGAAACATTCTCCAGGGGAAGTTCTCCTTGCTGTGACTGCTGCCAATCCTGTTCTGTTCAAAAGGCACAATGCAGAGTTTGTCCCCACCTCTGCACTTCAAATCACACGTTTGAAGGCCACTCCCATGCACCTCAGTTTATACCGTACCAGTGCTAAGCTGAGTGTTCACTGGACTTGTGCTTGAGTATCCCGTTAACTTTGGTTTCTACCACATTTTGATATTGCCCACTGATGGTCAGCATCGGGTTCACTGTAACTTCTGAGCCTTTTCTCCATTCTTCCTTCTCCTGCATCTGTGCAGCTGGTCACTCTTCTGCACCACGGCAATTTGCATTTCTCCTTACAGAACTGCATCTAAGCACTTTCAAACAATAGCTTCTCTCTGTTGAGATGATTCTGAATTCCCATCTTGCCCACAAATCCGCAGCATTTGCAGTGACTCACTGAGGGCACTTCCAAAGTCTCCTGTCCCTCATCAAGCAAGTATTGTTGTCCAGGAAAGGGGAGGACAACGCCTGTCCTGGTGCTTCAACACCCCGAGGAGCTGAAGGGAACAAGGAGCCTCTGGGTTTCTCTTCTGCTCCTTCAGGTCTCCAGGTCAGGCAACAAAAGATGCTGAAGACGTGCACAGTGCTGGGGCCAAACCCAGGGGCAGGGACCACAGCGGTAGGGAGAGGTTACTGATGGCAGCAGATGAGTCATGTCGTGTCAGGGAACGTGTCTGAAGTCAGATGAATTTTGCTGTGGAAGAACCTGATTTACATCAAACCACCGGGTTCAACTGGGTAGTTAAATGAAGACCTTTTGTTGCTGACACCTGAAGTAGGACACATCTTGCCTACGTTTTGACAGTGATGGTGGACACGTCTCCACATGCACCAGTAGTCCCAAGGTTCCCTCACAACAGAGCACAATGAGGTCATGATTCATCTGACTTAAATGACTGTTTTAGATGGGAATTAATTGCACCCTGCAAGTCCCCTTTTGTTGCTGCATAAAGAGGACCTTAATAAGAAGGTCAAGTAGACAGGTACTGAACTGTCTGAAGTTACACAAGATGAGTTTCTCCACTAATGACAGACGACAAAAGCCTCTCCCCCAGTCAGTAGATGGGAGAAAACCACTACACAAAGTCCAGCATCAGAGAAAACACCTATGCCTTGCTCAAAGACTCCAGATGGTTGGTAGGAAAAGTTTGCAAGACCAACCAAAGAACTGCACCATCAGAGAAGATCAACTAAGATTAACGGCTGTAAAACATTCAAAGAACCAAGTCAGTCCTTCATCTCTAAAGGTGGCCGAGAAGAAATGATAAGGCTTCAAAACGGTCTAACTTGTTTTGTTCTTCCACCCAGCAGGAAGGAAGAAGAAAACACCCTCTATGGAGTTCATGACTTCCTGTGGTTGGTGGGGGGTTTTTTTGGTGTTTTGTTTTTTTTCTTTTTTTACAAGTAGTCTTGAGTGTTCAATTGCACCCAGTGTTAGAGTCCAGAGGGGGTTGATCCTTCCACCTGATGTCCTTCTGTAAACCAGAACACAAGAGCAGGGTACTGCAGAAGACCAGGGCTTTGGTGACACCACTGGCATCCTTTTGTGAGTGCCTGTCAGTGCAAACAGCAAAGTATATGAGAAAGAGTAGAAGAGCAGTGATCCATGCGCGTGACAGCTCCCTGCTCCTGAAGGCCACATGATAGCTTCCCTGCTCCTGAAGGCCAGGAACTGCGTTCCTCACCTCAAGTCCCTGAGCAGTTCATAACGTTTCTTGGTCACAGATTTACTCTTCAGTAATTTTGTGCTCTCATTCTGAATCCATTTATATTTTTGGCCTCCACAACATGCAGCAGGAATAAATTCTACAATTTAATCACCGGCAGTGTGACAAAAGTACTTTTATTTTAATCTCACTGCTTGCTAATTCCACAAGAGTGCCACCTCATTCCTTTGTACCAAGCAATCACTATTGTTCCATATTCACCTTCTCCTTGCCTACTCATGATTTCACAAAGCTCTGTCAGATCTTCCTCAGGCACCTTTTCCTGGAGCTGAAGAGCTCCCGCCTATTTAACCTCTCCTCAGATGAAAAGTGGTCCCTGCTTTGGGTTACTTTTGTTGGTTGACGCTGAACCTTTTCCAGTTCTGCGTTTTTAGATGGATAAAACACAACCACAAGCCAGAGACTGTTGAAGCGTGGATTTACACTGAAGTATAACGCTATTTTTAGTAGAGTTTCTATTTCTCTCCTATCTCCCAACATCCTATATGTGTCATCAGCTGCTGCCCTGCTGATGCTTGCTGAGAACTTCCCATGTGACTTCCAAACCTCACAGAGTAAAATGCCTTGTAGGAATCCAGTGTTGAGCCTCACTTTCAACCCAAGAGACAGCAGGAGCCAGAAAGACTTTAGTTGCAGGTAGATGAACTGTTTAGTGACCAACAGCTCATCCAGTTGCCACCTCTTTCAAGGTCTAGTTGTATTTCATCTATGACCTCACCGAAACTCACTGCAAACACACTGCAGAAAACAGGGACTCCTTTGACGCCATCTCCTGCCAAACACCAGGGCCGGTGTGCGCCGTCCCTCCCACCACCAGCCCTCTGCTCCTGCCCTTCATCCACTGCGACATCCCCGCAGTGACACTGGACACGGCATCCTCTGCATAGTTGTGGAAAAAGGAAGAACTGCAGGGAAACCCCAGGAACTTCTCTGCACCTGGCAGATGATTGCTAGACAGATTGTCCATGCAGCTTCCCCAGACCTGCTCTTCCAACTGCTAACCAGGTGTCCTGAGCGTGTGTTTGAAGGCAGTGAATAGTGGAGGTTATCAAAGCGGGGGTTTAGTAAACAGCTCCCCTTTGCAACACTCCTTTCATCATTAATTAGCAGCTCTGAAGGCTGGAGATGACACTTGGCCACCTCTTAGCAGCTCATGCTGGCTGCACTCTGCTTCCATGGATTCATTACATCATCACCTGCTCCTACTGCTTCTATTGCCCACCAGTTCCAAGACTCTGAAGCTGAGGAGAAGCCGAGCAGTCTGGCACAGGAGCCAAGCACAAGGACCGCTGAGGGCAAGCCCGGGCCTGGAGGGAGCTCACTGGTGACCAGTTCACGTTCTTACAGAATCCTGGAACCGTTCAGGTTGGAAAAGATCTTTAAGATCATTGGCTTTCCGTGGTCCTTTTTCTATGGTCGTGCTTGGCAGGGGGGTTGGACTCGATGATCTCCAGAGGTCCCTTCCAACCCCTCACATTCTATGGTTCTATGACCATGGAAAGCCTCTGTGAAAGAGGTAAGTGGTCCCAAAAGATACTGTTCACTGGGAGATCTCAAGACAGTATTTTGAAGGCACGTTAATTTGACAAGTGGGATTATACAGAAGCCTTTTCATGGTGAGATTCATCTTCTCCCTCCTCACTTCCGTTGCCATAGAAATGAAGCTGCACCAGCCCAGTGCAATTACCTTCTCCCATCCAGCTGGTTTCCCACTGCAAACCCCAGGTACTGCAGTACACCAGGAGCAGGGACCTCTCCAGATCAGCTGCTGCCCGACCAGCAGCTCGAGCTGCACAAGGCTCATGGCAAAGATTCACTCCCTCTCTCCAGGCACAAAACTCCTCCTTCAGGGGTGTTTTGGATGCTCTGCCCCACAAGACCACTCCCTCGGCTTCATCCGCACTCCTCGGGGCTTCTCTCAGGGTCACTACTGAGCCACAACCAGACAGAAGGACAGAACAAGCTGAAGCCATCCCCAGCTCCCTGCCTGCTGCTCGCCTCCTGGATGGTAACTCGCAGGAGCAGAGCTCAGAGGGTTCCACCTGCTCAGCCGGATTTAACCGATCCGACACCAGCACCGGGGATTGACGACACAAAACCAGCGATAAATCAGCTGCAGGATGGGAGAGACCAAAGGAAATTGTCTCAGAGCCACACACAGCCACGGAATGGCTCAAGGAAACTCAAGGAAACTCTTACTTGGTCCTGTCTAGAAGAAGGGGGACTAGCTCTTTGCTCACACAACCCCAGGACCCCACAGCCCTGGCCTCGGGAAACCAGTGTGCAGATGCTCAGAGGGTGGGGGACTCCAGTGCCTGATGTAGGCAAAGATACTGGGATCGATGGGGGACTATGAGCTCTGACCACACTGCCAGGAGAGATGACCCCTGAACAGGACCTAGAGGGGAACTCCTCATCCCTGGAACCATTCCAGGTGAGGCTGGCTGGGGCTCTGGGCAACCTGCTCTAGTTGCACCTTGAAAGGTCCCTTCCAACCCAAACCAGTCTGTGATTCTCTGGTTCTAAGAGAAGGAAACAGCAGCCACCAACCTGCCTCTGCACGGGGCAACCTCAGGTCCTGCTCCCTTGTGTGTCAAGGCAAAATAGTGAGATACTGGTGCAGTCCCCATGATTTCCAGGTGATTTTACCATCACTTCTATTACAGGTCCACCTGAGCAAATGGGGCTAAAGTGGGGCAGGGGAGGCTGGAAGTGCTAGGCCTTCTCAGCTTGGAGAAGAGATCATAGAATCACAGACTGGCCTGGGTTGAAGAGACCTTCAAAGCTCATCTGGCAGGGAGCAGGGACATCTGCAACTAGAGCAGATTGCTCAGAGCCCCGCCCAACCTCACCTGGAATCCTGCCAGGGATGGGGCAGCCACCACCTCTCTGGGAAACCTGGGACAGGCTCTCACCACCCTCAGCACCAACAGTCTCTTCCGTCTCTCTAGTCTAAATCTCCCTCTTTGAGTTTCAAACCATCCCCCCTTGTCCTGTCCCAACAGGCCCTACTCAAAAGTCTGTCCCCATCTTTCTGCCAGGCCCCTTGAAGTCCTGCAAGGCCACAAGGAGGTCTCCCAAGAGACTCAAGAGAGATGGTGGACACTTCCTCACTGCTGTACAGAAGAGAAAAAGAGACTCTGGGATGTGCACAGTGATGGGACAAGAGGCAATGGACACAAGCTGAAGCACAAGAAATGACAATGACATACACAGAAAACTCCTTCACCCCAGAAACAAAGGCTGGGACATGGGCCCAAGGGCGCTGTGGGACCTCCAACCTTGGAGACATGCAAAGCAACCTCATCCAGTTGGCCCTGCTCTGAGTAACCAGTTGTGCTAGAAATCTCCAGATGTCCCTTCCAACCTCAATTCCTCTGTAATTCTGTATATCGACATATTTGGCCAGTCGCAGCATCTAAGGGCACAGAAATCCCTGCTTAGAGACGTCTTCATGTTTTTCCTCCCTTCCATGGGGAGGCCCATCCAGATGGCCTGTGAACACCCACGGCTGTAATCTCTCTCCCTGGTCAACTAATCTCCGTGATTGAATAATAAAAAAAAATAAATCCTGAATTGTCTATTGCTCCCAATTCTTGTCCCTCCCAGCTGGGCCATGTAGAACGCGAGTCTTAATTTTATAGAGTTAATTTCAAATCACTTTAATCTCTTCCCTTAACATAGTTCATCAGAGAAGTCAATTCCCCTGGTGATTGCCTCTTTCTGATCACAACAAGCTCAGGCTTCTCTCCCTGTTTGCCTCATTCCTATTTCAGGACAGATTAGGTTTGCTGAGCCCCGTCCCAAGCTCCTCATCCTTGGAGGTCTGGGGAAGGGTTTCCTTGCCCCATGGTGACCTTGGTTGCACCCCAGCACTCCTTGACTCTGGAGCAGCCTCCCGCTCTCTTCTTTCTGTAGCTGCAGTTACGCTTCAAAGCGGTACCAACGAGTGGTGGGGCAGTGCCCCAGAACATCCCCCCACTCTCCACCACAGCAGAGCTTGTCCCTCCCGGCTGGTACAACGTGCTCATGGAGTTCCACCTTGAAAGTGCTGCTTCCCCAGAGGCTGGTTCCACAAAAGAAAATTATGTTTATTCAGCATACAGCGTTCTCGGGTTCTCAAATACACCCCTCCATGTATTCGTAGCTTTCTTTTTACCTTAAGCTAAAAAAGAGTAAATTATCTACCCTACCCCAGGCTGCAGCTCGGCCGCATGGATGCTGCTGCTGCTCCCCACCCTACTGCACAGGGCGTCCATTCAAACCCGCCACCACAGCAAAGGCTTTTCCTGAACTCTGAAGTCACTTGTGCGTAATTTTCTCAAGTACTTTTAAGTTGTTCCTCAAGCACTGTCATTATGTTAATCATCTCCCACGTTTGAGACCTCCAGTGAAGTCAGACACGATGGAATAAGAACGCGCCTGCAAATCATACTCATCAGTGTGCTGCGGTGATCTGACAGCACCTTACTTGGTTCTTCATTTCTGCTCTCAAAGAATCTATTGGCCTCAACGTTCAGTATTTTTTAAAATGGGGAAAATTCCATTTTGTTCATCCTATTTATTAAGGCGAGCCCAAACCCACCACGTGACGCCTGATGCTGCACTCCTGGTCACCACCCCACGCCCACAGGCCACCTGACATGGAGCCCAAGCTCCACTTCCACCCTGGAACGCTGACAACACCCACCCTCGCACTGCCATGGCTCTGCTCCCCCCTGCTCAGCCCCACGCTGCAATCTCCATCACAGAATCCCAGAATCCCAGCGTGGTGGGGTTGGAAGGGACCTCTGGAGATCACCTTGTCCAACCCCCTGCTCCAGCAGCTCACCCAGAGCAGGGGGCCCAGGATCGTGTCCAGGCACCTTTGGAAGCTCTCCAGAGAAGGAGACTCCACAACCTCTCTGGGCAGCCTGGGCCAGGCTCCCACACCCTCACACCAAACAACTTTCTCCTCCTGCTCCCATGGAACCTCCTGGCTTCCACTTGGTGCCCGTTGCCCCTTGTCCTGGCGCTGGGCACCACTGACAAGAGTCTGGCCCCATCCTCTTGCCCCCCATGGGCTCTTGAGCTCTTGCTCAGCATTGATCAGATCCCTTCTGAGGCTTCTCTTCTGCAGCTCAACAGCCCCAGGTGTGTCACCAACACCATCAACAACACCATCTCCTTGCTTCAGCGAGAGCCACATTTTTAACTCCAGCAAACCAAGCAGAGAAGCTCCTGTTGAAATGGTGCTTCTGCGGCCACCCGGTGCCTCTGCCATGAGGTGTCTTTGCTGGTGGGGGGGCTGCTGGCTCTGGCTGTGCTGCTCCCACCCCTGCAGAGCGGGTGGTGGGGGCTGTGCAGGCTCTGCCACGGCCAGCACCTGGTCTCATGGTGGGTCACAAAGGCGGCTGCTTGTTCCACCTCACACCAGTTTTCTCTAAGTGACCTCACATGAGGCTTCTTCACCTCTGCGCTCAGAGAGGCCTATGGGTGATGATGAAGTTCTTCCTCATTTCCTGCCACCACACTGTGAATATTTTGACGTGGCAGGAGCAGAAGACACAGCACCCCACCGCTCAGCACCACCACCACCTCAACATCTCCACCAAAGCCAGCACAAGCTCCTTCTCCATCCCAGGGGAGAGAGTAAAAGCAGAGAGTTGCGTGTCATTGGGCAAATTAACGGAGCAACGATCTGTTAAAGCCTATTAAAGACAAAGACGTTGCCTCCGGCTCAGGAAGACTCCGAGCAGAAAATTCCTGCAGGCAGGAATAATATTTTGGATTGTTTATTCTGGTCTCTGAACTGCACGAAGCCTCTGCCTTTGGCCACCGTGCAACACACAGTACTGGCCTGAAGGACCTGCAGCGAGCTCCAGCGCAGCAGTCCTCACGTTTCTACCCGTCATGACCACACCCCACACTCGGGGACACAGCTGAAACCCTCTGATCTGTTCCAGTTCGGCCCACCAAAACCTGCTGAGACCCCACGTTCTCCCAGCCCATGTCTGCTGGGATCCCAGCAGATCCCAGTCGCGCTTTAGCAGAGCAGTCCACTTTGCATGCCAGGGAATGCCAGGACCAACTGGACCATGATCTGCACGAAGACATAGATGACAGGGTCCAGAAGAGGCTCTACATCCCCCTGGCAGATATCCTGGAGGAGTTGTCTGTTCAGCCTCTCCTCTCAGGGAGGACGTTTCACAGCTCTGAGCACCCGTTGGTTTTCTCTGCCAACGTTTCCAGTATTACTTTGGTCTGAGAGACCCAAGCCACGCGCAGGTTTCCAGGAGCGCAGATTTGTACACAGAAATTCACAATTACCATTTCCCTTTTGTTCTTTTTTCCTTCCCTAACAATTCCAAGAAACTCAATTTGCTTTTGCAGGTTTGGGCTGGAACCAGAGCAAGCCCCAGAGCTTGCTCCTGAGCAGAAGTCAGCCCAACACCTTCGCTGCCTAAGGAACACCACTGCTGGTTCTCCCCATAGTTCTGTGGGTGTTTGGCTGCTGTTCCACCCAGAGCCACCAGTGATCCTCAGCCACTGCTGCTTGTGTTGTACCTTCTGACCTACTCTTTGGCCCGGTTTTTGGAACGCCCCAGTGCTAAGGATGTTTTCACTGTGATGTCAGATCTTTATTCCCAAGCAACTACGAAGAGCTGAAAAATCTTTAGTGGGCAAGAACACCTCGCAGAGTTTCTTCTGGTGTGAGTGATCTTGTGCCAAAACACGTTTATTTTCCCACCGCACAGTTCATCAGCCCAGCGCGGTGCAGTCCCACCCACCTACTCTTCTTCTGCCTAAGGAATGTAATTTTGACTCATCTGCAAGTTTTGACCTACTTCCTGTCCTTTAGGACCAAGAGTGCTCAGTGACCCCAGCAGAGACCTTCTGGGGCTTTCCTGGAGCATTCAGCCATGGTAGAATCGGACCCTCTTACCCCTGCTCTGTTTAATTCACCATCTCCTGAGCCGTAGCAGCATTTTCTCCTTCGCCCCACCACCAGTTAAGGAGATAAACCGCCCTGAAGAAGCACGTCACAGGATTTGGGAAAATCAAGACAAGTTACAGGAGTTACTTTGAGTAAGAGGCTCCCAGAGCTACGGAGACAGACGTGGGATAAGCCCAGCAGACCCGAACGCGTTCCCTGCTCCGTGGTGAGCTCCCAGATGTCAGGATCGCTTTGGTTTTCTATAATGGATTCTCACAACTTACTCCTCTTGCATCGCAAGCAATACGACCCATCCAATTCCTCTAACGACTGTTAGCTTTCCAGAGCACTAAGGCCGGACCACGAGCAGAGATCGGCTTCCACAGAGTGACCCTCCATTTATCCCTCATAGGCAGAACTTGGGTTCCTGAAACATATTCCCGAGTTCAACCAGACCCATGCCTGCAGCCCAGCCTCCTATGAACACATCCACCAGCCACGTGTGCTCGAGAACAGGCACAAACCAGCACTGTCACCCCTGCTGTCACCACCAAGTCCCTGTGGTGTTGACCACCTTCCCAAAGGTTGGTCTCCACAACAAGGTGAGCAGGCTCCACCACCACGTACCAGAAGAGCCCTGGCATGCACCAGGGCAGCACGGCAATGGGCTGGCATGACCGTTGTCCTCATGCCATCCCCTGCATGGCAGCATCCTCCCCTACCCCTGCAGAACACAGCCGTAGCTCCACACCTGCATCCAACGCCTGTCCTTCACTCCCTGGAGCACACCAACGATTCTCCAGAGCGTGTGTTCCTCAGCTGCAACACAAGCCAGGCTGCCCTGTCGCTGCAACCTTCTGTTCACCCCCGCTGTGACTGCAACTGAATTGACCAAAACAACCAGAAAAGCTTCGTTCCTCTGAAATCGAACCAACGTGTGCTGCTCTGGCAGGACAAGAAGACGCTTCTTCCACAGAAATGTAATCACAAAGCAAAGGTGCCGGCGCTTACCTGTGAGAGGTGAAGTTGTCGTAAGAGCCCACAGTATAATGTCGGAAGAGACGCTTTGTTCTGTCTTCTCTGGTTTCTACAAGAGAAAAGACACATCACAAAGCTGAGCTGAAGGAACACTTCTCCGTGGTCGTTGCTGCCCCTCCACGTGTACAAACAGTGTGAGCCCTGTGTCCCAGCCAGCGCTCATCAACCCTCTGGTGCAGACACGTGTCAGCGTGACCAGCCCCGCGCACGCCTGGGCACAGTCCCACGGGCACACAAATACCTTCTGTGAACACGAGATCTCTTCACCAACACTTCCAAACCACAAGAGGCGTCAGAGCTCACCACAGCTCCAGAGCAGAGCCCAAGAGGAGCTCAGCGCTGGGAGGGCAGACACAGGCGCCTACCCCTGTTCTGTTTGGCCACACTGATCTTGCACGCCCCAGCACAGAGGGTTATGGTTGCCACAGAAGAGCTGTACTAGTCCTGGTAGCCTTCCTTCTCACCTGGTGGCCACCAAGCTCTCCAAGTGCAGAGTTATGAGGAAGCAAAGCTGGGAACCCAAAGAGACTTCTGCTACCACTCATCTATTGACCACCAGCCCCAACAGGGCTTTGACCAAGGTCAGGGCAGGAGGCACTTCAGACCATACTTGCTGGACCCCCTTAGGGTCTAACAAGGCAGGACTCTACCTGCCTGCCTCAGCAGTGCGACAAAACCTGAGAACCTGCCAGTCCGACCTGTGAAGCCAACACCAGAAGAGATGCCAGGGCCTCCAGGTTGCTGAGTGCAGCCTGACTCACGGCTGAGAGGACAGAGAGGCCGCTGCAGACACCTGAACATGGTCTGCAGCCAATGGCTTCAGATGCGACACAACAGGGAGACATTTCCAGCCACCATTCTCCTAACACAGAAGGAACCTGCACCACGCTGCCAACACCAAGTCCATTGCCTGAGCAGGGTGACCACTGCACACCCGCCCTGCAGAAAGCAGCTGGGTCCTCACACCAACCTGGCTGAGCACGTCACACTGAACCAACTCACCCACAGCTATGGCATGGTGGTGGGACTCCAAACAACCAGGTAATTCCTCTACTTGGTCACCATGTTCTTGTGGAGCCCTCAGTGCTGCTCAGCACACCACTGGCCACAGCACCAGGCAGGCTGCAGGTCTGGTTTAAACTCAGCAGGTCGTTAAGCTCGTTATTGAGGGCAGTCAGAGAGGGCATGAAAACATGGGATGATTAAGAGAGGAAATAAGGAGCAAGGTGTAGATGAGACTCACCTTTTTAACTCAGTAGTGACACCAACCGTTTGTGTCCAAAGCAGTAACCACAGAAAATCACCATTTGGTTTCACCTGTGCTGGGATCACAGCAACGGGCGGTGGGTGGGAAGGGGCTGCAAACACAGAGGGGCAGCTTCTACAGCACACGGCTGGTGAGGAGCAGCTGAGGGACCTGGGGGTGTTGAGCCTGGAGCAAAGGAGGCTCAGGGGAGACCTTCTGGCTCTGCACAACTCCCTGCAAGGAGGTTGCAGCCAGGTGGAGTCAGGCTCTTCTCCCAAGGAACAAGTGACAGGACAAGAGGGACCAGTCTCAAGTTGCACCAGGGGAGGTTGAGGTTGGAACTGAGGAGCAATGTCTTGCTGGCAAGGGCTGTGAAGGGCTGTGCCAGGCTGGGCAGGGCAGTGGTGGAGTCCCCATCCCTGGAGGGGTTAAAAAAATGTGTAGATGTGGCACTTCAGGGCATGGTTTAGCGGTCATGGTAGTGCTGGGTTGATAGCTGGACTTGATGATCTTAGAGGTCTTTTCCACCCTTAATGATTCTATGATAACTCATCAGTAAATACATGTGTGTGGTGGTGGTGCGTGCTCAAAAGTAGGCTTTTTACTGAGGGGCACGTGATAGAAGTGGTGAGACCCCATCGCACGGGCCATGCAGCATCACAGGGGTTGACGCAGGTGCCCTGGCAAGCCCCCCGAAGAAGCAGGTGCACAGCAGCCCCCCTGCAAGACCCCGCTCGTGGTGAGGTGCTGCCCGGTGGCTTTGTGCTCTCTGGGGATGTCCCCATGCAGGGAGCAGCCCCTGGTGACCCAACGGGCTGTTCCAGCCTCGCCACTGCGTTACCTAATCCAGAGGGAGATTTCTTGGAGCCTGATGGTGCAAGGGGGGCTGATGGCCTCCCGCGAATCTTCTGATTAGCTGGTCGTCCACTGAGCCCCGTCCCTGCGGTCCTGGGAAAAGCTGTCTCAAAGAGCCAAGGAATTAATTGTACCGGTGTAAAGACTCGCTACGCCAAGGAACCGAGATGCTAAGGACCGATCAGCACAGCAATGCGCCGCGAAGAGTTAAAGGAGACAACCCTTTCGCCCAGTCATCTGAGGCAGCTTCTCACCTTGCCCATCATCCTCGGGGGACACAGGACTCACCCCTAGCAGCACAGTCACTGCCCACTGTGCTGTACCAAGAGGGAAGCACCATGGAAGGACCTGCCCTGTGCTCCGGCTGCTTCCCTGCTGCTCCCCAGGCAATGGAGCAACCTCCCGCTCCTGCTCTGCCCACACACACACAGTGGGGAGCCCCCAGTGCTCCCTACGTGGAAGGAGACCTCAAAAATACCTAAAAATGTCAGGACAAGTCTTGTTTGCTGCGCCTGTGAAGAAGGTGGCACCATGGCTCTTTACAACTTGAGGCAGGTGCACGGAAAATGGAAGGAGGGAGATGGGACATGGAAGGAAGGAAGGAAGGAGCGCTGGCACGGAACAGCCCCAGCAGGTCATGGCAGCGGTGGTGAGCACGTCCACCCTCATCGCCTGTCCTGGTTTGAGCTGGAGCAGAGCTAATTCTGGTCAGTGATTTCACTTTCCAACTCAGTCTCTCCTCGATTTCCAAAGTTAACGGCAGCTTTTCGCAGGCGGTCTCTGCGACAACGCTCCACGTTTAGAGTTACTGCGAAGGGCTGGGATGTGCAGAAAGGCCCTGGCTTCTCCTCGCTCCTGTGCAGACCAAGGTCACTGCTCAATCTTGTGCCCCATGCTGGGGAGCACTAGGTAAGAGGTGGCACCTGCGGGGAGGAGCAGCCAGGTGAAGGGACCCCAAACTGACCACCGACAGATCCCACCCCATCTACGGCACGGTCAGCATAAAGCTGAGGGATCACCAGGGTCACGCCTCTTCTTCAACAGCTGGCATCCGAGGAGGACCTTGTCTGTTCTGCCTTTGATCCTGATCCACGTGTTCCTGAATCCAGCTCCAGAACCCAGTTCCTGGACCTAGTTTCTGTCTGCCGCCAAGTCCAGTCGGGGATGTCCCCAGTGCCTGCTCCATGGCATCAGTGGTGACAGCCACGTTATTGCCACCAGGTCCAATGCTGGTTTTGTATAGATCTGTATAGATTTCATTTTGTTGTTGTTTTCATTAAAGCTGTTTCAGTTTCCTTTTCCCCTCCACAAGTCTCCCTCTCCCTTATTCCCCTTCTCCTCCCTTGGGAAGGCAGAGGGTTAACAGAGAGCAGCTGTCCTCTGCCCAGTGGCTGGCCCAGCCCCAGCCCTGACAGCACCTCAGGAGAAGTCCCTCTTCATTTGGAGACACCCTCAGACCCCTGGGAAGGGGAGTGTGGTGGCTGTGGAGGCACAAACCCTGCTCAGAGAGGGACCCCCTCCTCTCGCCCTTGGGAAGTCCTGCTTCCCTTGGGAAGTCCCGCTTCCCCCAGCCCCATGACCTGCCCTCCAGACCCTTCTCCTCCCTGCTCTGCCTCCTCCTCCTCACACACACGCACGGACACTTGTACCTCATCTGCAAACACCTCTATCGATCTCCTTCCAGAGAAGAGCCCAGGGCCGCGGTGACGGGAGCTGGATTTATGGGCTGTCCGCAGCACCAAGACGCGTTCTCTTCCCGACTCCTAAATATAGCGGCCGCGGGCGCGTGTTTAATGGAGCCGTCACGGAGGCACCGGGGGCTGCGGCTGATGGATGGAGAGCAGCGCCTCGCCTGGAGATGGGTGTGGAGAGGGAGGCTCTATATTTAGAGAAGAGGGAGCAAGAGGACAGCGGGGCAGCCTGGTGGGATGGGCTGTGCCCGGGGCGGGGGGACAGGGGCTCATCCAGGAGGCACCAGCAGCCCAAAGGGACAGGCACAAGCAGGGGAACTGGCACAGGGAACACAACGCTGGAAAAAGCTGCGGCCTGGAAAGCGTGAGGAGCACGTGGACGGGCGCGGGCTGTGCTCAGGCTCCTCTGCAGGCACTGCGCTCTGGGGGAGCTCTTCAAGGGCACCTCCTTCCAGGTGAGTCTGACCGACAGATGACACAAAAACACAGGAACGTCGATGCTCCGCGGCTGGGCACGAGTGGTCTGGACGTGCCAAAGGAAGAGGTTCTGGGGGAGAAGCAGCTCTCACACAAACTGACCGGACAGAGCTGGGCCAGGACAGACCAACAAGAAGCTTGGGTGACATTACCAGGCACCCTCCAGCAGCTGCACTGTCTCCATTGTCCCTCCTCTCTGTCCCACCTCTCCTCCTCTCCGTCCCCATCGTCCCTTCTCTCTGTCCCCACCTTCCTTTCCCTCTGTCCCCATCGTCCCTGCTCTCAGGCACCAACGCCGGGTTGCAAAAAAAATCGAACACTCCTGCAATGTGCAAATACATCTTTTTGTTTCTACAGAATGTTGGACTTGTATTTCCAAAAACTACTTAGGATTTAACTTCACTCAGTTTAATCTTATTAAATGCAAGATTTATGCACCTCTAATTGTTGGCAGCAATTTCTCTTTCATCATCTGTTTCTGACCAGACGCTCCTGCCTCACAGGCAGGACCTTACCAGCAGCTGTCCTCAGGCAGAAGCACCCACACCAGCCAGACCTTGCGGCCACCAGGCCCCAGGAAGCCCCTTCCCCATGGCCACCAGTCTGCAGGCATGTCCAGACCGCACAGGCTGAAGAATGACCGGTCATTTCTTGGAAGCCAATCTCTCTGATCGTTTGATGCAGCAGCAGGGACGTTATGGTTATAATCCAAGAGCTACACTGAACCACCTGGGAGGTCAAGGTCACAGCCAACCACGGAGCCACCAGGAGATAAGGAACTGGGGGAGGGAGAAGCCAGTTGGACACCATCCTAGTCAGGAATCAGGGTTTAAAATAGATTCTAAGTTGAAATGTCAACTAAAAGCAGCAACTAGGAAGTCAGAGAAGATGTGGCCTCAGGAATAGAGGAGGCTGGAGCGCGCATTTGTGTCTTCTCAAGAACACAGACACTTCTCGAGCCAACACACCCACGGCGGAGGCCCCCAGATGCCCTCTCTCAGTATGGGAGTACTGACTCATTGCTTTTGAACTGCCTCCTCACCTTCGAGGAGACACCATGTCCAGCAGATGCTCTCCATGAAGACAAGTGGTGGGTGGCCTCACGCTCTTGCAGTGGCTGGACCCTGAGTCTGGTGGATGCTGTTCCGAGTTCCAAGGGAGAGCAGTGCTGCTCTGTGGTACGGCAAGCACCAGGACCACGTGTGGAAGAACCCTCCAAAGCTGGGAAGGGACCTGGTGGGAGAGCTGTGGTGCCACAGCTCACCTGAGAATCACAGAATAGCTTTGATCGGAAAAGACCTTCAAGATCATCAAGTCCAACCACTCCCCCAGCACTGCCAGGGCACCATTAACCCATGGCCCTCAGCACCACATCTCCACGGCTTGGAAACCCCTCCAGGGATGGGGACTCCACCACTGCCCTGCCCAGCCTGGCACAGCCCCTCACAGCCCTTTTGGGGAAGAAAAGCAGCATTTGAGCGCTGGGGCAAGCGAAGCGCTGCAGCCCCCCCTCCCCTGCTCCCTGCCACGGCACGGGCAGCCGGAGCACTGCTGCCCGTTGAGGATTTCACCCACGTGTCCCAAACTGTGCTCTGGAGCACCTGACTCGGAGTAGGCTGATGAGCAGATGCCACCACAATTAAAGCCTCTTCCAGGCTCTGCGCCAGGCAGCCAGTTTGGCTGGGGAGGCCTCGGAGCGCTGGTGATGGAAGAGAAAGGGAAATATTTCAGAAGAAGAAATGTTGAATTATACTGAAGGGGGAAAAGGACATGCAGTGGCCAAGACCAGAGAACAGGCTGATGCTCCTCCACACAGAGAAGGAGCTTGAGCAGTGCAGATGAAGATGCTGAGGGGCCTGGAGCATCTCTGTGCCCAGGAAAGGCTGAGAGCCCTGGGGCTGCTGAGCTGCAGAAGAGAAGCCTCAGAGGGGATCTGATCAATGCTCATCAAGAGCTCAAGGGCCCACGGGGGGCAAGAGGATGTGGCCAGACTCTTGTCAGTGGTGCCCAGTGACAGGCCAAGGGGCAACGGGCACCAAGTGGAAGCCAGGAGGTTCCATGGGAGCAGGAGGAGAAAGTTGTTTGGTGTGAGGGTGTGGGAGCCTGGCCCAGGCTGCCCAGAGAGGTTGTGGAGCCTCCTTCTCTGGAGAGATTCCAAAGGTGCCTGGACACAATCCTGGGCCCCCTGCTCTGGGTGAGCTGCTGGAGCAGGGGGTTGGACCAGATGATCTCCAGAGGTCCTTTCCAACCCTCACCATGCTGTGAAGATGCTGGAGTGCATCACCTCTAGCTGCAGCAAGCCCTGGCCAGTGCTCCCAAGGCTGCAGCAGGCCCCGTTGAGGCTGGGGCTCTCTTGCCTCAGCTGTGAGCAGAAAAGCCCCGAACCGCTGAAGAACAACCTTTCTCCTCCTCCTCACAAGGCTTTCAGGAGAATGAAGGAATTCTCCTCCCTGCAGCTCCTGATCCACTGACTGAAAACAGCAGAAGGCCCAGGAACGCATCTGCTCAGCGACGTGTGGCCTCACTCTATAGCAGAACGTTTTGTTAACTGATGCCTTCCCCGTGACTGATCTTCATCCTGTGAAGCTCAAACACAACTTTTCTCTCGGCATGAACACTTCTGGATGCCTCGCTGCAGCGTTCTTTGACAGAACTCTGGTCAATTTACATACGAGACGTGATGCGTTTGGTGAAACTCTGGCCTGCCTTCCACGAATGCACAGAGGAGATACTTGTATTGGTCCCTCTTGCCCCTAATTTATGAGTCTACTTGCAACACAACGATGCTTGTTAGAGATTGTAGCTTATCTGTAACTGAAAAAATGCAAATAAAGTGAAGTCTACTCTCAAATAACTATGAGTCAGAGCAGCATCTGTGTGTTACCTCTCTCGGGGAGGAGGTTTATGTAGATGTATCCACATTTCTGCAACTAAGGTATTGCCAGAAGCACCATCCAGACAGCTGTAGTCGCTTCTGACCGAGCCAAAGCCCTCGAGGTGGGGGGACTCTGTCCTACCTTGCCTTCCACCAGTGCGGGGCCGAGGTGCCCGGGGCAGGCAGTCCTGGTCCATAGCCTCCACGGCCTGGAGATTCTGCCCCATGAACTCATGTTCCTCAGGAGAGTCCCACAACTCATTTGAGCATCAGGGAGCGGGGACAACAACAAAATCCCAGTACAGACTTTTTTCTTCTGTTTTGTGGTTTTGTTTGCTTTAAATACATATTAAAAATGTCTGTGAGGATCAGGAACTCCCACAAGCTGTCCGTTACCTTCAAGGAAGACCAGGCTGCCCAGGGCAGTGGTGGAGTCCCCATCCCTGGAGGGGTTTCCAAGCCGTGCAGATGTGGTGCTGAGGGCCATGGCTTAGTGGTGCCCTGGCAGTGCTGGGGAACAGTTGGACTCGATGATCTGAAAGGTCTCATTGACGCACACCCAGCGCCTACTCACACCAACAGGCTGAATCCTTTGTCCTCTGCACATGGACACCACTCCTAGCAATGTAGCATTGCACCTCTCCTTAACATGAAGACAATTCCACATAGAGGAATGGTCATGCCAAAAACTGGGTGTTTCTAGTAGAGTAAGGGCTCCAAGTCAAAAGCATCACATTGAAGATACGACCGTGGCCAGGCCTATGGACATTTTAGAGCCCACAGCCTTCAGGGCAGCCTGCACTGAAGTTCTGTCTGGGAGCTGGATGTTAACCATAGCCTGTCATGTCCTTTCTGGAGCTCACAGAGTACATGGATTCCAGATGCAGGCAGAGCTAAAGGTGTTTGAGGGTGGCATAAACAGTGTCTGGTCATCTGGCAAAACAAAAAACCAGGAATGCCTCCGGAGGATGCTCCTCTGCCCACAGCATCTGATTTTCTCAGGTCCTGACCTAAAGGCTTCACTTAACTAGACCTTCAGGTGGTCCACCAGGACCACCAGAGTCTAGGAAAGCCACATAATGGGAATTTGAGCTCTTCCTTGGATTCTGGTACTAGGCCTGTTTTTAGAGGTGCAGGCTTTAGCAGGGGTAGGGAAGAGCCAGATGGCCATAGCAGGGGCTGTTGTGACCTCGCTGATGGACAGGGTCACTTCAACAGCAGCTATATGGTGACAGAAATCCAAGAGCACAGATGTTCTCACTGCTCAGAGCGTGCAAAGATGCAAGAAAAGCGACATCCTGCCAAAGAGGCCCTGAAATGATGATACTCAGCAGTCCCCACAGAGTGAAGAGTAGTGTCCCCATGAGGGAATCATGTCACCTCTCTGACAAGCTGCTCTTTGAAGAGTGCTGTCCCAACACCTGGCCAAGAAAGGGGACCACAAGGAGTGAAGAGGGGGAGCTGGCAAGTGAGATCTATTCCCCTGCAAAAGTTCCCTGCCAAGCTAGGAAACCCGCTGACCACACAACCAACCTGGAACTTGGTGCCAGCTGCAGAAGATGGAGATTCTGGAGACAGGGACACCCATTGGGGGTGGTGACACTGCAAGTAGCGCAGGAACGACAAGCACAGCAGGTCTAGGGAGGACCATCTGTCTTTCTGTCTGCTACTCCTAAAACTTTACACTCCTGCTGCAGAAGGAGAGTTGGGATAGGCACCAAAGATCGGGGTGCTCTCCTTCTCCACAGTGACTTAAAAGAGTCCCCAGATGGGAAGGGTCTGGAGGAAGACCTTTCAGGAGGATGGCTTCAGGGAGGCTTTGCATGCTGGCAAACAGCAGTGGCCAGTGCAGAGGCTCGTAACAAAGAATGTGCCAGAAAAAGCCTCATTTATCCCCCTCAGCAGCAGGAGTATCAGACTCCACCAAACCTGAGGAACACGACCTCCAAGGATCACCTCCCTTTGGAGCCTTTGATCGGCGCTCACTGCGCAATGAGACCCACAGCCACACCGGGTGGGAGCAGCTCACTTTGTGCCGTTAACCCACCACCTCCTTTCATTGACCATCCATTTGTTCTCACGTTTAGACAAATGATAAACCACCCAACTTCTCCACACTTCCTCACACTCCCACGGTGCTCTCCTGACAATCTCCCCACACTTGTCTCTTTCCTTAATTCAGTCTCTCCTCATCTGCAAAGTCTTGTAGACCACCACTAGCAACCTCCATATGCTGTAGAACCTCCCTGCTTGCTTCTATCCTTTGCTTCTTGTCTTTCAACCAGTTTAAAGCCCATGGAACAGCTTTTGGACAGCCCTGCTACACTACATCCAACTTCATCCCCTTGCTTGTTGACTACTTCAGAGACTTAGGACATTTAGTGGACTTTGCCCTAAAGAGGTTTTAAAATGAGGAAGAATCAATAAAATATTGCTTTAGTCTAGTTTTCACTAATTTGCAAGATGAAGGAACCAAAAAATTCAGACCTGGTGATCTTCATACCCTGGCAGCGGTGCTCATCTATTACAATGATCAGCCAGCAGTGTGCTCTTGTAGCCAAGAAGGCCAATGGTCTCCTGGTGGTGTGAAGAAGGGTATGGGCAGCAGGTCAAGGGAGGTTCTCCTCCCCCTCTACTCTGCCCCAATGAGGCCACCTCGAGAGTCCTGGGTCCAGTGCTGGGATCCCCAGGTCAAGAGAGACAAGGAACCACTGGAGAGAATCCAGTGGAGGCTGTGGAGATGCTGAGGGGCCTGGAGCATCTCTGTGCCCAGGAAAGGCTGAGAGCCCTGGGGCTGCTGAGCTGCAGAAGAGAAGCCTCAGAGGGGATCTGATCAATGCTCATCAAGAGCTCAAGGGCCCATGGAGGGCAAGAGGATGGGGCCAGACTCTTGTCAGGGGTGCCCAGCGCCAGGACAAGGGGCAACGGGCACCAAGTGGAAGCCAGGAGGTTCCATGGGAGCAGGAGGAGAAAGTTGTTTGGTGTGAGGGTGTGGGAGCCTGGCCCAGGCTGCCCAGAGAGGTTGTGGAGTCTCCTTCTCTGGAGAGCTTCCAAAGGTGCCTGGACACGATCCTGGGCCCCCTGCTCTGGGTGAGCTGCTGGAGCAGGGGGTTGGACCAGATGACCTCCAGACATCCTTTCCAACCCCCACCATGCTGGGATTCTGGGATTTGTCATACCTAAACCTGACCACTAAAGTACTCGTGATACACCCATGGCTTTGTTGCAAAGTGGTCAGAACAGTATGAAGTGCTCCTTCACTTTCCTGGGAACTGAGGAGTGAATCTGGAGAGAATCGTGTGTCAAAACTTTTAAGTTGTCACTTTGAGAAGGAGACAAATCAGCAAATCTAACGATATTAGCTTTAAAAGCCAAGCACCGCCTCGGGATATTCAGAACCCTGACCTTTACTCTTTCCGCAGGAGGAAGCTGCCAGCAGAGCTTCGGATTAATTAAGACAGGAGGAAAGTTCAGAGAAACAAGGGGGATGGAGGTCAGAGGCAGCACAGCCAGAGAGGAAGCCCAACATAAGCGGCAATATAATAGAGAGAGGATCAGGCTTGGAAGGAAGTCAGAAAAGTGAGAGAGAAATCAAGAGTATTTTTAAAATGCTGCACAGAAGTAGCCAGAGGACCTGTTCCCACCTCGTGCATGACAAGTGGTGCACGTTGGAGGCAAAGGCAGCTTTGCTCAGAAGGCTGGATGGTTCACCAGGCCCGAGGGGACGGGAGGTTATCTGAGCTCTGGAAGACAGATTTAATTTGCATGCTCTTCCAGCAGCAGCTGCCCGGCCATGCCAGCCAACGCTCCACAGCCCACAGCTCTACTGCTACCAAGTCTTCAGCCACTGCTGCTCATGGTCCCGCGTGTCCATGTGCTCCATGTGTAACTCCAGCCAGGACATCTGCCAGCTGCAGAAAGCTCAACACATGCTTTCCTGCTGCAGACAAGGAAATTCCAATTTCCTGTTCTGTCAGGGAATTGTCACCTCTCGAGTGGTCAAACAGGAAGAGTGTGGGCAGCAGGTCAAGGGAGGTTCTCCTCACCTTCTACTCTGCCCCACTGAGGCCTCCTCTGGAGTTGTGTCCAGTGCTGGGCTCCCCAGTTCAAGAGAGACAAGGAGCTATGGGAGAGAGTCCAGCGGAGGCTGCGGAGATGCTGAGGGGCCTGGAGCATCTCTGTGCCCAGGAAAGGCTGAGAGCCCTGGGGCTGCTGAGCTGCACAAGAGAAGCCTCAGAGGGGATCTGATCAATGCTGAGCAAGAGCTCAAGGGCCCATGGGGGGCAAGAGGATGGGGCCAGACTCTTGTCAGTGGTGCCCAGCGCCAGGACAAGGGGCAACGGGCACCAACTAGAACCCAGGAGGTTCCCAGCCATCCCAAAGCAGAAGGCCATCAGGCTGCCCAGACATGATCTGTCCATGGTAAATCCATGCTGGTCACTGCTCCCTGGCTTCCCCCACTCCTCCTGTCCCAAGCTCAGAGCCTTTTTCAGGCTGCCCGCCTACCTGGGTGAAGTCTGAGCACTGAGTGTACACTGCCTGGGTCATGCATGATGACTTGGTGGCCAGCAGACCAAGAAGGATTCCAGCTCTATCCACGCTGAAGTCTTTCCCCAGGACCACAAAGCGTATGGACTAAAGGAGGGGACTGAACTCGATGTCAGAAGGTGACACACTGGGTCCTAGCAGGGCAGTTTGCAGCACTTGCTCCGTGTGCAGCGTGCGAGTTGTCAGTTGGTGTCCTCCAAGAAAGCCGCCTCTGATCTCATCACCAAGTGCAGGTATTCATCATGTGGTGCCTGCTCCCCGCCCCAGTGTCTTCATGTCCGTCTTCTCACTGATCACTCTGCAAAGCCACATTGAAGAGCTGGAAAAGAGGGACCTGCCTTCTCATAGGTGCTCTCGGGACAGTGCTGCAGCTTCTGAGGCTGGGCTTGCACCACTTTGACTCCCAACCTGCTGTGCCGAGGCCGATGCCTCCTTAGGAGCTCCTTCCCCCAGGCAGGGACTCTCAGAAAAGCTGCAGCATTCAGACGCTCGCTGCTCTGCCAGGGTTTCTCCCTTCCAGCCCTGGAAGTTCAGCTAGTTTTTTCATTTCTTGCTGTCCGTACTTCCTCTCCTAGGGTAGTCTTTCTTCAAAAAGCAAGTTATTTGTCAAAAGTGATAACTGCTAAGTTACAACATGGGTGCTACACATGAATCCCTACAACCAATGAGACCCAGCCTATACAAATGGCCACAGGGGACACCAACAGCACCTCAGCCCTGGGACTACAACTCCATGCCATGGCTCTACAACATGCCATACCCCCTGTTGGTTCAATACCACCCCAGTCTTGCTTTACAATGGTGTTCTCCAGAGGAGGATCACCATCAGTGAAGGCAGACTCCATAACGTACCAAGAAAACGAAAGAGAAGGTGGAACAGAGTGCTTGTCCCCTCACATGCAGGACACACAAAGATAAAGTTATGAAATAGGTACCGTCACAAAACAAGCTGACCTCCTCAAAGGCTGGTGCAGATCTCCAGGACGGAGATGATCAATTCGCTGCAGGAAACTGAAGAGCTGTATTTAATTAATGTACCAAAATGCTCCACGAGCCTCCTCCTCCTCTGCAGCCTACGCATCTGCATCACCTGAGGTTGGCATCAGAGATGAGTGAAGAACAACAGTGCCCTCTACCAAAAGAAGCAGCCAACGACTTCTGCAGCCTCCCATAAGGAGCCCAGGCAGCCCAAGCAGCCGGGACAAAGAGCCCTGCTCAGCTAAGACAGGCTCTGGCCAGGCTCTGGACCACGCAGTCCAGGTTCAGACCATGGAGGCCACACACACTCACCAACACCTCATCTTCTTCAGTGGTGATGGGCTCTGGCGCCTCTGATGTACCAGGCTGGAAAAGACTTCTGACTCTCTTACACAACACAGGAATGGATGATTCAGAGACAGCGATGTTGGTCATTTTTTCAAAATCTCCTTGTTAAACCATCTGCTCTTCCACTCTTGATGCTGGCCACTGGGAGGGGACAGGCCCAGCCAAGACGCTCTCTTGTAAATAACTTGAAGTGCCCAACATTTCTTATTCCAATTTCAAAACACTCCTTACACAAGAAACTCATTTCTTGACCCAAAGGTGGTTCAGGCTCCCAACTCTTTCTTCAGAAGGCCCTTCCACGATGGGAAGAAGCAGTAACGCTTCCACCAGCTCCACTGCTGCCAGCAGGTAGTAACCAAAGGAACGACTGAAGGGTACTAAGTTACCCCAGGGAAGTAACTGAGCACATCCCTGTCATACCAGGGGGTGCACTCCACCCTCAAAATTTTGTTTTCTCAGAAAAAGAAGAAATGTCAAAGACTAGGTCCACAAGAAGCTCTGCTAACGTGGCTTCATGTATTAGTCATTTAAACACTATGATGACGGAAAACAACTAGAAACCATGCCACAAATGAAGGGGCAGGCAAGGAACGGTAAGGAGAGGTCTCTGCCACGCAAAACGGTTCCCTGGACACCACCGACTCCCACATCCTTCCACAGGCATCAGAGCGAGATGAAAAGGAAAAGATCAGATGAAGAAGATACTTGTGCCATGGTTACTGCACACCCAGGACCAGCCGTAGCTCTCAGTCTGTCCCAGCCTCCCACAACATGCTCTCCACAGCCTCAACCACAGCTGGTGTGGGCATCTACCTGGTCTGTGCCCCCATGTCGCCCAGCACCAAGGACCTGCCCATCCTCCAAGAACCTCCACCCCGGAGAACAGGTGGACCCGCAGCACACGCACCTCCCGGCCCTGTAACCTCTGAACTGGGCACTGCCAGAGCATCCCAGGTCCTGGCTGCTTCAGTGGGAGAAGACAGCCTGATGGTGGGGCAGGAGCCGCAGGAGAACCCAGACCCTGCAGGTCTGCAAGTGCTCTCCAGGCTCCTAGTCCAGATGCAGCCTAATTGAGCTTGCCAAGTGGAAAGAGCAAAGAGCAGGAGCATTGATCTGCTGGAGGTTTGAGAGGCTGTACAGAGAGGTCTGGCCAGGCTGGATCAATGGGATGAGGATCAGCAAGGCCGAGGGCCAGGTCCTGCCCTTGGGTCACACCAACCCCCAGCAATGCTCCAGGCTGGGGGAAGAGCGGCTGGAAAGTGCCTGAGGGAAAGGACCTGGGGGGGGTTGGTCGACAGGCAGCTGGAGATGAGCCAGCGTGTGCCCAGGTGGCCAAGAAGCCACCAGCATCCTGGCTTGGGTCAGCACCAGTGTGGGCAGCAGGAGCAGGGCAGGGATCGTCCCCCTGCACTGGGCACTGGGGAGGCCCAACATCCAGTGCTGGGGTCAGGTTTGGGCCCCTCACTCCAAGAAGGACCTGGAGGGGCTGGAGCGTGGCCAGAGAAGGGCAACAAAGCTGGGGAAGGGTCTAGAGCA
>VZZY01016501.1:98995-153228 GCA_013400335.1 Eurystomus gularis
TGGCAAGGGCTGTGAAGGGCTGTGCCAGGCTGGGCAGGGCAGGGGTGGAGTCCCCATCCCTGGCGGGTTTTCCAAGCCGTGGAGATGTGGTGCTGAGGGCCAGGGGTTAGTGGTGCCCTGGCAGTGCTGGGGGAACAGTTGGACCCATGGGGCTTAAAGGTCTCTTCCAACCAAAGTGATTCTATGATTCTACGAGCACAAGGTCTCCTGCGTGGTGGTATGTTTCTCTTCACAAAGGCAGATTTGTCCGAGGAAGCAGATAAGCAGCACAGAACATCTCCTGGGGGAGACAGGACAGCGTCTCCCCAAACAAACACAACGTGAGCGAGGCAAAGAGCAGCAAGGTGATACCGAACAGTCTCGGATTTCCACCAAGGCCAGGTCCCAGGCTCACACTGCACGGGGGAGCTTATGCTCTGTTCTCACACCTTCTCTCAGTCCACGGGCGAGTTTCTGTGACAACAGGCTGCTCGCAGATATGCGCCGAAGCGTTCGGCACATTCTGCTTCGCACACCCAAAGTTGTCCTTTCATTTCTGGGTGTTGCTTCCCAAGAGATCAGCGAGCTCTGGATGGCAGGTGAGCTCTGTTCCACTGCTGAAATGCCTGGAAACCATCCCCAACAGCTGCTTTGTCCTAACTACAGTCACCAAATGTTCCTCAGCAATTTTAACCATGGATGCATGTCCTTCTCCTAACTGGTCCTGAGCATGTGGTCCAGGGAAATCTCTGTAACGAAGAACAAGCTGTGTCCAAAGCGGAGGTGCGGCCATTCCAGTGCCAACTTCAGCAGAAAGTTCTCCAACAACTGACAAACTAGGTCCTGAAAAATGGACACTGGTATTTATTTTCATATATTGCAAATCCTCCCTGACGATAATACTGAGATCTGCGTGTGCAAAGCTGAGCTTAGAATCACAGAGACAAGCTGAGGAGGACAGGATGGAGAATGGGAGGCAGACGCACATATAGGCTGGACACACTGAAAAACGGTCACCACCAACCAAGCTCTTCTGCCGTTTCATTTTAGTCAGAGCCCCACGTCCGTTCAGACTGAGAAAGACCATCCTCCTACATCACTTGGAGGTAGATCCAGAGACAGGGAGATTTCACTAGCCAGCATTTGCACGCAGGTTCTTACACCCACAGATCTCAGAGCACCAACAGCTGGGAGGACCACCTGGTGAGCTCAATTCTCTACTGGCAGAGAGACAAGGTCTGCTTCAACCACATGGAAGGCACAACAAGATTAACTCTCTGAATCCAACAGAAATGTCACACCACTTTAGGTAGAACATTGGGTATGGTGTTAGAGGAGGTGCAGGCAGGAATAAAGATGTACAATGAAGTGGTGGGATCAATGACTAGAACTTGGATCTCTTGTCAGGATTACACAAGCAGGATCATCTCTATGGGAAGACCGGCAAAAGCAGAGATCTCTGACTCAGTAGGGCCAGAAGAAATCAATTTAGAACATACAGAAAGTTTGGTTATTTAACAAAGGAAGCCTGTCATGGCCCCAAAAGGATCTCACTTCCACAGACAGGAGGTGTCTATGGAAACCCTCACTGGTATGTGAGAAACTTATTCTGCCTTGGGGCCTGTAACAGAGGAGGGCAACAGGACATCTTCCTTCAGTCAACAAGCACCGCAGCGTCCACAGCCTGGGGCCTGGGAGAGAAGAGCTGACCCAGCAGCACCCTTAGAGAAGAACTTGGCTCATTCAGGCAGATCAATATGCAGCTCGTGGCCTTTCCCTCAAAGCATGAAAGTACACACAGGTCAGAGGAACATCCTAATACCATCTCCAAAATGTCAACGCTGAAAGTTGCTCCCTCTGCATTTCAATGAAGATCACAATGAATTTCCCAAGCTCCTGTCACAGTCATCTTCAATCTGTTCCAACGAGAGCCTAGTCAGGTACCTGCCGTGCAACCCTGCCGCTTTCCTCAGCCGATGAGCACAGCTGGCCATGTCCACAGGTCTGACGTGGCTTTTGTTGCCCAGCAAAGTCTAGTCAGGCCAACCCCCTCCCACCACTGCCCAGCCCAACCTGCTCTCAGGCTTTACTTAAGCTCAGAAGATGGACTCTTCTCTTTGATCTCGACGAGAAGCTGCACAGCAACATCATGTCCATGCAGCTAAACCTTCTTCTGTGCACCAACACCATGGCCTTATCCAAACCACCTTCTGCAAACAAGCTGCACCTGAAAACTGCGCCTCAGCTTCGTCTGGAGAAGTCGGCAAAAGCCAAAGCCGCGCCGGGGGAGAAAAACGCTCACGCCTCTGCTCCGGCTTCAGTGTCCGAGCACCATCTGGTTTCACGTTTTCCTGCGCAACTTCAATTCAGCCCAAACTCGTACCATGGTCCAGGAAAGCACCCAGCAGACGTGAGGTCCTGGGCACAGGAAGGGCTTACCCCCCCCATCGATTAGTCCATTCTCTTTTTTATTCAGCGTGACAGAAGGACCAGGCGAACAGCCCCCGCACACCAACATGGCTCCACGGTACAGCTCCAAAGCAGAATGTGGGAGGAAAGGTGGAACCTTCTCTGTAGAAGTCTCAACTCACCAGCCCTAATCACCCCTCAAGAATGACAGATAATCGTTTGAGGCTTCACTGTCACCAAGCATTTCCCATCAGCACAACAGAAACACATCTGCTGAGGTGACAACACCAGGCTCAGAGAGGAGCCTTCTCTGGCCAGGAGAGCGCAAAGGCAGCGGTGCCCAGCGTGGTAGAATGGAGCACGTACAAGGACAGTTTGAAGAAGAATACGAATGAGCATTGGGAACACAACCTGGAGCTGCTGACTGCAGAGCTAATGACAGAATGGTGATCACAGAATGGTAGGGGCTGGGAGGGACCTCTGGAGATCATCTAGTCCAACCCTCAATGGCGGAACCAGTTCAGAGGCTGGGGGAGAAAAGCATTGCTGGTGAGACCCAGTAGCACGCAGGTTCACAGCGCTGCTGGTGGAGTTCCACCACACCCCTCCACGGCCACAGGACCAGGCCCCAAAGGCACCTAGAGCTTTATCCACATGCAGGTGTCTCGGAGCCTGCCACATGTTCATCTGAGCACAGGGTTAGTGGCTCACTGATGGGACCTGAGCATCCTGGTGAGGAGATGCCTGAGGGTGCAAACAGGCACATTTACAACAGTTGTCCAGAAGAACTGCGATTAGAGCGAAGAGAAAATTTATAAGTGGGTTTGGGCTTCCAGAAACTACTCAGAACTTGTTGTCGTGCAACACAGAGGTCGGTGTTTCATTGATCCTCTTTTCTCTTCTACAACTTTGTTTCCAACTTGGCCATCAAGGTTTAACTCTCACGTACCAGAATTCAGCTGGGTCAATTTTAAAGCTTGTTAAAGATGCAAAGTGAACTTCACCGAACTTGTCAAACCGGGGCCACTTCTCTCCTAAGTAATACACTGAATAAAAAAATCCAGATGTTCTCTTCAGCTGCTTGATCCCAGGCCAATTCAGGTCCTCCAGAAGTGATTCCCACCCAGTTCTCAGGCTGGCAGAGGAATGATGCGTGGGCAGCTGCCAGGGACAGGGGTGAGCTGTGGTGGTAGACCCCACAGTAGGAGATCCATCGAGTCATGGTGACCTCCATTGTACTGTCTGACACACGCTCCTCCTGACACCGCTGTCCTCCAGGAACGGCAAGTTCCTGTTAGGTGGTGGCTGGCGCTGGAGATGGGGGGTCAGCAGGGCCAGGGCCGAGCCACAAACATTTTCAGTATTTTCTGTAGGATCAGAACAAGCACACGCAAACTACTGTTTTCTTTTGAAGTCTCCTAAAACATAACGTGGGGTTGGAGCTTCTCAACAGACACGTTCTCTTGCGCCGTCACTCCAAACCCTGCCACTGCAGCCATCTCCTCCAAAGAAACCTAGAATCGCTCTTACCATGTCTCAGTGCATCTACTCCTGGATATGAATGTGCTCAGTAACATAAACCAACCCCTTGAGATATGGCTCTTCAGGTGCATCCATTGCCCATTGCAAAGAACAGAAACTCACAGACTGCTAGAAATTGAAAATTAACCCTTCCAGACTTCCAGGGCTGCCCAGCGTGTCTGCTGAGAGACGCTCGGCTCTAGGAAAGCAGCTTACCTTGCCGTGGATCATACTGTCGCATCTGCACCTCCTCAACGCATTCTGCCGGGAACCAGCCAGTCCTTCCTTTCACAGTTCCTTCCCAGAAGCCACCTTCGCCGATACTCAGCACTGTGGGAAGAAAGAAGCAGGTTCGTGAGAATGAGTCGGGCTCCCAGGAAAAGGGAGGGCCAGAATGACCATCGTGTAGCGTTACCGCAGCGGCAACACGGAAGGGTAGAGCACAGATCATCTGTCTGGAGGAAGAAAGCACCTCAAGAAGGCTTCCAAAGCTTCTTCCACCCATGTCCACAAGAGAGACAGTGTAGACAATGGCCAACGTGCAGCCCTGTGCTGTGAACACGAAACAGCAAGCTGGTGGTGCCCGTCTTTGTAAGAGGGATTGTTAACGGGGGACCCAGACTCAACGTGGGCTTTGGTAAAACCATCTCCTGGAAACATACTACCTGTGGTAACTTCTGGCATCCTCGGAGCAACAGAGAAATCACAGCACCGTAGGGAAAACGAGATGTAGAGAGGGAAAGAAATTGGCCAGGGTGACAACACCAGTCACCCTGAGAACCGGGGTGCCTACATTCAAAAGACCAAGAGCTGCTTCACTCCAGTGACAAGGCAAACAGGCAGGTACTCCACTGCCACTGCAAAATTCTCCCAACCCATTAAGCCTTGTCTTTACTGGCTCAAAGCTTAGAGAAGCACAAAGGAAGTCCTGGAATGTGCTCTGAAGATTAAATGAATTCAGAGTCAAGGAGATTTTAACAGAGGATCACATCAGGAGTGTCCTCATTAAGCCAGGGAACAATCAGCTTGAACTCCTCACCAGCTGCTGGCTGGAAAGGCTTCCAGGCAGCCAGGACATGAACTACTGAGGGGCTACCAACAACACCAGCACTTCCTATTGCACCTGACGAATGAACTGGGGTCCAGAGCAGACCAGCCAGCACAGTTCAAGGTTATCAAACAGCCTGAGGTCTCTGCTGTGGAAACCATCGCCAGCAAATGTGTGTTTGATGTCAGCTGTCATCTCCCAGTTCCCTGCAACTGGATCCCCACACCTTCTGCTAGCAGGCTCCGCAAGAAAGATCTGGATTGTTTGGGGACATTTAAAAATGCATCAGATGTCACCATTACAGTTCCTATGGCCACAGAGAAAAACATTGTCATTCCCAGAGCACCCCAAAGAACAAAACGCACACGATGCAGGAGAGAACAAAGGGAGGTGAGGACCACAACCAGCCTTTCTGGATGTGCCCCATTTACGTGCTTTATCCAGAGAGCCCACATATTACTCCTGTATTGACAGAATCGTTTGGGCTGGAAAAGACCTTTAAGGTCATCAAGTCCAACCGCTCCCCAGCTCTGCCAGGGCACCACTAACCCATGGCCCTCAGCACCACATCTCCACGGCTTGGAAACCCCTCCAGGGATGGGGACTCCACCACTGCCCTGCCCAGCCTGGCACAGCCCTTAGCAGGAAGACATTGTTCCTCAACTCCAACCTCAACCTCCCCTGGTGCAACCTGGGGCCGGTTCCTCTTGTCCTGTCACTTGTTTCTTGGGAGAAGAGCCTGAGCCCACCTGGCTACAACCTCCTGTCAGGGACTTGTCCAGAGCCAGAAGGTCTCCCCTGAGCCTCCTTTGCTCCAGGCTCAACACCCCCAGCTCCCTCAGCTGCTCCTCACCACACTCCTGCTCTAGACCCTTCCCCAGCTTCCTTGCCCTTCTCTGGCCACGCTCCAGCCCCTCAAGGTCCTTCTTGGAGGGAGGGGCCCAAAAACGACCCCAGGATTTGAGGGGCAGCCTCACCAGAGGATGGAGTGTTTTACACAGAAAATGGCTGGTGCACACCTCTCACTTGAATCCAAGCACTTACAAGGCCAATTAATGGCAGCGTCCTGGTCAGAACGCAGAGGAGAGCAGCTACGTGTGTTTTCAGGTTACTGCGGCTCACAACGCTTCCCGAACTCTTTGTAACTCAGTGGTCTCTGGAACAGTCTGTGAACTAATGTGTAGTCTACAAAACAGAACAGATCAAGAGCAACCACTGCATGTCACCAGAAAGTGATAAGCTCTTGATACATCCCTTGGAAAATATTCCGGTGGAGCAATCGTAACGGCAATTTATTTGACATCCAGACAAGAAACAAACAGAGGAGTCAGCATCCCGAGGTCCCTGCTGTCAACCACCTCAAAGTGTTCCCTCAGCATTATCTAGATAACAAGTTCCTAAAAACGAGCCCATCACATCAAGACACTCCCTCGATCTGCACAGAGACGTGGGGCTTCTTGGGACTTGCTGTGAAACTTCAGGAGCCGTTATCAAACCCGCCAGGACAGAGAGGGGACACTAACTTGGATTCTTAAGCTCCTCAACAAATCCCTGGACAACAGATGAAGGAAGAGGCTGACGCTGGGTCTATTTTTAAAGTTGCATCATCTTATCTTATGCTTTCTTCCTGTGGCCGTTTCTCCAACTTTGTAATCACAACCTAACTTTGTGTCTTTGACAGCAGAAACTCCATGTTAATGTTGCCTACGATGTGAAACGTACTCAGGTGAATCCTATGGTCAGAGAGCTGCTTCTCCCGGAGGCGCAGGGCTGCAGACAAGTCTCAGAACCTGACCTAGCACAGAGGCGGTGACCTTGGAGGCTGTGGGATGCTCCCTCCAACCATCCAGCAGGCTCTCACAAAAGATGAGGAGTCTCCTGTGGCGGATTACCAGAAAGGCCCGTTGGCAATGGGATCACCACGATGAGTCCACCAGGAAGGGCGGGGAAACCCTGTTGCCTCCTCCTCCTAAGGCTGCACTGCAATGGGCAGAAGGAACAGAGCTGATCAGCTGTAACTCAGCTCTAGATAAAAGAAACCACCGAGCAAATGAGACTACTGGGGTGACACGATCTCCAGCAACTGGGCCTTTTATGCTCAGTAGGAATGGCTCTCGAGATACTTGAGAATAGTAAAATCTGTACCACGAGGCTGTGCAAGTGTCCTACAGCTGTGCGTGGTGTCAGACCACACAAACAGCAGCTACTGCTTGTCTCCACCACAGCACAAGGACTTTGCACAGTTCCCAGTATCCCATTGCTCCTCACCTTTATACCTACCGCCTCAGAACCACACAGAATCCCAGCCTGGCTGGGTTGGAAGGGACCTCTGGAGATCATCTCCTCCAATCCCCCTGCTCCAGCAGCTCACCCAGAGCAGGGGGCCCAGGATTGTGTCCAGGCGCCTTTGGAAGCTCTCCAGAGAAGGAGACTCCACAAGCTCTCTGGGCAGCCTGGGCCAGGCTCCCACACCCTCACACCAAACAACTTTCTCCTCCTGCTCCCATGGAACCTCCTGGCTTCCACTTGGTGCCCGCTGCCCCTTGTCCTGGCACTGGGCACCACTGACCAGTGCAGATACACTTTTTCTAACTCTCTTGGTAGGTCCATGATGGCCAAAAACTCTGGGGAACTTGCTCCTGGGTGTTCACCACCTGCCCCGAGTGATGTGCAGGGCTGGATGGAAAGTTGTCCTTTCCAGGTATGACAGACAAGTGCCAGTGTGGGAGGCTCAACTCCCAGATTTACAGGAAAAAAGAGCGTGTGATTACACACATGGTGGGACACCTCACCCCAACATGGACCACAGCCCTACTGCCAGGCTGGCGTTTCTGTGGCTGGTAACGGAGCAGACAACACTTTTTTTTTAATTAGCAAATGAACATGTGAGTCACTACAGCATCTGATGTCCCGATGGGCAGGAGGCACAGCCACATCCACATTCGAGCAGTTCAGCTCCCTCCCAACACTCCTCCAGCAGCACTATCAGAGTTATTACAGAAACATCACAGAATCACAGGATGGTTTGGGTAGGAAGGGACCTTTCAAGGTCATCCAGTCCAACGCCCCTGCAGGGAGCAGGGACATCTGCAACTAGAGCAGGTTGCTCAGAGCCCCGGCCAACCTCACCTGCAATGGTGCCAGGGATGGGGCAGCCACCACCTCTCTGGGCAACCTGGGACAGGCTCTCACCACCCTCAGCACCAACAATCTCTTCCTTCTCTCTTGTCTAAATCCCCCTCTTTGAGTTTCAAACCATCCCCCCCTAGTCCTGTCCCAACAGGCCCTGCTCAAAACTCTGTTCCCAGCTTTCTTACCCCTACACCCATCACCACAGCGTCCACGTGTCATCCACAGCTCGATCCAAACACCAGAGTTATTAATAAATCAAGCACTGCTCCACACCAGCTGAAGCAAATTCCCCAAAGAAGAGGAACTTCACCATCGCCTGTATCCAGGCGCTCATCCTAGAGCAGAGAGGGAAAAGCAAACGACCAAGCCAGCCTGACTTACAAACAGGAGACTCATTTCAGTCTGTTCTCCAGATCTTTTCTTGAGATGCAAATGTTCCTGCTCTCCAAAGGTTATGATGTTGTTACGATTTGGAACAGACCCAAATCACGTACCTTATTTCCCACTGCTCTCGTCCATGCTTTAGAAGCTCTGCTAACACCTCCCAGCGGAAAATTTCCCTTTTCTTGTACTTTGTATTTCCAGCTTCCAAACCAGCCCTTCGTGGAGGAGAGCTCATCCAGCTCTCCAGAGCCTTCTGTTCCTGTACGGTTACACTTGGCTCTTCATCACAGAGTGCTCCTTTTTAAGATTTGCTGCTTCTTGAGGACTGGAAGGACTGAAGTTTCAGCCTGTCTGGCATCAGGCTGAACACAGATTTTAAGGTAGCAGCAAACTCTCTAAAGGAGGGAAAAACTTAAAGCTGTCCCTATTCCACCAGTTTGTCTCTGAGGATGCCACCTGAGGCAAAAAACCCCACTCAAGTCAAGTACTGGGGTCAGGTTTGGGCCCCTCACTCCAAGAAAGATGTCAAGGGGCTGGAACGTGTCCAGAGAAGGGCAATGAAGCTTGTGAAGGGTCTACAGCAGGAGTGTGGTGAGGAGCGGTTGAGGGACCTGGGGGTGTTCAGCGCAGTGGTGGAGTCCCCATCCCTCCAGGGGTTTCCAAGCCATGGAGATGTGGTGCTGAGGGACATGGGTTAGCAGTGGACTTGATAGAGTTAGGTTAATGGTTTGACACAAGGATCCTAAAGGTCTTTCCCAACTGAAATGGTTCTATGATTCTAACACCTACTGCTCTCCTCTCATCCAAGAAGCCAGTCCCCTCACCATAGAAGACTGTCAGGTTGGTGAAATCCCACTTCCCTTGACAATTCCAGGCTGACTACTGCCAATCACCACCCCGTCCTTCCTGTGTTTGGAAATGGTTTCTTTCCAGGATTAGTCACTCCATCACCTTCCCAGGAACCAAGGTGACACTGACCAGCCTGGAGTTCCCCACACCCTCTGCCTTGCTCTTCTTGAAAACAAGAGTGATCACCTGGTCACCCCAACCTTTCAAAGATGATGGAGAGTGGCCTGGCAAAGCCATCAGCTCCCTCAGCACTCACTGGTGCATCTCACCAGCCCCATGGACTTGATATGTCCAGTTTGTTCGAATGGTCCCATACATCCTCCTCCTCCACTGAGGGTCTGCCTACCTTGCTATGGACAATCCCACTGGTCTCAGGGACATGGGATTGCTGAAGCCTGGTCTTACCAGTGAAGGCTGAGGTGAAAAGGCAGGTACCTCAGCCTCAGTCAGCTCATTCCACCTGTTCCTGCTGTATAAACACGCAGCTTCTCCAGAAATGAGGCACAGAGAGCACGAGCTTCAGGCTGGCAGGGAGAGGAGCAGATGGATGCCAAGGAGCTCTGAAGCTACAGCAACTCATGGCTGGCATGCCAACAGGACAGCACTCAAAGCAGCAGCTTGGATTCAGCTGGACTTCAGCAGGGCCTGACATGACATGTGGATGCCATCTCAGCACTCTCTCCTGACGAAGTTACTCCAAATGCCTGTTTCATTTCCTTCTGCAAAGTCAGGGCCTTCTCCTCCAGTGCCAGACTCCGAACTCCCCATGACAACCCTCCCCTCCTGCGGGGGCTGTCAACCAAGTGGGCAATGCCGCGGCGGTCAGGACAGAGCTGGTGCTGGCAGGAGAAGAGAAGTAAATGGTCTGCTGAGGCCTACAAATCATTGGTGCAAGCTGGGCGCCTCACGCTCAGCCATCAGCTCTGAAGGTCACCGGTAATTCAACAGCTATAAACATGGTAATGAGGCACGTACCGCGCCACGTTGGGACGCGCCGGTGAAATGCTTAAATATGTTCTGAAGAAATCAACAAACAAGACACATCGGGGAAAAAAATTCCTGTTCTGAGGGAAGTCATGGCTAATCAGCTCTGGGTCCCAGACCCCCCAGTCAGGTCTCGCTCCCATTTCCCAGTCTGGTGCTACATCACTCTTTGCTCCACAGCCTGGACAAAGAAGCCCAAGCGACTGCCACGTTCTCGAGTTGGGTTTGCCTGCAAGGATCCTTGAACCTGCTGTTGCAGGACACTGGAAGAAAAGCTCACAGCAGCTGCTGAAATCATCTTGGCTTTCTCTCAACCACTCCCAAGGGTTCTCTCACCAGCTCCCTCTCCACTCATGCCAAATGCAGACATTCCTACCTTCCCCTCTGAGGCACAAACCCATCTTCTACCCCTGTTCTACCATGAACCTGACCCTACTTTCTCCCACCCCATTCACAGCTCTTATTCATCTCCAAACATGTCTTCCAGACCACTCTACACACTCCACTCTACCTGCAAACTTCTCCTTTGGAGAATCTACCGTAGCATCTTTCAGGTCTTGTGGAAAATTCCCTGCTGAAATGGTGCTTATGGACCCCAGCCAGCTCCAAATGACAGCGCAGTTGTCCTGACCACCAATGATGTTTTTTCCCTTGTGCTCCTTCCACTCATTTGTATCTCATTTAACCCCTTAAAGCCCACATACAGAACCAGCTCAGCAGCATCAGCTCTTTTGAGACCACCTCTTTGCACCTCACACTTGCATTGCCAGCTGTTCTACTGTTTGACTCCATAACCTGACATTCCAGAATCTGCCTCTTCTCTGTTGCACAGCTCAAAGCAGGTCTCCAACCTGACAGGACTCCAGGTGCTATCAAGACACCTCTCACATGGGCTAGGAACATCACCAGTGGCTGGGGCTTCACAACTCTTTAGGTTGTTCCTACCACCTCTGTTCCTCTTGAAGCTCCCATTTTCCTTTGCTTCACAGGTTCCAAGACCAAAGGAAATGAAAAAAAGAACAGAAAAATCCTCAACCCACAGTGGCCACAGGTGTTGCCTTTCTTGAGTCCCTCGCACTGACGTGTGTGACTGCTTTCCAGAGCAACCCCAGAAGATGCCTCCTTACCCAGTCTCTCAGACACAGGCTTGTCCCATTTGTTATTGTTTCCTCCCTGCTGGAAATGTCACTCCCAGCGCCCAAGCTGCTCATTTATTCACGAGGCTGGGCTCAGGCCAACCCTCATCTCATCCACTGTTCATGCAGAATCTTCTTCCTCTGTTCCTCGCATGACAACCTCCATCTCCTGCTCTATTGGTGCAAAGGATGCAGCAGCCACTGGCCCAGGTCCCATCGTGTCTGCTCATGAGATATGGTGCCCGTCTTGCCCTGAACAACATGGGGTCCCTCCTCAGCATGGAGGTTTTCCCACAAAGGGATGCACCACCATATTCCTGCTCCTAGCTCCTCCATGACGAGTCCTGAGGATGGCACCATGCCTGGAGCACAGCAGAGTGCTCCGGTTCCAAGTAGAATCGTAGAATCATAGAATCATTTGGGTTGGAAGAGACCTTTAAGATCATCGAGTCCAGCCATTCCCCCAGCACTGCCAGGTCACCACTAACCCATGTCCCCCAGCACCACATCTCCACGGCTTTGAAACCCCACCTTTGGCAGCCTGGGCCAGTCCCTGACAACCTTTTCCATGAAGACATTGTTCCTCATGTCCAACCTAAATTTCCCCTGGCACAACTTGTCCTAGTCTTGGCCTCAAGTCTTCCTTGAGAAGCTGCATGACCCAGATATCCATATCTGCATGGACTCACCCTGAACCTGGGCTGCCTACAGACCCCTTTGGGTTCTGCAGCCTGTGGTAGGTACCTCTTAAGAAATGTTTTGGTTGTTACTACTGCCTAAAGCCATTACAACGACAGAGGAGAGCTGGAGGTCTAGGATCCACCCCTGCTGCAGGGAACATGCCCTAGAAAGGCTTCTTCCTAGGGCTACTTGTGAGCCAGGTGTCACCCACGAGCCATGTTGGAAGGTCTCCTCCTGGCAGGCAGCATGAGGTGGCAGGTACTGGAGACCGGAGCCCACCCTGGGGCCTCTCTATACACTCAGAACAGTGGTGCACAGCAGCTTTCTCCAACGCACCCATCAATGTATCACCTCTGTTCCCAGATGAAGACACGAGATGGGCGCCTTCAATAAAAAAAGGGCATTCCCTTCAATCCAAACTGCCCATAGCTTCTCGTCACCCCTGTACGTGGATCCCACCCACCGCTGTGTTTGTGGGGGTCCTGTGTCCTTGGCAGCTGTCACGGCCAAATTCCTAGATAACAGGTTAATTTACCTTCAGTCCCCTGAGGGGCAGAAAAACATCAGACTTCGCATCTCGTGTCTTGAGCTACAAACAAGGGACAAAGCCATTCTGCTCGTTTTATCTGCTCAGTGACTATCAGAAGCCATTCTGGGGACAGATACAAGATCTGCAGCCAGAGATTCTCAAACCCCACGATAAGGCACACTTCAGAAACCCAGCGGCATTGCACCACGGTTTTGTGACACAAAGATGTGTGCTGATGCCCAGAGAGGGGTATCAGACCTGGGCTTAAGAGACCCTCCCTGAACACTCTGACAGAAAGGACATCCTGAAGCCACTCTGACCATGACAGATGCCCTCAATGGTGAGGGAGAAAGGCAGCTGCAGTGTTAAGTGTTTTACAGAATCCCAACATGGTGGGGATGGAAGGAACCTCTAGACACCATCCTGTCCAACCCCCCTGCTCTAGCAGCTCACCCAGAGCAGGGGGCCCAGGATCATGTCCAGGCACCTTTGGAAGCTCTCCAGAGAAGGAGACTCCACAAGCTCTCTGGGCAGCCTGGGCCAGGCTCCCACACCCTCACACCAAACAAGTTTCTCCTCCTGCTCCCATGGAACCTCCTGGCTTCCACTTGGTGCCCGTTGCCCCTTGGCCTGGCGCTGGGCACCACTGACAAGAGTCTGGCCCCATCCTCTTGCCCCCCATGGGCCCTTGAGCTCTTGATCAGCATTGATCAGATCCCCTCTGAGGCTTCTCTTCTCCAGCTCAGCAGCCCCGGGGCATGCAGGATGACCCCTGGTTCCAGATTAGCTGCAATATGCTGCTGCCAAGTGTGGCTGAAGCCGTCAACTTGACCGCATTGCTGAAATCACGTTCCAGTCTACGTCCAACCCCACACCAGCAGAGCTGGCCCCTGGAACTCGTGTTACAAGCAAAGACAAACTCCAGAAGACTACAAAGTGAAAAAAAGTGGAATGGGTACCCTGACCTCACTCCACGAGTAGATGCACATCAATCACATCGTGGAACCAACACCACTACATACTTGTAATCCAAGAGCAAGCCAAGAGGAAACGAGAGCTGCTGCTGTACGCAGGTCTCTATGCTGTTTGATTCAAAAATCATTTCCCAGCAAGCTCAGAAACGCTGCCTTGACCTGCAACAACTCCATGTCCTGGTCAATCCCTCCTGCCCCCGACCACCTCTCATGTAACCCAGGTATCAAACCAATCACCCAAACCCGTTTAAGAGGCTAACGTGGAGCTGACAGGGCCTCTCAGCCACCCTCCTCACCTTCACGTTTCCCACTTCTGGGCCACCGCCGTGCAGGGGACCTAGAAAAGGGGACGCTGCCAGATCCGTGCCGACAGCACAGTTCTGCTCAATGTCAGCTGTAAATCACTGTTGCTGAGCTCCGAAAAATCACCAGCGACTGACCCATTTTTTGGTCAAGTCCCTCATCCGAGCAGCCGTCTTGTGCTGTGACCTTCACTTAGTTCCAGAGCTTCTCAGGCTCCAAGTTTCCTCCTATTCTTGTTTTCTCACAGTGGGAAGGGTTTCTCCTCCTCTCAATTTAAACTGTCTGCGTCTACACTGAGATAGTCACAGCTGGAAGTAAGCCAGGCAATGGGAAGTTTCACACGGCCTTAAATCCTCAGCCCTCATCCCGTTAACTCCCGGCTCCTCTTCCCCGCAGGACACTGCCCAAGGGATGGACACAGAGTCTGCTCAGCCCGAGCTGAGCAGCTCGCTCTCCAATGTGCAATTACTCACAGCTCCTGACACCCAAACCCCAGGAGGGTTTGTGAACCAGTGCCAGCAGGATCCTCTCTCCAGGAGAAGCCCACCAACCATGGCTGAGGAACATGAGACCTGGGAAGGTGTCTCCAGCCCCAGCACAACGTGGCTGCAGCCGTCCCGCCTCCCAGGCTGGGGGTCTCTCAGACCTCGTTACCTGATGAAGTTCACAGACTCCTGATGGGCCAGGCTGTGAAACCCAGGACATTTCCAGAGCCCGTGAGCCACCAGGACGTGCCTCAACAGCCCAACTTGTCACCCTGTGCAGCTGCTTTGTTTGTTACGGAATTAAAATGCAATTATAAATGCTGATTTTAAATGCCCCATCAAATTAATAAACTGCCTGTGTAGAATCCTTCTGGCAGATGTTGCAGGGTCCTTTCATCACAACGACAGATTTCACTTGGGTTTATTAATAAAACACCAAGGGAGAGACAAGTTGGCAGTTAAAAGAAATTAGGGAAAATATGGAAGATTCACAAGGGGCCCTCAGATGAACAGGAAAGAATGGTTTGTCCACCAGCTTCAACCTTCCACTGAAGCACCCTGGGGAGGCCTTTGATCCTGGTTACACTGGAACAAGCCTCCATTAGACACCACTTGCTCCTCTCCTGAGCACAGATGAGAAGCCAGAGTCTGCATGCGACATGGAAATGGAGTTCTCCTGTCCATCAGGCATGGATATAGATGTTTTTCACCCCAAAGACCCATCCACCATCCCACAGAATACACCTGCATTGACACGGGCCTCACTGTCCAACACAGAACTATGTGTGGACAATGAGTTGGTCCCCACAGCCCATGAACAGAAGCACACCCCTGTGCAATGACAGAAGCACACCCCCGTGCAATTTTGACTCGTCAAGGAAAGCATTTTCATAGAAGCATAGAATCATTTAGGCTGGAACAGACCTTCAAGATGATCATGTCTAACCATTAACCTAACTCTACCAAGTCCACTGTTAAACCACATCCCTCAGCACCATATACACACAGCTTTGAAACATCCATAGATGGGGATTCAACCACCACGCTGTTCCAGGGCGTGACAACCTTTTCAGGGAAGGAATTGTTCCTCATATCCAACCTAAAGCTCCCCGGGCACAACTTGAGGCTGTTTCCTCTTGTCCTATCAGTTATTACACTGGAGAACAGACGGGCACCCACCTCTTCACAATCTCCTCTCAGGGAGTTGCTGCGAGCGAGAAGGTCTCCCCTGAGTCTCCTTTTCTTCAGACTAAGTAGCCCCAGTTCCATCAGCCACTCCTCATAAGACTTGTGCTCTATTTTTCTCTCCAACAGGAAGTTCTACATATACCCTGCAGCCGGACCCTCTCCCAGCCCTTCGTGTGTGCATCATTTCCCCTAACCAAGGCACTCCACCTTCTCCTTGCTGCAGACCCCAGCAAGTCTGCTGCGGAAGAGCCTTAGAGGCTGCACACCACTGGGGCGAGAACTTCTACCCAGGTCGTGCCTTGACCTACCGTGCTTTCCGCAGCCAGGCTCTTCCTCAGCACCGCCCCTCAGGGAGTTCTACACTTGGTGTGCAACGCAGTTAAACCACATCACCAACTCAGCAGCTCCAAGGCAGGAACACCTGGACAGCTGTGTTACTGCTGGGTTACACCTGGGCGGAAGTGCTCGCGAAGGAAAGGATGCTCTTGAAGTACCTTCCGACAGCAAAGCCAGCAGAACCAGCGTCAAAGCCAAGCGATGCCATGTGCCAGGTCACAGACTTCCCAGTCAGGCAGAAAATGCAAACCACCCCAAGGGACAAGAGAGACCCTCAAAGTAAAGCTGACTCTGAGGACGGGGCGCTTTGATCTGCTTCCAATACAGGAAGAGGCCAAGATGATGGACGAGGCTTTTTTTGGTACCCTGCTGCTTTGCATTCATGGTCTGTTACGTCGAAACGATTTTTAAAACAGAGAAGGATGAAAAGGAAGAACAACCTTCACGGCTGTACTAGAACTGAAAGAGGGGTGGGGGGCATTTCCTCACTGCTCCTGAAGAAACCCGGGGGAGAATTCTATTTTACAGTGGTCCAAAGAACTAGCTGAGCAACGCTGTGGCAGCCACCTGCCCCGGTGGCACACGCAGCTGGGCCGGGAGCTGAGGACAGCAAGGTTGTGACTTTCTTCTGGGAGCTTGGATCAGCTCTGTCCATAAAAAGAGAAGTGCTGCCCTTGCTGCGTGCCTGAGGAGCAGAAACCACCACTCACGCTGTTCCCAGGAGCTCAGGACCACCAGTGCAGGCAAGGAACCTGCATGCTGTTAAGCCTGTTCAGAAACCAAACAAGCCTCAACGTGTCTGGCAGATGTTCACACACGCTGGTTCCTCACAGCCTTTCACATCGCATGGCCCAGGCAGAGGTCTGCGTTGGCAGCTCCGCAGCTCCTGCTGTCTAGGAAGGGACATGTCCCTCCCTGTGCCATGAAAGGACGCCCTCCAAGCAGAGCAGCTCCGCAGCTCAGAGCGGCAGTGATGCGCGGCCCTGCTGACAAGCACTAAGTGACAGTGTCCAGTCCCACCTCGCAGCTCCTGCCCACAGGCACAACCTGTGCTGAACGCTTCCAGCCAGAGAGCCACAGACCCTGCCTAGGGCCACCAGAACACCTCCTGCTACAACCACGTCACCTGCACTTGGATGGGCATCACTCATTTTGGAGATGCAGGGCTCTAGACAAACAGATACAAGAAGGACTTCTCTCAACATCTGTTCCCACCATCACTTCATCAGCACCCACTTAGAGAACTTGCAACTTTTCTGTAAAGCTTCCCCTGAACATCCGCGTTGAGCATCTACACCTCGTTCCACCACAGCCATCAGCTTTTCACAGGCTCCCCGACCCAGGCACAGCACGATTCCCAGGCTGCCGTGAGGGCACCTTTCTCAATTGCCTCTCGTTAAGTTTAGGGCTCCAGCTCCTGCAGAGGATCAGAGGCACAGCTGGGTCCAAATGAGATCCGAGGCGGCACGAAGCTCAGCTAGAGCAGTGGAGGAAATGAGATCATTATGGATGAATGGGGATGTGACCTGGAGAACAGGCACAAAGAGGGAACTGGCACAGCACGGAGAAAGCTCAGGCCATCCTTCCCTGCACCATCTGTCACAAACAACACTGCAACTTCCCTGGCACCTTCAGATGCAGGCAAGTAAAAGCAATTAAGTTCAAGGCCTGAGGACCTGAAAAGTCCCCAGGAGCAGATGGGATCCACCTGAGTGCCACTAGAAGGGAAGGGCAGGAGCCCGAACAGCAGTGACAAGACCAGAACACACTGTCCTTGGCCCCGCACCGTCCTGCAGCACAGCACATGGTCCAGCAGAAGACAAGCCCCAGGCTCTGCAGAGCTTTGTCACGCTCCCTCTCGTGGGTCACCTCTAACCAAGTTTCATGTCGTGCTCATCAGTGCTTTAAGGACATGCCACACAGGCTGGCCAATGCACCCAGCTGTCATGTTTCATGCCCACCCCTCCTCAGGGCCAAGATCTGCATGAGCAGGGAGTGAGGTGGTGACTGGGCAGAGGAGGACCTGGTGTGGCTGTGCACCTAGCAGAGGGGGACCAGCAAGGAGCAGGGATGCTTGGAGCAGGAGACAGTGGGGCTAGGAGAGGGGCCTGCTGAGCTCTCAGCAATCTGGCCCTAAACTGGCATGGACAAAGTGCCACTGTGCCCAAAGCTGCTCCAGCAGCTCACCCAGAGCAGGGGGCCCAGGATCGTGTCCAGGCACCTTTGGAGTCTCTCCAGAGAAGGAGACTCCACAACCTCTCTGGGCAGCCTGGGCCAGGCTCCCACACCCTCACAGCAAAGTGGTGGGATGGATGTCCCCGGGGAGGTTGGGCAGGGAAAGGAGAAGAGATCAGCTGGTGCTGGGAGAGGAGGGAGTGAGCATGGACAGCAGAAGAGCACCGCAGCCATCGCCTTTCAGCTCTGGCCATCTGGGTCAGGGCCACCTGCTCACGCTCTGCACGTCACGTTTCAAGTCTACTTACTGGTACCAGATCCTGAAGCTCTGCTTGGGCTGAAAAGTCCTCATTAACATTTTGGGAATACGTTAATTCTCTTCCTTCCCTATTCCAACCTGCTGACTTTGATTGGCACTATTTTTTACAATAAATGCTTAATTAAAGGCATAATGACTGTATAATGATTGTATTAAAAGCAAGATGATTATAAAAATCAGCTTAGCAGCTGGAGGCTGCAGGGCTGGAGGAGCTTGGAGCAGACATCAGCGTGGTGGAGCTGGGGAGGATGAGCTCCATGGTGGGCAGCAACCGAGCTGCCACCACACGCGTGGACACCGGCCCACGGCCCCTTGTCCTGAGTGCTGGCCAGAAACACCTTGTGCCTCAAGGAGCTTCAGCCTAAACAGACAGTGGGTGAGGGAAAGGGAGATGTGCCGTCACTGCCGGGGTGGCTGCAGATGAGGAGCAGACTGAAGGAGGCTGCAAAATGTCACGTGCTTCTGCACCAGCTCCAAGCCAAGTAGGGTCCTGCCCCTGGGGAGGAATAACCCCCTGCACCAGGAAAGGGGATGGGTGACCTGCTGGGAAGCAGCCCCATGGAGAAGGACCTGGGAGTGCTGGGGGACAACAAGGTCACCGTGAGCCAGCAATGGGCCCTCATGGCCAAGATAGGCCAGTGGTCTCCTGGGGTGCATAAGAAGAGTGTGGGCAGCAGGTGTACACTTCACATCGCAGAAACATAGAGTTCAGCCTCCAACACCTCCACCCCATCTCTTCCTCTCCTGTGCTCACAGCATCTACCTCGCAACAGGGAAAGATTATTGGGAAAGCACAAGTGGGCACCTCAGATACATCTAAACCCCCTGTAGGTTCCAGGTGTGGTTGGACCATCCTGCACGAGGTGAGCACACCAGGGCAGCTCAGGCACAGCAGGGCTGTGCAACACATGCAAAGAGCAGCACGGGTGGAGGGCTCACGCGTGCCTACACACAGCAGGCACAGAGCCCCTTCTGCACCCGGGGTGTCGATGCATGTGCAAAGCACTCAACAGGCTGACTGCAAGGAGCTCCAGTTAGGGCACAAAGTTGGTAATTGCAACTGAAATCCTGGGGTCAGGTTTGGGCCACTCACTCCAAGAAGGACCTTGAGGGGCTGGAGCGTGGCCAGAGAAGGGCAGGGAAGCTGGGGAAGGGTCTAGAGCAGGAGTGTGGTGAGGAGCAGCTGAGGGACCTGGGGGTGTTGAGCCTGGAGAAAAGGAGGCTCAGGGGAGACCTTCTGGCTCTGGACAAGTCCCTGACAGGAGGTTGGAGCCAGGTGGGGTCGGGCTCTTCTCCCAAGGAACAAGTGACAGGACAAGAACAACCGGCCTCAAGTTTCCCCAGGGGAGGTTTCAGTTGGAGCTGAGGAGCAATGTCTTGCTGGCAAGGGCTGTGAAGGGCTGTGCCAGGCTGGGCAGGGCAGTGGTGGAGTCCCCATCCCTGGAGGGGTTTCCGAGCCGTGGAGATGTGGTGCTGAGGGACATGGGTTAGTGGTGCCCTGGCAGTGCTGGGGGAGTGGTTGGACTTGATGATCTTGAAGGTCTCTGCCAACCAAAATGATTCAATGACTCTATTATTAGATAGCAATAGATCCACTGCCATGATAACTAGCTGTTGATGTGCTGGAGAAGGTGAGGTACGGTGGTACCTGTGAGAGGTGGGCTCAGAGGTCACCGATGACAAATAGCAGCATCTGGCGACTACCTCAGTCTCAGCGAGAGCAGCGCTGGGAGTGACGCAGCAGCGCAGAAACGGCTGCTTCTCACGCTTCTCCTCCTCACTGCTGCTTTCTTTCCCTGACGGAAAAATGACTACGGAGGCTTTCCAGGTAAACATGAAGGAGAAAGAAAAGGGGGTGGAAGTGCTGCACACCTTGTGTAATATCCCACACACCTCCCTCCACAACACCCCTCCCAGACTCGTTCCCTCTTGCTCCAATCTGCTGGCAATCACGCAGCAGCAGCAGCCACTTCTGACAGCCTTTGGATCTGGACAGGCCAATCAAAGAGGTGATTTCTCGGGATGAGCTGAAGGCTACAGAAGTGTCTGCTTCAGAAGGATAAAGCAGGAACTAGTCAATAATCCCCAGCCAGAACAGTACTAAAAGCAGCAAACAAAACCCTGAAAATAGCCCATTTCCACCTCTGCTGGTGATCAACAGGACCATCTGCAATACCTGCATCTCAGGAACTCCTGCTGCTGCGAACACATCCCTCCCCGGACCACAACAGGGCACCCTCAACCCAGCGCCGTACACTCCGACCCACACCAGCCCAAACTCTCACTTGCCCACCCATCACGTAGGTCACCAAGGGGTGACCTGAGCCCCCCTGAAGCCCATGTTTATCTCAGCTAACCTAGTTACTCGCTGGTGCAAGCACTAGGTGAGGAGTCTCAGCTCAGAGCTCTGGTGCCCATGTGGTGCATGGAGATAAAAGGGCAGCAGAATCCACATATGATCGAGTGCTCCAGCACCGCCCCTCTTCCCCCAAGACAGAATCATAGATTAGTTCAGGTTGGAAGGGACCTTCAAAGGTCATCGGATCCAACCTCCCTGCAGGGACATCTGCAACTAGAGCAGGTTGCTCAGAGCCCTGGCCAACCTCACCTGCAATGGTGCCAGGGATGGGGCAGCCACCACCTCTCTGGACAACCTGGGACAGGCTCTCACCACCCTCAGCACCAACAATCTTTTCCTTCTCTCTCGTCTAAATCTCCCTCTTTTCGTTTCCAACCATCCCCCCTTGTCCTGTCCCAACAGGCCCTGCTCAAAAGTCCCTCCCCAGCTTTCTGACAGGCCTGCAGAAGTCCTGCAAGGCCACCAGAAGGTCTCCCTGGAGCCTTCTCCTCTCCAGGCTGACCAAGCCCACCTCTCCCAGCCTGGCCTCCCAGCAGAGGGCTTCCAGCCCTCCCATCATTGCTGGGGCCTCCTCTGGCCCCGCTCCACCAGGTCCAAGACTTTCTCGACTTGGGGAGCACAGTCAGAGCCAGGTGATCCAGCTCAGTGCCTGAAGTAACAGGAGGTACATCCGGGCCACAACCACTGATCAACACATCTACAGACAGCCTGCACAGTGCCCATGTGCAGCCCAACTGCCTGCGTCCAACCACTGGCACCAACCACCTGGGAACAGGCAGGAGGAGTAGGTGAAGATCCCAGGCACAAGCCAGAGCTTCACGGGCTAAACCTCCCTGCAGAGACAGGGCCAATGGAACCAGAGATCACAGCTCACAGTTGACAGCACCACAACACACTGCACAGGTGCACAGAATGGTGGGGGTTGGAAGGGACCTCTGGAGATCATCTCGTCCAGCTCCAGCAGCTCACCCAGAGCAGGGGGCCCAGGATCGTGTTCAGGCGCCTTTGGAATCTCCCCAGAGAAGGAGACTCCACAACCTCTCTGGGCAGCCTGGGCCAGGCTCCCACACCCTCACATCAAACAAGTTTTTCCTTTTGAAACCATCCCACCTGCACAAACCAGAAACCAGGGTTCAACAGCTAACGCTCTTCACAGTGAGATGAACAGATGACAAACAATACTGAGTCCGTGGGCTTCACTAACTACAAAGTTTCTGACAGCTTCTGAACAGGAACCAGCACCACCACCCCAGAGGTCCCACCTCTGCTGTCCCTGCTACACAATCTCTCACTGACCCACAAGTGATGCAGAAACCCAGGTAAAAGATTTCAACATCTACACTAAGCTCAGTTCAAAGAACATGAGCCACTGGGAATTAACCACCAGTCAGCAGGAAATCAGACCCAAGGCTGGACAGGATTTTGTGCTGACCACAGCTTCCACCAGCTAGAGAGGGCTGGAAAGAAGCTCCCAGTGACTGCTCTTAGCTGGTGGGGCACACCAGGGTCACTGTCCTCAACTCCACAAAAAGGTTCGGCTGCCAAATTCAAGTGCTTGTGTCTTTCTCCATCTCCCTCCAGTGCCCACCAATAGTTTCAGGACACATGTGGTTCCAGGTCTTCAGGCTGCAGGTCCCAGCATGGACTTTACAAACAGCTACTACCTGGAAGAGTCCAATGTTTCATCCAGTCAATCCCCTTCATCCCCAGGACATTCCCACAGCTATGGACGCTCTCCTCAGGCACGTCACAGAGCAAGCCAAACACAACGTGGTCAAGATTATGGGGCTTTGAGAGTTCATGGTTTTCTGAGGATGGAGGGAACTGGTTTGTTAACCCAGCTTTGCCAGTTACCAGAACCTCTGCGTCCTGCCCATCACTCCGTCTGTATTAAGACAGGTGTTTGAGAAAGAAACACCAAGTCTTTCTTTAACTTCAGGGGTGGTGAATCCACCACATCCTGTCTTCAGTGTCTCAACCAACTCTTGGGCCAGAGTGGATGCCTGAGGCAGGGAACCCACTCCAGCACTTGGTAAGTTACTCCAGTGGTTAAGTAGCCCCAAGACTCAAAAACAAACCAACCAACCAACCAACCCAACAAAAATCAAGCCCACAAAACTCAGCTCTTGTAGCCTGAAGTTTTCCTTTCAGCTTCCACCACCATGTTTCCCTCTGCACTACCTTAGAGTTCCTTCTACGAGCTGCCTCCTCCCATCAAGCTGCAGCGTAAGCCTTCCAGAGTCAGGTCCCTTTCCTGAGATCTCCTCTACACTTCTGACTTGCTACCATCTCCCCCAAAGATAGACATCAGATAGACTCAGGAGACAGCGAAGGGCACACAACCAGCAGGCACAGGAATACAAAGGGGTTGCCCAGATGAGAAGGAAATCTCTTCTCAGCACATCAAAGATTTAACAGCCAACACAGTCATCTCTGGATGACCACGTTAATCCAGACCACCCACACCCTGAAGATCTCCTGGCCATCAGACTTCTCATGCCAAGGGAAGGGCACGCAGGGAGCACAGAGTTTGAGAAGGACCAGAACTCCTCATGTCCGTGCAGAGCCAGTGCTTGTGAAACACTCCTGTGATACCTGGAGAAGACAGGAGGACACAAACATAGGAAACTCTTCAGAAGATGCACCCAGAAAGAGCTGCAGGCGATTGTATGCCTGCTGCCAGCTCCCTCACATGCCAAGACTGGAAGATCAACTCTCCAGTACAACTGACACCTGCAGGCAACCAGGACGTGAAATGGCTGGATGACAGAAACAGAAGTAAGAACTATGTGAACCTAACACAGCTCTACCCACCTTCCAGCATGTCCATCCACGCAACCAACACCAACAGGACCTGCTATTTGGCAAAACACTCACAGAGAGCAACTACAAGTTAATTGTGACAAAGGTGTGACTCTGTAGAGACAGTGTCATGGGTTTTTTAATGTATAATTACACAGACACAATTCAGGAGGCTCCTGGATTCCTCCCAGTCTCGAGCACTGCAGAGCAGTACGTACGACAAACACCTGCGTGATGCCTGGTCACCTGCAGGCTCAATATCATCCTGAAGGACAACAGGCTGCCCTTGGTTTAGAATCACACAATCATAGAATCGCTTTGGTAGGAAGAGATCTTTAAGCTCATGGAGTCCAACCGTTGCCCCAGCACTGCCAGGGCACCACTAACCCATGGCCCTCAGCACCGCATCTCCACGGCTTCGAAATCCCTCCAGGGATGGGGACTCCACCACTGCCCTGCCCAGCCTGGCACAGCCCGCGACAACCCTTGCCAGGGAGAAATTGTTCCTCATGTCCAACCTAAACCTCCCCTGGCACAACTTGAGGCCATTCCCTGCATTTTTACACACACGGTGCACTATCTGATACAGAAACAACAATCGCCCAACACCTCAGAGACTCTGGCCACCCAGGGCACGTGTCCCTCCAGCCACACAGGAGCCAGGCTCCTGCACGCCAACTTCTGCACTGGTTTCTCACAGAGCACCTGGAAGGACCTAAAGGTCTTTCCCAAAGGAGGAAGACCCCATGAGGAGGTGTTGTCTGCTCCTCAGACATCAGGACTTGCAGGAGAGGCAACAGCACAGCCTGGTTTTTCCTCTCTCCTGGGGCGTTTTGGTTTATTTCGATTGCAATCTATTCACAGAGCACAGGACAAGTGTAACACATTCACTAAAAATTCTGTACAATCTCTGCTCGATTTCCCAGTACAGGGAAGGAAGGAGAACTGTGCACATTACACGAGGCGAGCAGACATGCTGGAGACCATGCTCTGAAGAGCAAGGCAGGAGAGCAGCCAGCATCTTCTTCCGCCAGTAAGGACAAGCAGAGGGAAAAGCAGCAGCTGAGAGCGCTGAGCACCACAGTGGCCAATTTACTGCCCTCCTGGCCAGGTCACAACGATTAACCCACGCCAAAGAACCAGAGCCCCAAGCCCAGCGGTCCATGAGTGGGGGGGCCCTTTACATCATCTCCATCTTCTGCACAAAGGGATGACATGGACACAGCACACACACCTACACACCCATGTGCCTGCCATCATCTGTCTCGGGTTTCTCCTCAGCACAAGGCATTTCACATTTTTTGCCTCATTACCATCTCACATGTCCTTGCCCATCTCATTTCCAAGCCTCTGGTGGGCAATCAGAGAGAATCAGAGAATCACAAGATGATCTGGGTTGGGAGGGACCTCTCAAGGTCATCTAGTCCAACCTCTGCTCAGAGCCCCAGCCAACCTCACCTGCAATGGGGCAGTGACCACCTCTCTGGGCAACCTGGGACAGGCTCTCACCACCCTCAGCAGCAACAATCTCTTCTTTCTCTCTAGTTTAAATCTCCCTCTTTGAGTTTCAAACCATCCCCCCTTGTCCTGCCCCAACAGGCCCCGCTCAAAACTCTGTCCCCTCCTTTCTTCTAGGCCCCTGGAAGTCCTGCAAGGCCACCAGAAGGTCTCCCTGGAGCCTTCTCCTCTCCAGGCTGAACAAGCCCAACTCTCCCAGCCTGGCCTCCCAGCAGAGGGCTTCCAGCCCTCCCATCATCTCCATGGCCTCCTGTGGCCCCGCTCCACCAGGTCCATGTCTCTGCTGTGCTGAGGACTCCAGAGCTGCCCCAGAACAGAAGAGCGGGGCCATTGGTGGATCTGCCGGCAGAGCCCAGCGCTGCCGCTGTCCCAGCACGCCGAGGCCTGGCCACGCTCATTAGCCCAGCCATGGCACGCACACGGTTGGTTTGCAGGGTCACAGGCTCTCCAGGGCTGGCGTGGAGGCAGCAGCAGCAGATGCTGCTGAGCACGGAGAAGCAGCCCGGGCTCCCAGCCGGCTCGTACCCAGCGCCCAGCACGCTGCCCACAAACTCGCAGGCACGCACCAGGAGGGGAACGATCCAGGAGGATCTGCCACCAGCACTGTGCCAAGCTGCAGCACGCTGCTCCTCACCGTGCTCCTGGAGGAGGAGTCCTGGAGCTCAGGAAATCCCTTTGTCTGAGCCTCAATCCTCTTTCCATTGAAGAGCTGTGCGGTGCTTCGCCGTACTAACACCACTTGAGCAGCTAAAACGCCTTGTCAAAGAAAGGCAAGAAAGTGTCTCGGAGGCTATCACAGGCTGCTGCAGTTTTTCTAAGCCCTCGCTGAACAAGCCCCGCTCCGAGGAACGTTTCAGGATCAGAGACTTTGGTGGGGACTTGCAATCACGACTCTAATTGACTGTGGCAGCTGAGAAGGCTTGTCCATGGGACAGAAGGGGTCAGGAAACCCCCAGATCCCCGAGAGAGCCACGGAGAGAGGAAACGCTGAACCGTGGAGCACTCGGTGGCCCCTCGGGATGGAATCCCCACCCTGACACATGGCTCTGGAGGAGGCGGCAGGAGAGACGCATGAGGAGCCCGGGCTCACCGCGGAGGTGGCGACAGCGACAGCCATCCATCAGCAGCCAGGCCAAGACGCTCACTGAGAGACCAGAGCCAAGCCCAGGTCAGTAGCAAGGGCCCAGGAGACCCGAGGAGAGGGTCAGGCACTGCCGTGCCCCATGTGCTCCCCCCTCCTCCCCTTGCACTTCGAGGACAGCACAAAGGACAGGGTCATTCTCCTTTCTCATATTCCCATCTTGAACAGCCACAGAAATGATGCAAATTCAGGTAGCCAGCAAGCCTCGAGGAGAAACAGAGCATCCAGCTCCATGCCCAAAGGAGGAACTGTGGGCAACACCAGTTTAGCCCTTGTGAACCCCGCCAAGGGCTTGGACACACACCCACCACCCCGTCCCTGGCACCCACCACCCCGTCGCCGGCACCCACACGCGACGGCAGCCGCCCAAGAAGGGCTGTGAGGAGCAGCACACGCTCGGCTGCCAGCAGCCGACAGTCCAGGGGGTTTTCCAGAGCCTGCCGCAGTCGCGCTGCCTCACAGACGCTGGCAAACCCGCCTTCCATAAATGAACCTGCTCCTCTTTTAAAATCCATTCACATTCTTGGCCTCCACAGTGTCCTGCAGCAATCAATTCTGCAGTTTAACACCACGCTGCACAAAAAAAGCGCTCTCCTCTGTCTCTAACGCTGGAGCCAACGTTCCTCCGAACACCCCCAGGTTCCTGTATCAGAGGATTAGTAAGCAGCCTTCCCCCAAACTATTCATGAAATCCCAGACTGCTGCCACGCCATTTATCTCCCAAACGGATTAAGTCTCAAGCGGCACAGGGGTATCTCCTCGTGCAGATGACACTGAAGGCTTCTGATGCCCCTTGACACCCCTCGTGGGGAGGGGGGGGCTAAGCTGTCAGACGAGGCACGTCGTGGATCTACACCATACGTGTCGATGGCGTTTGGTTCGGTCTGAAGAGCTTTCCTAGTAATTCCTGACTCTCCATCAGCTGGGGTGGGGCTGGCCAGTGCTGGAGCACTCACAGAGCATTGCTGGTTAGCTCTGTATTTATAATTATTATTGACAATGCTACAGAGGAACCACTACTCCAAGATCTGCTATCCGAATGCCAATAGCTGATTGACCCCCGTTGCTGCGCACGCACCGTTTGGGCTTGTTCTTCACTGCTGGCGTGATTTGCATTTACCATAGAATGTGTTGGGTTGGAAGGGACCTCCAAAGGTCTAGTCCAACCCCCTGCAATAAGCAGGGACTTCTTGAACTAGGTCAGGTTGCTCAGGGCCCCATCAAGCCTGACCTTGAAGTTCTCCAGGGATGGGGCCTCCTCCACCTCTCTGAGCAACCTGTTCCACTGATCAACCACCCTCATATTAAAGAGCTTCTTCCTAATGTCCAACCTAAATCTACCCTTGTCTAGCTTAAAACCATTACCCCTTGTCCTGTTGCTACAGACCCTAGAGAACACATCTCCCCCTGCCTTCATACAGGCCCCTTTCAGATATTGGAAGGTCACTATAAGGTCCCCCTAGAGCCTTCTCTTCTCCAGGCTGAACAGCCCCAACTCTCTCAGCCTGTCTTCATAGCTCTGAACTTCCACAGACACCTCATGGCTTGCTCTCGCAGCAGGTCACCCCTCGTGGTCAGTCTCCCCACAACCCACCCAGGGAAGCGCGGACGCTGGGCAGGCTGCGGGGAGAGGGACGGGGCTGCTCCACGGAGCCGGCAGCGCCTCACTGGCTCCTCAGCGCTCCAAGACGTGGGGCTACTGATGCTTTTTTATTTTTTAAACAAAAAAATTACTAGATCACACAGTTCTGAGCAGCCCACTGACACCTTTTCAGTTCCAAGCACCAAGAGCTGGCTGCTCTGCAGTTAGCGGCGCAGACCTCTCCTCCCATCCAAGGCGCTTTGCAGCATGACACTGCACTTCTCCCCAGCAGAACGGGAGCACTTCCGAAATTAAACATCCTCCGCGATGTTAAATACACGGCGTTTGACACAAAGGCACGAAGCACAGGACTAGAGAGCTGCGAGGGCCGCCCAGCTCATCACTGCAGTGTCCTGAGGGACACAGCCCCGGCCTCTGCCGCCCATCACGGCAGAGTACAAAGTGACCAAGGGGTCAACTGACCCTGGCACCTTACCGGGACACGGTGCAGAAGGATCCTGTGGAACCCCACCACAGGCAAGACACTGGGACGGAGCCAGGGCGAGCCTCTGTGTTCCCCCAGGTTCACTCCTTGTGCCTCTCTGTTTCTACGGCCCAACCAGATGAAACATTTGGTGTCATCACCTACGGAAGTACAATCACAAGACTTTACAGTCGACCTGAAAACTTGAAAGCCATGTAGGGAATAACAGCCAGGGGGGCAGAAGGGAAGCTGGGAAGTTCTCTCCTTGGAACCAGCAAGAAGAGTAAGAGACGACATGCTCATGGGCTGAGGTCCAAACCATGGTGGACACCAGAGCCATTACACAGTGAGCATTAGAATTCCTTGAGAAATAAACAGCAGACACTAAAAAACTGCCCAGTCCTCGTGGAAACTCCTGAATTCATTAATACCATATTTCATCTTCTCTTGCGAAGTCCATAGCGGATGGGTGAGCCAGGGTGACTCACAATGGACGGCTCTGCCAGGGCCGCCCCAGGGCTGGACCTGATCAAGTGGCCGAGCACCCGATGCTGGAAGACTCCCCACGGCCACTGACCGCACGTGAGGCACGGCTGCAGCACCCATCCCCACGCTGCTGCCCCTGCCCGGGGCCCTGGGCCAGCCCCCCCGACAGCCACCGGGCACGCCGGGCCCATGCCAGGAGCCGGAGGCAGCTGCTGCCTCCACCACCCCTGGTCTCCTCGCTGAAGGCGGCTGCCGCCTCTAGACGCCGCTTTTCTAGACGCTGCTCCACCAGCCCGCGATCCCATTTGCTTGGGACAGAAACACCCACACAGGCGTGAGCGAGGGAAGGGAGCAGATGAAAGGAAGGTTTCGTTTCTGATCAGCAGCCGCCTCTGCAGACAATTCCTGTGGAGAGCTGAGGGATGCACAGAGCCCAGCCTGGGTGGGGAGAGACTCAAGAGAACCTCAGAATCGTTCTGCTTGGAAGAGACCTTTAGGATCAGTGAGTCCAGCCGTTCCCCCAGCACTGCCAGTGCACCACTAACCCCTGGCCCTCAGCACCACATCTCCACGGCTTGGAAACCCCTCCAGGGATGGGGACTCCACCACTGCCCTGCCCAGCCTGGCACAGCCCTTCACAGCCCTTCCCACCAAGACATTGCTCCTCAGCTCCAACTGAAACCTCCCCTGGCACCTCTTGTCCTGTCCCTTATTCCTTGGGAGAAGAGCCCGACCCCACCTGGCTCCAACTCCTGTCAGGGAGTTGTGCAGAGCCAGAAGGTCTCCCCTGAGCCTCCTTTGCTCCAGGTTAAACTCCTGTGCCGCAGCCACCGCTCCCGGCACCGCCGAGCGCAGCCAGGATGGGGTAAGCCCGTCCTGCAGCCAGCGCAGCCAAAGCAGCCTGTGACTCACCTCGGCGTGCCGGCGTTTCCAGCCAGCCATGCAACGCTCAGGGCTTGCCCACAGCTCTCAGAGACAGCGGCCAGACATGGGCAGCTTCCTACCTCCTCCATCTGGAGCGAGCCACGCGTGTTGTTCTGCCGCCCTGCCTTCTCCTCCCTGCGTTTCCACCGCATCCCTCTACTACTACTGCTTACCCCCTGTGAAAAGCTTGGCTTAGCTGATGAGGACTGTAATGCCACACTGAACATCTCGCCAAAGGCAGCTGAAAGCAACGGAGCCTTGGAGAGCCTTGGGATAAGACAAGTTCACCAGGTCTCCAAAGGGCTGGCCACATCTTGTACTCCTGCAGTGCCTCCCAAGCAGAAGGTCTGAAATAAGGAGCTGTTTATGCTACACAAGGTGGTTCAGCGCAGACACCTAAAGCAGCATCAGGAGTGGAAACCCTTTATTTAGCCCGGTCTTAAAAGGACCAGATTGCAGCCCATTGCTCTAGACCATCACAGCTAACTTCCACTTCATCTCCCCACCACGGCAGGTACCAACCAAAAGCGATCCAGCACGGGGCTCTCCAGTGCTGCTCCCTCCTGGGACATGGAGAGGAAATGTTCAGCTCAAGTCTTAACAACAGCTTTGTATTTTTTAAAGCTATTTTTTCTTTAATTCCCATATTGCAAGGTTTTAAAAGGGCTTTTGAAGGACAGTTTCTGTGGAAAAAGAATAAGCTGGTGGTAACAACCATCCTTTAGCATGCTATTAAATGATGAATCACAGAATCCCAGCATGGTGGCAGCTGGAAGGGACCTCTGGAGATCATCTCATCCAACCCCCTGCTCCAGCAGCTCACCCACAGCAGGGGGCCCAGGATCGTGTCCAGGCACCTTTGGAAGCTCTCCAGAGAAGGAGACTCCACAACCTCCCTGGGCAGCCTGGGCCAGCTGGAGACCAGCTTCATCAGTATCTCCCCTCTTGTTGGGCCTTGGCTCTACTTCTCTTAAGGTTAGGAGAGGACCTAAAGTTCTTGTTCTCTTGCTGCTGCAGGTTCAGTAAGATCAAGCATGAGCAAAGCTGTCACCGAGCCACTGCACACTCCTGGGTGTGCCCACCTACCCAAGATCACTCTCAACTCCAGTCTCCCCACTACAGAAAACTGATGGAACTGGGAGAAGTTCCTCTGGAGGCCAAGGAGAACAGAGGTCTGGAATAGCACCTGCACATGAAATAATACCCAGACCAGGACACTCCAGCTTTTAAGAGACCGGTGGAGGGGGGAGTCAGTGGAATCACACATGGCCAGGAAGGGACGGGCACATGTCAGCCGTTCACCACTTCTCCCAACACAAGAGCTGGGGTGCACCACCTGAAATGCTGAGCACCAGTTCTGAGACAAAACCAGGGGGTAACTCGTCACACAACGCTCATGAAGCTGAGGAACACTCTGCTGCAGGATGCTACTGACAGCGCAAGTTACCACAGGTTCAAGAGGCCACTGGAGACATTAATGGAAGGGAAAAAATAATTAAAAAAAGAAATCACCGAGAGCTATAAATTAAGCCTTGGGTCATCACAAGCACAACATCCCAGCCACCAGCCAAGCACTGCTCTGCACCTTCCTCCCCTTCATAGTCTTCTGCAGACTGCTGCTTTGGGCCACTCTCACCAAGGTGTCAAGCCAAATGGTCCTTTGTCCGGATCAACATGACCAGTTCTACACTCTTATATTAAAGGCCAACAAGGCAGAGAAGAGAAGATGCCCTTCTTGAGCTGAGACCACACAAAACCACCATCATGAACTGGGATACGGTGGTGATGCAAAATATGCATGAATGAGAAGAACACACAGCCTCGAGGGGAGTTGTGTCACATCATCATGGACAGCAGCTCGTAGCATGTGCACCACGCAGAGAACTTCAGGAAAAACCTGAGAAGCTCACACTTTACTGCATTCAGACTAAGTATATCCCCAAAGCAAGGAGACCCCAGAAGCATGCCAAGCTTCATGACGGTGCTGAGACTCCTGGAGAGCTGCCATAGCCACAGAAGAACATTTTAAAGAGATCCAGAGAAGAAAACGCATGACACCACAAACGGGCCACCTCATCCATGCACCAAGTGCAAGACTGGCCACTTGATTCCAGGAGTTCTTCTCAGCTACAGGAAAGACAGAGACCAACAAGTGACATGACCAGAGCCATGAAACGGCTTTTTATGTCAAAAGACTGAAAATCCTGGGAACCTTTAAAGAAGGGAAAATAGGGGAGAACGTAGAAGTGTAACAATGAAACCCAAGTAGTGTCCCACTCGTGTGATATCAAGAAGGAGGTGTTTGGTGTGAATTGTCATCAGCAACCCCAATGTCACACGGGCTCTCAGCAGAGACCCAGAAGTCTGCGGCCCAGCGCCACGGACGCGCAGCAGACACTCGGCACGGCGCGTGGTTGACAACATATGCCGCCCCTGCTGCAAGTGGTGCCAGCAGAAGGAAAAACCTTTTGGGGGGAAAAGAAATGTGCTAATTAGCAACACTGCCTCGGAAGGCGAGAGGAGAGAACAGAGAGGGGAGAGCCACAAGTCCCTCACAGCCACGCTCCATGCACGTCCTACAGCAGCAAACCAAGAGGGAAGGAAAATTCAAAGAAAACTACAAGGGAGGAAGAGAAAAATACCAGTTTTTACAGAAGTTCTTGATGGAGAGGTTCTGAAGCAGCCCAAGGGAGCCACGGCTGGGGAGCAGGCAGCCAGTGTGCAGGCAGAGGAGGTACTCCCTTCCCCAGCTCCGCGGCTGCTGAGCGGTACTGGACCCAAAAAGGAACGCTGACAGGGTGGAGGGTTGTTGGGACGCTCCTGGTGAAGGTGGTGGGAGAGAGGCCCCAGCAGCAGTGGAAATGCTGCTGCACTTGAAGCAGACACCGGTAACTCGGTGCTGAAGCAGCGCTTCCACTCCCTACTGGAGCACCTCATCCCGCACCTCATCCCGCGGGGCAAGGAGAGCCCTTCGCGGCAGACTGCCTGCTCCTCGGAGAGCAGCCAAGCCCTTCACCACCATGCTCACGTCCACGGCTGCACGTCACGTGCGAGCCAAGGTCTGGGGTGCTGAAGAACGGGGACAGGTTCCACTGACCAGCTGGCCAGGCTCCAGCCGCAGACGGGTGAGACCAGCCTTCTCCCGTCACACGTCCGCACCCACCCCGTGCTGCCTGGGCAAGGTGGTCCCCACAGAGAGCGAGGTTCCTCCTCCCATCCCCGCCAAGCCAGGCAAGGCTGTGGCACGGAGCTCGTCCTGTGAGTCAGCAGAGCCCCAGGAAACGCTCCCAAGCAGAATCAGCATTTGCAGAACCTAATAGCATTTCAGTGAAGCACTGGCAGTGGTCCACAGCGGCATAAATCATCATGGTGGAGCTGCCAGGGCGTTCTGATGCCTCGCATTTTTTCACTAAAACATTCTGTTTTCAGCAACATTTAACGTGCCTGAAGTTAACTGTTCAGTGTGACTTCTCCTATAGCAAGTATTTGCCTCAATGATCTTCCAAAGAACAAGTTCCAGCCAGGCCTAGAGCTGAGCTGGAGCCCAGCTGTGGTTCAGAACTTCAGCTGAAAGAAAACATTGTCACAGCATCTCAAACAAATGAAAAACTCTTAACAAACATTCTGAAGAGGCAGCCGCGACACCTGCACACTCCAGATGACAGACTTCGATTTGGCAGAACAGGTCTCTGCGAGGTGCTTGCTGCCACCAACACATGAAACCAACCCCAGTCAAAAAATAAAACTAAATACCTCACAGCTGAAGACATGCTTGGTGCCACTTCTCCAGGTCCCCAGGTATAAGTCCGGAGCCACCAAGAACACGTAGTGCCCACTGCTCTGATGGGCTCCAAGGCCCCGATTCAGCCTAGGGAGGAAGAACGCTCCCAAACCTGTCCCTGGTCTCCTGCCCTTCTCCCTTTCTGAGGTCTCTGCTGTATCTCACCCTGAACCGAGTCTCCTGCTGCCCACAGTGCTCCCCGGAAGCTGTGCCTCCCCTTCGCACTTTCCAGTGCAGACAGCTGCCCTCCCATGCTGAGGCCACAGGAGATGCCACGGATGGGAGAAGCAAGCCTAGGAAAGCCCAGAAGGTGCACAGCAATCTCAACTGCCTGCTCTGCCTGCAGCTGTGTACTCTGCTCTTGGGAGACCCCAGCTGGAGTCCAGCTCTGGAGCCCCCAACACAACAAGGGCATGGACCTCTTGGAGCAGGTCCAGAGGAGGCCATAACAATGATCCAAGGGCTGGAACCCCTCTGCTGTGAGACCAGGCTCAAAGAGTTGGGCTTGTTCAGCCTGGAGAAGAGAAGGCTCCAAGGAGACCTTGTCTGAAGGGGGCCTGCAAGAAAGCTGGAGAGAGATTTTTTACAACAGCTTGTAGTGACTGGATGACGGTTGATGGCTTCAAACTGGAAGAGGGGAGATTTAGATTAGATGTAAGGAATAAGTTCTTCACGCTGAGGGTGGTGAGACACTGGCACAGGCTGCCCAGGGAAGCTGTGGATGCTCCATCCCTGGAGGTGTTCAAGACCAGGTTGGATGGTGCTTTGAGCAACCTGGTCTAGTTGGGGGTTGGAACTAGATGGTCTTGAAGGTCCCTTCCAACCCAAACCATTCTGTGATTCTGTGATTGTGAACTACAGCCGTGCCTACGGGCACGTGAACTAGGAAGACAATTTCATTTTCCTGCACTTCATCCTCTACTTTTCCCGCACCAACCAGCCATTGACTTTACCACCAGGAGCAGCAGCCTGGAGGAGGCAGCCCCTAGTTTAAAGCCACCTGCCCCCCCAGTGCTGGAACAAGGGGTGAGACCCATCTGGCAGCGAGTGGCCATCAATCTAGAGCAAGTGGGGATCCTCTGCAGACACAGGAGAGGGATGGTGGTTTCGGTGGGACACGGCTCAAGGCTCCCCCACGAAGAGGGCAGTGGGAACAGATGGGGATGTTGGTGGTGCACAGCACTTCTGGGGTCAGTCCTGCTTCACCCAATGCCCCCCAGTTATATCCCCACAGACCAGGGGGCTGGATCTCCAGCCTGCAGGGACTAGTATCACCAAGGACAGTCTGGCATCTGTCCCTCCTGACTAAGCTCAAACACTTAAAACCTGGCATTGAAAAATCCAAACAACTTACGCCAAGACCACAAGAAGGGGGTGTGAACTCCCACCACCTCGTTCACAAGCAATGGGGCAAGAAGCAGGGTCTGGTGCTGTCCCGCACAACCGCGGCAGCAAGCGGAGAGCCAGCGCTTCTGCAAGGACTCTCCTGGGATCAGTTCATTCCAGTCCACAGCTCTCACCAGCCAGCACAGGAGTGTCTTCTCAGGAGGCACACGCATCTCCTCAGTTGGTCTTGCTGCATACGTCACAAGAGTCATACAAGAACAGAGAAACTTCAGGAACTGTGGCAAAACCAGCGGGATGGGAAAGGAAGGTCCCTTCTCGGCCTCTGCCCCCCAACCCCATCCAGGCTAGACAGCAGGATTCAAGGAAAGAAGAGGAAAGACTGATCTCCAGAAGCCCTTGGAAACTCACACACACACAGAGGACACAACAAGGAAAAAAGTGGGAAAGGATGAGGCAGAGTGGAGGGAAAAAAGAAAAAAAAATAATCATAGTTACCTAGTTCACGAAGCTGCTCGTCTACTTGCGAAGCATGAATGAAAATGAAAGAGAAAGAACATGGGACACATGGACTGGTGAGAGCAAAGCAGAAAAACACAGAAATGAAGCACAAGGGCTGTTTCCAGCTCAGCCACCGTGACACATCTGCCTGGCACACAGCCCACCAGTGTTGGCCCCACCATGTCTGGTTTAGCAAAACCCAGAGGTCCACACACGTTCTAACCATTCAGCCTTTAGAGGACACCACTTCTTGACTCCTGTACCCCATGGCCTCACATCCAAGAGGCAAAACCATTCTGGAAGCATCTGTTGGTCCAAGACAGAGAAGGAAATTCAATTTATAAAACAGTCTTTACATATTACAGATAAAAACATCTCCTCTGTCCCTTCTGTCTAGGAGGTCAATAGAAAGTGTTTTCATTTCCCTCCCCACACCACTTCCCGCTCAGATCTGACAGACACCACACTCTTCCTCAGCAGAGGGCTTGTGTAAACCATGAGGACACTAAACACACATTCATCCTGAGCATGGACTTGGAAGCACCAGACCAAAGTCCACCAAGGCTGCCCCAGCAGCCCCTGGTCCTTGAAGCGCTTCAGGCTCAGCTGCAAGCTCATGGATACTGAAACCTGCTCTAACAAACACTGTCCTGCCCACGGATGGTCAGCATCCTCCACAGAGACCGCCAGATCAGGCTGAATACCCAGGTCAGACTAACACAGCCCTTCCAAACCTGCTGCTGTGATTAAGTTGACAGCACAAAGCATATATGCCCATAAAGAGAGAAGCCAGGGGTTGACAAGGCAGTTCTCTGGATGTCCAAGGACTTTGCCAGCCTGGAGAAGTCTCCAAGGAGACCTTATCATGGACTTTCAATACCTAAAGAGGGCCTACAAGAGCACCACAGATGGGGAGGGACTTTTTACTAGAGCTTGTAGTGACAGGATAAACGGTGATGGCTTCAAACTGGAAGAGGGGAGATTTACATCAGAGATTAGGAAGAAGTTCTTCACTCTGAGGGTGATGAGACACTGAAACAGGTTGCCCAGGGAAGTTGTGGATGCTTCATCCTTGGATGTGTGGATGGAGCTTTGAGCAACTTGGTCTAGTGGGAGGTGTCCCTGCCCATGGCAGGAGGGTTGGAACTAGAGGATCTTCAAGGTCCCTTCCAACTCAAACCATGCTAAAATTCTATAACTACACAAGCAGGCTCCTGAAGAGCACAGCATCATGCATGCAAACACGCGGTCAGTCAGTGGTTCAGCTGCTCTGCAGAGCTCTCCACTGGCGCAGCCTCACCTTGCTGTCAACACAGCCCAGGCTCCTCAGCGAGCAGAAAGCCAAGCGACTCTAGTCCTACGGCAAGCTCACACCCGAGCTCTCCCTCTAATAATAGGTCTGTGTGCCCCCAAAGTCCAAAACTGGGACACTACTGAGGTCAAGCTGAGGCACACAGAAGATGCTGAGTTGAATTAATGAAGCATTTTCTAATTCTGGAAGGTAAATAGGGACAGCTGCCAGCTCAGTGCACACCTCAATGCATCTGACTTGAACGTCTGCCTCATTTAAGTAGTTTCATGGGAAGACAGACTGGGCATTGCTAGAACAGTCCCCAGATCCCAACAGGTCACATTTAGAAGTCACCTACAAAACATATTTTAGCCCCATTTACTCGCCATTCTGTGTGGTAGGAGGACACATCTCTGTCATGTCACCAGGTCTGCCTGCAGCCAAGGCAGGAGGTGAGTCCACCCTGTGCTCCAAAGATGAGACATTAGGAAGAAGTTCTTTAATATGAGGGTGGTGGAACACTGGAACAGGTTGCCAGCGTGGTGGAAGCCCCATCCCTGGAGACATTCAAGGCCAGGCTTGATGGGACTCTGAGCAATCTGACCTAGTTAGAGATGGCCCTGCTTATCGTATGGTGGTTGGACTAGATGGCCTTTGAAGGTCCCTTCCAACCCAATACATTCTATGATAGTCTAGCCAAGGATTCCCAAAACCCAGAGCATGTTCCATCAACAAGGAGAATTCAGGTGTTTGTAGGAATGCCCCATAACTCCATCTAAAAAGTGATTTGCAGATATCTCAGCAAGGAAAGGGGAGGACATGGAAACTTTCTCCGAGAGGACAGAACAAAGCAATGCTTGAGGAGCAAGCCATGGGAAGAGACATGCAGCAAGTGTCAGGAAACACAGAACTACCCCAACTAAACCTTCAGTGAAAAAGGGGGAATTTTGTTTGTTTTTTTAAATGACAGAAACTTTCCCACTACACTGGCTGCTACTTGTATGTCCAGAGTTTGTCACTAGAAACCCTGGTGGCAGCAGCACGGGCACCCCGACCGCTTCGTACAGACCTGCCATGACAACGCGTGGCGCATCCCCTTTGTCCATCACCGGCACAGAACGCCAAGGCTCCGATGCGCAGAAAGATTAATTTATATGGGTGATCTCAACTGAAATGTATTAGTCACAGCAAATCGTATTTAGAAGTGGATGCCCTTACGCAGAATTAAAGTGAATATAATTTCCTTTATCGTAACCACAGCCTTGGGAGCAAGCTGAACTTGATGAACTATTTTAGAGCCAAGTCAGAGGCCGCAGCTGCTTCAAGTGGGTGAACTGCTCTAACACAAAGGGCAGCGGGGACCAGCTCCTTGCTTTCCCCATCTAGCCAAGCCATAAAGGAAGAAAGGATTGTGGGACCTAACAAAGAAGTCTCCAAGGCCCACGCTGTTGATAGGCAGACATTGACCACTCCGCACTGCCTGGGCTAGGGCTCACCAGTGACAGCCAAGGAACAAGAAATCCCTGGCTTCAAAAATGATAATGATCATAGAATGGGTTGGGTTGGAAGGGACCTCAAAGATCATCTAGCTCTAACCCTCCTCTGCCATGGCAGGGACACCTCCCACTAGACCAGGTTGCTCAAAGCCCCATCCAACCTAGCCTTGAACACCTCCAGGCATGGAGCATCCACAACTTCCCTGGGAAACCTGTTCAGCATCTCACCACCCTCAGAGTGAAGAACTTCTTCCCAATTTCTAATCTAAACCTCCCCTCTTCAGTTTTGAAGCCATCACCCCTCTTCCTATCACTACACACACTTGTAAAAAGTCCCTCCCCAGCTTTCTTGTAGGTCTGCATGATGACCACAAGTTTGAGCTAAACAAGTCACCAAAATTCCAGCAGCTGATGCCACACACAGAACCAAGGATAAGCGCAAGGAACATCCTTGTCATGGTGAAGGCCACCAGCAGTATTCCACATGAAGCCAGAAGGCAAATCACAGTAGGACTGATTTCTGCCAGCACACAGCCTCACCCAGCAACTTCTGGACCAAAGTAGTAACTCCAGGCAGATCTGAAATGGGCTGGACATTGGGCTGGCAATGACAAGCCACACACCAAAACCCCCTGAAGAGGGTAGATTTAGATTAGAGATTAGGAAGAAGTCCTTCACTCTGAGGGTGGTGAGACACTGGCACAGGTTGCCCAGGGAAGCTGTGGATGCTCCATCCCTGGAGGTGTTCAAGACCAGGCTGGATGGGGCTTTGAGCAACCTGGTCCAGTGGGAGGTGTCCCTGCCATGGCAGGGGGTTGGAACGAGATGATCTTTGAGGTCCCTTCCAACCCCAACCATTCTATGGAAATCTTTATCTAAGCACGTGCCTTGCGGATCCATGGCAAGCTAAAGCCTCTCCCTACAGATCTGCAGTGCACTGGCCCAAAGCCACTCTGAGGACACCTCTTCCCGGCTCACGCAGCCCATGGTTCTGTGGAAGTGGTCCCCTCGTCCTTCAGGTGTAGGAACTGTACAGAGCATCTCTCAAGGTACCTGCTACAACAGCCTGAAGTAACTGCCTTGAACCGTCACTCCTGTGCTCCTCATAAACTGCAACTGTTCTTAGAATGCAAAATTAACCAGACAGTGTTTAGAGGTAACATTCAGGAAATACAGAAAATCATTATCATTACTAGATTTTTAGAAACAGATCATAAAAATCACAGAATTGTTTGGGTTGGAAGAGACCTTTCAGATCATGGAGTCCAACCGTTCCCCCAGCACTGCCGGGGCACCACTAAACCATGGCCCTCAGCACCACATCTCCACGGCTTGGAAACCCCTCCAGGGATGGGGACTCCACCACTGCCCTGCCCAGCCTGGCACAGCCCTTCACAGCCCTTGCCACCAAGACATTGCTCCTCAGCTCCAACTGAAACCTCCCCTGGGGAAACTTGAAGCAGGTGCAGAAAAGGGCAACAAAGCTGGTGAGGGGTCTAGAAAATATGTCATATGAGGAGCGCCTGAGGGAACTGGGATTGTTTAGCTTGGAGAAGAGGAGGCTGAGCGAAGACCTCATTGCTCTCTACTACTACGTAAAAGGAGATTGTGGTGAGGCTGGTGCTGGTCTCTTCTCCCAAGTGACTAATGACAGGACAAGAGGAAATGGCCTCAAGTTGTGCCAGGGGAAGTTTCGGTTGGATATTACAAAGAAGTTCTTTAGTGAAAGAGTGGTCAAGCAGCGGAACAGGCTGCCCAGGGCAGTGGTGGAGTCACCATCCCTGGAAGTGTTGAAAAAAAGAGTAGATAAGGTGCTTTGAGACATGGTCTAGGGGTCAGGGAGATGTTGGACAAAGGCTGGACTTGATGATCCTAGAGGTCTTTTCCAACCTCAATGATTCTATCATTAAGACATTCTATCATTCCTCGTCCCATCTCTTGTTCCTTAGGAGAAGAGCCCGACCCCACCTGGCTACAACCTCCTGTCAGGGACTTGTCCAGAGCCAGAAGGTCTCCCCTGAGCCTCCTTTGCTCCAGGTCTCTCCTTGTCAACCGCCTAAAACTCTGCTGGGACATCCATCCATGCCTCCCACGGATGTGATCCAAAACCTGCACCCTGGGTTTAGTTTTTACACCACATCAGTGCCAAGCTCTTCCCAAGACTCAGCTCAGACTCCAGCCTTCCTTCCTGAGTTAGCAACCGCCGTGCTGGCACCCGACGGCAGCCGCGTCTCCTGCCCAGTCTGTAGGCAGACGGCATTAACAACTGTCCCAACATTTTGCTCAACTCTATCAATCATGAGCTCACGGGGAAGGAGCCGCCGCTTCTGACAGGCAGCCGGGGATCAAAGGAAGACGGTAACAGGCAGACGGGGTTTGACAGCAGGCCTTTAACGAGGAGCAGAGTACGCGGATCATTACTAATTCTAATCAAGACAAGGAACACGCACACCAAGGATGACCCCTCTCGCCCGCCAGCTACTCCCAGCTAGCGTGACAGCAATGTCCTTGGTTTTAGGAGACCGCAACGCATCGTCTGGGGAGCCCCAGAGAGGCAGCCCTTGGTGTGTCTTACAGGTGTTAGACCAAGGTCCATATTTAATCCACAAACATGTGGCTGGATTGGAAGCAAGCTGTTCCTGTCAGGCACAGAGATGTCTGCTGGCACGCTTCTCCCCAAAGCTGAAGATTCAGATTATCTCGCAAGCCTCGGTGCCAGCAGAGCCCCAGACAGTCAAACAACAGAGCTCCACCTTGGGAGCAAACTGCTAAAGTGCCAGTCTCACCTCTCCTGAGCTGGAAAGCCTTGAATAGAAACACATCTGATCTTTATGCAAAGGCACCCACCGGTAGGTTTGTTCAGCCGTTAATTAACTTCACCCTTAGAAGATTAACGATAGGAGTTCACTATTTAAATGAAGCCGTGCGCCGAGGCAGCCATGAACATGATTCCCGCTCCCCCTGCAAAGCGATGCTCCGGCCTCACGGAAAGCGGCGTTTGAGCCGGGAAAGCACCGTGATCCACGAGGGAACCTTTTGCTGGCTCCAAGAGGAGCTCCATAACTTTGGTTAATGCCCACCTGGGACAGGCGCGGAGCATCGGATGGATGGCTGCCCTTCTCATCGACTTCCACAGCAGGACGTTGCAGACAACAGCGGCAGGCGCTTGCTGGGCACCAAGGAGATGCTGAAGCCAAACACAGCCCGGCTACAGCTTCCAGGAGCCACTGCGAACGGCCAAGACAGATGAAAGCCATGGCTAAAAGGCTATCTATATCTGAGCTAGTCAACAGAGGAACGGGCTATTTCAGAGCGTGATTCATCAGACTTATTTTAAATGTCTAACTTGGGATGAGATAAATTGCACTTGGGAAGAGCTATTTCTTACCGCAGACTACAGGGAGTCTAGACGGGAATCTCAGGTGTAGCTGCACACGCCAGCCAGCCCCACAGATGGAGGAAATGTCTTCTCCTCTCCTCTCCCACAGCCTGTAGGTTCACTGTGGGACACTCACGCTGGTGCTTCCAATGCCACGGCAGCTCCAATGCCAGTTACGGGGTGATCCTGACCCGCGGCTGCTCTGCACAGGGGCCACGGCAGCCAGGACCTTGGCAGTTCCTGCCCATAGCCACAGAGGCTCTGCAGGAACAGCCAGCAGCTGCTGGGGGTTTGTGCCTGCTGGCTCCTGGACACGCTTGGTCCCAGGGGAGCCGTGCCTGCCTTGGGAGGAGCTTTTAGAGACCCTAGGCTTTGGGAGAACCCACCTAAGCCTCTCCTTTCTAAGGCTGCTGGATCTACCAGAGAAACCCTCCAGAATCCTGATGGAGAGAAATCTCGGACTTCCTGCCCTTGACAGAAACAGCTCAAGTGCAACGGACAAGAAAATTCAGAAGGAAAACTTCCAGAGCTGGGAAAACAGCTGAAGGTGGAAAAAACCAGTCACTTCACAGCAGAAAACTGCTGTGCAAAGATCCTGGAGACCACCCATCCACCCAGGAGAGATGGTTTTCACTGAGAGGGTCCGTGGAAGGGGAAAGCGCCCGACCCAGCACAGTACCTGCTGGGACAGCTCTGGTGAGACAGCGACCACACATACTCCAGGGACTGAACACGGGTGTTCGCAGCAGGTCACACCATGGGTCTGCACCGTCAGGCAGTCGAGCTGCAAGGGAGGGCACGGGCTTCGTCACCAACAGGATGGGGGAACAGGCCAAGCAGGAACATTTCGGGGTAGGTGGGGGTGTGGTAGGATTGTCTGAAATGTATTACGGGACAGCAGAAAGGGGCTGTGAGTGTTGGGGTTGTGGATTCTCCATCCCTGGAGGTGTTCAAGGCCAGGTTGGACGGGGCTTTGAGCAACCTGGTTTAGCAGAAGGTGGGGTTGGAACGAGATGATTCTTAAGGTCCCTTCCAACGCGAACCACTCTGTGAGTCTATGATTATGTAAAATTAGAGATATATATATAACATTAGATATATATATATATACACACTTGTGTGTCAATTCTGGGAAAATAAAAGAGGCCAATTTCCTGTCATAACCTAACAGAAATTTCAAGTTATTTCATGGTGGGTTTTCTTCTTAAAAACAAAAACAACAACGAGAAGGCACAAGCAAGTTACAGCAGAAAGGCGCAGGCTGCTCAGCGCTGGGGCAGGCCAGGGACCGCCGGGACGTGCAGCCTGGGTGGAGCTTGCAGCAGGTTCCCAACCAGTACGGGTGGAGGGAAGAACTGTTTAACCAAGATCAGCCACGGTGCAGGAATGGGGTGGGCTGTGCTCAGAAGAAGATGGCTTGGTAGCACCAAACAGCATCTGCCAGGAACATGACTGAAGGCACCGGGCAGCTGAAGCCAACCAGGCTGTGATTTGACTGAAGACAGAGAGGCAACGCTCGATGAGACAAGACACTTGTGTTTGTCCTGTGCCACCTGTGTCAACCCGCAGAAAACGTCACCACCTTGATAACTCTACCTTGCCAGAAGAAACCCGAGGGGAGGAGAACCTTGGCTATTTGGCAAGTACCCTGGTTCAGCAGACACTCCTGAGGATGCTTTTTAAATTCTCCACACTTCCAAACACCTTCTTTAGCAGTGCACAGTTGAGAGACAAACCCCTCTCTGCTGCAGAATTCAGGGCTAGGCAAAGCACAGGAAATGGAGAGAGCCCTTCAGAAAAAGTTCAGGAGCATTAATCCAGCCCCCCAAACACACCTTCCGAAAAACACCCTCAATGGTAAATAAAGATTATTTTATTTTATGTTTTCCCTGGAGAACCTGAATCCAGTGGATGAAGAACAAACTGGATCACAGGTCTGGTTAAAAAAAAAATAAAACTAAAAAGAGGTCGTCTTCAGGAGAAAAAACATTTCTTTAAAGGAAAAATTCCATCCAAAAGCGAGATGCGAGAAAGAGCCCGAGGCATCCTGAACAACCTGTTGGAAACAAGACTGAAACAAAGGACAATCTCTGTGCCAGTCCGCCTCAAGCGCGGATGTTTTCTCTGCGCTTGGGTCCAGCTGCTGAACCGACGTGCACAAGCCAAGTACAACCACCCAACAGGGTCCGCCGGGAGCCGTCGGCTTCCCCGTGGCGCTGCTGGGCTCGGGACGCAGCCACCGACACCGGCTACCCGAGGAGAAGAAAGCAGGAGACGGAGGATTTCACCTACGGGATTAGAGAGCTTTGATGGTATCTCATTCTTTTGACTTGTCAACAAGGTTTCCTCTCCTGCAGTGACAAGCCGATAAGAATTCTCAGTGTATCATCGCTGACGCCAGGTACGAGCGCGATCGTTTTTACAGCAACACGCAAGGATCCAGCCTCATGCTGGGGACCCGTATGACTTTCGCGTGGTGTTTGATCCACGCACCAGAGAAGCTCGTTTGGGCATCTTTCAGAGAGGCACTGGAGCAAAGTTCCTCATTGCCGAATGTGCAAACACGAAGCTGGAGACACAGGAAATGCTTATTACCCTTCTCTTAGTAAAAGAGAGAAGAAATTCCACTAAAAACACCCAGGTGAAGAAAGAATGAAAAATAGAGAACGTTGCTGAAAGTAGTAGACTTGACCCAAAGGCTTCCAAACGCTTGAAAGCGTCAGTGGGCAGCCGCGGAGGCAGCAGAGGAAGGTCCTGCGCAGGAGCGGGCACGGCAGGACAGGCTGAGCACTACCCGTTAACACAAACGCTGCATCCTGCACCGTTGTTCCTCCAGCATCTCATTATCTCACCAGTTTGGTGTCACGCGTATCATGAGCCTCCTTGTAGAGAGCTGGTGTTGAGAAGAGCTGACACCTGAAGCAAGTTCCCCTAAGTTCTGAAGACTAATATTCCCTGGCAGAGGAATTTATGCTGAAGAAAAAAAAAGTACAACAAAGTTTCAGAGATTTGTTTCATCCTAAGCAAGCAAAGTCTCTCCACCAGCGTACCTGAATGGAAAGGTCCGTTGGAGGCGAGGGGACCACAACAGCTCAAGCCAGTTGTGTCCTTTCTACCTGTGGCAGAGAAACCGAGATCCTGATGAGGTTCTGCCTGACACCGTCTCCAAATCCTCCCTTCCTTCTGATTTTTTTTCCTAAAAGTTCCTAAACAGAGAACTTCTTGCTGATGACACCTTGATATCCAGAAGGGTTATCTGGCCTTAGCAGGACATTGTACGTTTAGGTGCTCCAACAACCCAGAAACCAAGCTGATGACCTGCAACACGTAAAACCTGAGTGGAAAAATCCTGTCCTAACCTCAAGTAATGGAATTTAGCACAGCAGAAAGCAGGACTTCTGACAGACAGCAGTCCCAAGAGGTTGTATAATTCTCATACCAGGCTACAGCAACCAGCCGCATCTTGGCTTCTGCCCATCTCTTTCAAAATGACCTTCCCAACAGATAAGCACAAAGGAGCAGAAGGAGAATTTCCTGACCCCGGAACAAAAGGAAAAGCTTCACCTGTAGTTCTGAGTCCCTCCTACCCCTGAAGTAGACACGGGGACATTCTGTCTTAAAATCATTCACAGAAATAAAGCTGGAAAAGGAAATGTGGGATCGAGGGTTTGCTGAAAAATTCTGTTGCTGGTCATCACGAAAAATGCTCAGCTTAAGCACGTGCCAAGAGACAGCCAGTGAAGCCTGATCCAAATCACCACCCAAAGAACCCTAGCAGTGATGTAGGTGTTGGTGACCAACTGCCTTCAAATCACAGAACCATGGACTTGTTTTGGTTGGAAAAGACCTTTAAGATCATCAATTCTAACCTTTAACTCAGCACTGCCAGGGCACCACTAACCCCTGGCCCTCAGCACCACATCTCCACAGCTTGGAAAACCCGCCAGGGATGGGGACTCCACCACTGCCCTGCCCAGCCTGGCACAGCCCTTCACAGCCCTTGCCAGCAAGAAACCGTTCCTCATGTCCAACCTCAACCTCCCCTGGGGAAACTTGAGGCCGGTTCCTCTTGTCCTGTCACTTGTTCCTTGGGAGAAGAGCCCGACCCCACCTGGCTCCAACCTCCTGTCAGGGAGTTGTGCAGAGCCAGAAGGTCTCCCCTGAGCCTCCTTTGCTCCAGGCTCAACACCCCCAGGTCCCTCAGCTGCTCCTCACCACACTCCTGCTCTAGACCCTTCCGTAGCTTCGTTGTCCTTCTCTGGACATGCTCCAGCACCTCACAAATATGACAGCTCCAGAGATCAATCCCCAATGTCAGGACACCTTCCATCCAGTTTGTCCATGCACATGACCTAGGGTTCAGGGAAGAGCTGGGGTTCCTGTCCAGGTCAGCTCCGTGCCCTGAGCCCCAGGCCATGAGCACAGGGCACAGCAGCGCTCCCTCAGCAAGCACAGGAGCTCATCCCTCAGAGGACACCAGGAAGGCTGAACGCGCGCAGCCTGATCTGTGGCAAAAATTAAACTTTAAACATAGAGACAAAAATTTTAGGCCAGACTAATTTTTCCAGCCATAGTTTAGGATTACTAAAAATAGAGTTTGTAATGCCAACTGGTGGCAGCTTTAATAGAGGGACTGCTTGTTCCGTGTGTCCTTAGGGAATCTCCATCTCTTCTTTGCACTCAAGTAGATTTTGACACTTCTTCCCATTGCACCGTCCTCATCAGATCCCACCTGACCTTCTTAATCCTTGGTTGATACTAGACCACAAACAGCATTTCAGAAAGCCTGTGAGACTCAAACAACTTTCCTTTCCTCCCAGTGTCCTAACGTACCTCATGGACCCTTGTGCTCTGATGACCACTTCTTGCAAATGCTCAGAGCCCCAAGACCCAGACGTGTCCCTGGTGCTGGGGGCTGGCCAGGTGGGTGCATGTATCTTAGCAGACCCCTGATCACTTGCATTCCTCAGGAAGGCAGAGTCCTCAGAGCTGAAGCTCCTACACTCCCACCCAGGCTCTTGGCCTCCTCCTTTCTGGGTCATGCTCCTGTGGTGGATATAACTCAAAAGCACCACAAACCTGCAGCCAGCTCTGAATGGAAGATATCACCTACCAAACAGCACGTCCCTCCAAAAAGCACATCCCTGCCTGTGGTCTAGGCCTGTTCCAAGCACCAAACAAGCAGCCAGTGACATTTCCTCTGTTAGGGCCCTGCTCAACATCATCTACCAAGAACCAGCCTCCTTTGTAATCCTGGAGAAACCCACCACGGACCCTGGAGCTGCTGGTGCCCCATGGCTCTGTGACAGCCAGCACTGAGGAGTGTGATGCTGTGACCTCCCAATGGAGCCCAGCTCATCAACCCCTTCCCCTCAATCAGCTGGGGGTTACAGTCACAAATAGTCTTGGGACAGCTGTGTAGCCTGCAGTCCAAGTTCTAACACCCTTGGAGAAGCACTCAGTGAAGTACAGACACCTTTAACTGTGACTGACACCGGCTGTTGTCAACACTGAACAAGTGAATAAACATGCAAAGGAGAGGACAGGGAGGTACGGTCCACAGCTGAGGCTAAATAGATATTTAATATTCCTAAACTTCGTAAAGTTGATTTGCTTCAGAGAAGCAGAACAGGGGATATAAAGTCCATGTTCTCCCTACCCAAAACCACTTAACCAAAGCGATGCAAGGCCCACCTGGACACCACCCAGGACTGCAATCACAAAGACCTATTTACTCGTAACAGAAACCAAACCAGGTTAGAGAAGAGCAAGAGGGTTGATCAGAGGTATAAAAAAAATTAACTGCACAAAGAGCTCTAAAGAACAGAGCAGACGAATGGAGAAGCAACGTGTAGGTGAGCAGATACAAACCAGGCGTTTAATGGTGAGGAGGATTTAAAAAAAACCCAAAACTTCCACAGAGCGTCTGAACAAGAGAACACTTAAACTGAAGAGCAACATATTTATAAACCAGTAAGAGCAGATATTTTTCTACATCAGGCATAATTAGCTGTCTTATGACAGAGCCAGCACAAAGAGCACAGCAGGGATCAGAAAGAGGTCGGGTGTTTATACAGAAAATACAGGGTGGTGAGAGCCTGGCCCAGGCTGCCCAGAGAGGTGGTGGCTGCCCCATCGCTGGCACCATTGCAGGTGAGGTTGGCCGGGGCTCTGAGCAACCTGCTCTAGTTGCAGATGTCCCTGCTCCCTGCAGGGGGGTTGGACCAGATGACCTTGAAAGGTCCCTTCCAACCCCAGCCCTTCCGTGATTCTATGAAAACAAGAACAGCCAGAGATATACTAGGCAAGACAGAACCAAGTCCACTGACCCTGTAGCCCACTGCTGAGACAGTTTGGAAGCCCATGTCCCACACACCCCACCACCCCCATGTCCATGGCTCCCTGTGCACCCACAGCATCTCTCTGACTCACTACCACCAGCTCCCCACAGAGCCCAACACCTCTTCCCACCGCAGTATTCCCAGCCACCCTCTTACTCCTAGTTGGCCAGAACATGGCAGGTCACATCATAGCTGTCATGGAGCTTGTGTAGGCTTGGTGGCCAGGACCACCAGGCTCGATGACCAGCCAACTGACTGCTTTTCTCACCCTCAGCTGCCATATCTCAAGCAACTTGGCCTCGAAACCTTCACATATGGGACAAATTTGGTTGAAAATGTTTAAGTGGCTTGAAAGTGAATATGAAACAATCAGAAGAGAAGAGAAACAACAACTGCTGATGTCCACCTGCCTCAGGAGAACAGTCTAGGAATAAGGACCATGGATCTTCCTGCATGAGAGCAGGAGCTAGACAAGGAGCACTGGGCTCTCTTGAGGGCCAGCTCTTCTGTGGGTCAATGTGTCACCACAGCCCTTCCAGGAGCCCCCAGCATTAGCTAAGCAGAGACTAATGACCATATGAGGACAGGACCTTGCTTAGATCTACGAGATAAATTACCCAAGCCCATGGCGGGGAAGCGTTACTCGTGTGTCCCACTGACCTGAGAAGGCACAGGACCACGTCCTGTCACCTGCTGGCCACAGGCCTGGCCGTGCAGTTATACATATCGTAAGCAACAAAAACCCCACTTCTTCCAAACAAATTTGTTTTTCTTCCAAACAAATTTTTTTCACGTCGTGTGATATTTTAGTTTTATTCAGTCCAGTTTCTTTTATGCTTCATGAGCAATTCTTCTCTTTTTCCTCTTCTGTGACTCATTTTTCAAAGTTTCCAGCAACAAGAAGAAATAATTTATCCGTGTCTCAAGAAGCTCTCATTATTCCTGAAAAATCCTTTGACTTCCAAATGCTGACCGCCTGACAAACAGCACAGACGCACAGCTCAACAACTCAGCCACCCAATTAGGAGACCTTGCACTTGGTTCCCAAATGAGGCATCGCTGAAGTCACTCCAGGGCGCATGTCCAGGACTGTCACGTTCACGACAGAGCACCTTTGGTGAAGCCACGGCATAGGAGATGCACGGGAACGTAGCACAGCGGATGGGGACAGCTCTGCGCAGCTCTCTGCCACCACTCCCCTCCAGCACACGGGTGAGAAACGAGGACTCCTCCTCTCCAAAGGGCTGGTAGGATCCACACTCGTGTCCAGTTGCCTCCAAGGAACTTAGGGCTGCAGGGAACTGGAACTGCCTTCATCTGCTCTCACAGTCCGTCTCTTGGCAAACTCACGATGTTGGGGTTAAAGACGGGGTTTTTAACACATTTCAGAGTTAAAGAGTTCCTCAGATCAAACGCAAGAGTGGTCACCATCCAAGGGCTACGAGAACTGAGCGTGAAGCACCACCAGCTCAGAAGACAACAGGCTCTCGATGACTCCCAGCTTTGCCCGGTACCATGGAGGACGCTCTGGCGTCAGTGCCCACAGGACAGAGTGGCTCAAGCTGAAGAGACCGTGGAGACGATGAGCACCAGGAGATGCTCTGCAGCCTCAGGTGGGGCACTGCTCTGAGGCAGCCAACCCTGGCCGGAGCCAGCAGAGCCTGGTGTCCCTGCTCGGTGGATCACTAAAATCAGGCTAGCAGGCAGCACTCGTGACGGAGCGACTTCATTTGTTAGGAACGGCAAAAGCAGTCCCCGTTTCCCAAACGAGGACCTGGTCACAGCGCCTTTGACGTCTCACAGTCAGATCACAGCAGCCTGCTGTGTCTAAAGGCACACCAAAAAATGATCAAACCAGCCATGAACACTTATTTCAGACATTAGAAATGATGAAGCCTGAAGTCTGGAAGGTTCTGGAGCAGCCTCCCCACCAGAGCAGCAGGAGGGAAGCATCAGTGGTCTTACAGGTGGAGCATGGTCGGTTTACAGGTGATTGCAAAGCCGTGCAGGGCCAAGGACTCAACTTGCTGACCACGAGACTGCTTCTCCACCTCCACTCTTCCAGCGCTGGGAACGAGACCCAGGCAGGAGCAGCAGTCTGGGGAGGGGGCAGCTGTTTGTCCCCCCTGTGCTCCAGATCACCACGGACACAGAGGGTGAGGTTTAAAGCCTTGGCTTAACCTCATGGCTCCATCTCCAGCCACAGCAGAGCCGCCTTCCCAGGGGGGTCCTGCAGCCTGGTGACCTGGGGGTCAGCAGCCTCTCCTGAACCCTCCTGGCTGGGTAAAGAAAGTCCAGAGGAAATGAGCTGGCTGGTCATCAAACAGAAACTGCAAAACCTTCCGCTGTATCCTCTGAGCAGCAACAACTCCATTCACAATTACAATAATCCCCTCTATCTAAACGACCTCTGGCACGACCGAGGACTGCTACAATAATAATTCAACAAAGCCACAGCCAGAGCCAACAGAAATTCAGCATCCCATTTCTCTTGTGGAGGGTTCGCTCAGACGCTGCAGCGGGGAACGTCGGAGAGGACCCACGCTAACTGCTGCTCGAGAAGAATTCCTCCTCGTGCAAAGAAGCGAGGCTCCCAAACCAGCATGTCCGCAGCCTTCCTAACTCCTCCCTAGTCTCTCGGCTGGAGACTCAGTCCTCACCGCACCCCTGAACCGTTTCTCCCCATGACCTTGGGATTTCAGTGGTGGTGACTACTGGTTCTCCCTTGGCTTGGGGCACTCACATCTCATTTCATTTCTCATTATCAGTAACAAGCAGATCAAGGACAGACTCTCCTCTGCTTGAATTCTTCAGCTATCTGACAAACGAAGTGACTGTATTGATTATTGCCTTTCGCCATCCAGCAGCCACCAGAACGTTACAGTCACAGGCAAGACGAACATCCTTCACTCTCACCGTGCTCCTGAAACCCAACCAGCTCCTCCTGAAAAGCTCTGAGGAAATCCACCACACAACGCAAGGCTCGGAGCATGTCTCACCCACCAAATCCAGTATGGAGACCCCTCCTTACCATCAGCGTTCAGAAGAACCTTCACAGGAGCCCATTTGCTCCCAACAAGGAAGGCCGCCTCCAAACAGAACCCTGAGTGGATGTCCGAGGACGCTCAGCGCTCTCTCACAACAGCACACCAACAAGCAGCGTTTGCTTCACAACACGGTCACACTTCGAAGAGGGCCACACACCAGCCCCTGCACGGCCTACACACTGAGTACAGCGGCACTCGCGTTACTGCACCTCAAGCTCTTCTCCATCTTCTCTGCAATTCTCCAGGTGGAAACTGCCAGATGTTTTGCCACTCTCCTCTTTGACAGCAACTGCTCGCAGCCCCCGTCATCTGAAATCACGGCGTGGAAGGGATGGCTGTCAAGTCCTTTCACTGACACAGCTCAAGATGAGACACCGGCCCCATCACGGCTTCCACGCCAGCAATCTCCTGTCCCCAGCCTCTGCCTGCTCAACGCTGCCCATCCTGGGGAGGTCCCCTCCCGCAGCACGCTCCTGCCTGCGGACAGGCAGCTCCTCACTCAGACTTGCATCTCCAGACAGGTTTCTCCCTCAGCATCGCTCTGAGAGCCCCCTCCGTGCAGGGGCACATCTCCCCAAACGCAGCTCATCTCAACAGGCAACTGCCTCCAGCAATTCTTTGACAACACTCTCCAGATCAGCTCCCACCCTTTCCCAGTCAGCTCTTCTGCTCATACCCACCACGCTTCAACACTTCCTTCAACTGCCACCCTCTCCCTCCGGGACCCTCCACCCCCAACACCCCAACACTTTGACTCCTGGGCGGCTCAATCCGTCCCCACCCAGCTAGTACATCCTTCAGCACCCTGATCTGAAGTCTCCAGGCTGCCCATGGCCAAACCCCGCTCTGCCAACACCTCTCCCTACCACTGCCCGTCTGTGGACACCCTGCACCCCTGTGAGCTCAGCGCTGAAGCCCAGCACCAGCTCAGCCAGGGACCTGCACTTACGCCAGCTCCTATTTCCCGTGAGCCAGGCGCAAGAGAGTTCTTCCCACCAGCTGAAGATCACCCCGTGTTTCCAGAGGAGTCACGAGTCCACCCAACATGACGAAGCACCTGCCGCAGCAGCTCCACTCAGGCTGCTGGTTCCCATTTATCCCACCGCTCTACCTGTCTGCAGCTCCAGGGCACCATCCAACAACTGCCAATATCCCCATCCTTGCAGAAATTCATCAGCATCTCCAAAGCAGTAAATAACCCAACGCTGCCCATCCACACTGCCTGGAGATCTTTCATAAGAGAGCCACTGGAGTGATTCTCTTTTAACTCTTACGGAGCCTTCTCCACCACACGTGAAGGAAGCCAGCCGAGAGTGCCTCCAGCTCCGAGGAGCCCATCCCCGTCCGCTCATCCTCCCCATGGTACTTCCCACAACTTGCCTTTTCTCTGGAGATCACATGAAGAAGACACGCAAATGATCACAGGTGAATACGTGAACCAAGGATTCTGCTGCAACTACTAAGAACGGCATCAGGACCACCTACTCAACGTGAATGCATGAGGTGATGCTGACGGGTGTGACCGAAAACACTGGGTAAGTGGGTGAGGAGATGGGAACAGCCCTTCAGACCCCAAAGCCCTGTCCATCTGTTGATTCCTTCCAGCCTCATGGAGACAGACAGGGACGTCCCCGCCACCGTAGCCCCACACATCCAACACCCGTTAACTCCAACCGCCCCGCTGCTGGAAGCCTCACCATCTGGCACATCAGCCGAGTCACGGGCACCTCGCGTCTACCTCCTTCTCCTCCACTCAGGGGACAAAAATGCTTCGGTGGGGGCACCAGCAGGTCCACTGGGACTGCCACCTCCACAGGGAGGCTTTCAGCATCCGCAGCACAGGACTTGCGAGGACTAACGTGCTTCAGAAGCAGCAGTTCAGAGGGTGGAACAGCAGAAGCCCTGTCTCCCCCTCCCAGGCTCAGATCCACATTACAGCTAACGCAACTAGTCAGCCGAGCGACTGCTCCAGCCCGCGTCTTGAGAGGCATCAGCAAAAAAGTGGAGGCAGGAAGCTGAAACAAAAACCCTTCAACTTTCTGTGGAAAACTATGGAATTAGCCCGCTGGCAGAGGAAGCCTCTTCTCATCCCTGTCTGCCAGAAGCTGATTTACAACCTACCGCAGGGTCCACACGTCTTTCGAGAACTCTGCCCAGCATAATGGGCAATGCTATTATCCCTCTAAGTCGCTCATCTCCCCACGAGCTCCGCATCCCTGTGGCTCCTCAGGACCCGTGGTTGGGAGCTTGGTTTAGGAAGCGCTTCCGTGCCCACCTCCCCCTCGCTGCCGGCGCCAAGCAAGAGGTGGGCTGGCAACTGGGAGCCTTGCAGAGCACGGCACGAGGCAGGAGTGGCTCACCGGGCACATAGTCAACACTGGGCTGGGGAGAAGAGGGTTCAGAGAGGTGCCCGCTTCTCCCAGGGGTCCCAGCAGAGCAGGGTGCCCACAGCCCTGTGTCGCAGGGTGGAACCGATGGCCCAGGGCCAGACTGTAGGACCAGAGCCCCAGGGCCACACCAAGAGCCATGGCCCCACAGCTAGGGCTTGACCAGGTAGCCCCAGGGCTTGACCAGCACCCCGCGGCCCTACACACCCCTAGGGCTGGACCAGCACTCCATGGTCCCACATCGCCAGGGCTGGATGAGCACTCCATGGTCCCACATCACCAGGGCTGGATGAGCACTCCATGGTCCTACATCACCAGGGTTTGACCAGCACTCCATGGTCCTACATTGCCAGGGTTTGACCACCGCCCCATGGTCCTACACCGCCAGGGTCTGACCAGCACCCAGGACCTGACCAACACCCCATGGCCTGACTGAGGTACCTGCACCCAACACTGGCCTGAGGCTGTCAGCCCTGTGCCCCCAGGCCCTGACTATGGAACCCAGGTCTGGAGCTGACCGGGGACCCCTGGGCTCTGCCACCCCACCACCGCACTGGGGCTCTGTGGCCCCACAGCCAGACTCGGCCCCCCACAGACAGGGCGGGCAGTGCTGCTGGCCCCCAGCCCATGGGCAGAGCAGGACCCCGGGACTGGAGCAGGACCCCCAGCTGGGAGCTGCCAAGCTGGGCCAGGACGCCTGGGCCACAGCAGGACCCCCGGGCTGGAGAGGGACCACGGGGCCAGCATGGGACCCTGCAGCCAGAGTGGGACCCCCAGGGCTGGAGTGGGACACCCGGGTGGGAGCTGCCAGGCTGGAGTGGGACCCCGGGGCCGGAGCAGGACCCCCGGGGTGGACCAGGACCCCCGGGTCAGAGCCGCCAGGCTGGACCAGGACCCCCGGGCCGGAGCCCGCCGCAGCGGCGCGGCCCCCCCGGCCC
>VZZY01016501.1:154514-196630 GCA_013400335.1 Eurystomus gularis
CTCCCCCCACAGACCCCCTGCGCTGGGGTGGGGGTGCTGCGGGCAGAGCTGTCCCGGACCCCCGTGGCTGTAACCCGGGGGGGCACGGCCCCTCAGGAAGGACGGTGACCCCCGGCCACGGACACCACCGAAGAGCCGGGCACGGTGCCCCTGCGCCAGAACGACCAGCCCGGGCAGAGAGGCACCAGCCACCCAGAGCCTCTCACCGAACCCTCCACTGCCAGCCCGAAGCCTGAGGAGAAGACCCGGTCACCCCGGGACGTCCCCGCCACCCCGCGATGTGCTGGTACCACCCGGAGCTGCCTCAGCGGCGGTTCCTCGTGGGCAACAGCCCCGAGGGGGAACGAACACCCCCTCTGCTCACAGCACCCCGCGGGTCACCACCAGCTTGGGCCTCTGCAAGGCCCCTTTGTGTTGTTGGAACTAGTGACCAGAAGCTGTCGGGCACGGCCGACGCCTCCAGGAACACGGGCACCGCCGCCATGTGCTCACCACGGTGGGGACATACGTGGGGCTCTGCGGCGGTGGGGACACGTGTTGGGCTCTGCGTGGGGGTGCATGCGCGAGCAGGCAGCCAGGGTGGCATTGCCGCCACACAGGAGCCAGGACCTCCTCCAACACTGTGGCCAGCAACGGGTGCCCACATGGACCCCAGCCGGCCATTTCACCTCTCCAAGCTGCTGAGCACAAGCACACCCGGCCTGTGCTGTGGCACCAAGGGTGGTCGCCAACAATGGTGCTGCTGATGTGCAGCTGCCCAACCACCATGGAACCAACAGCTCAAAACCACAGAGTTGTCTAGATTGGAAAAGACCTTTAAGATCGAGTCCAGTCATGACCCTAACACTGACAAGTCCTCAACTAAACCATATCCTTAAGCACTACGTCTATAGCTTACTACCTCCACTACTGGTCATGGAATCACAGAATTGTTCTGGTTGGAAAAGCCTTGAAGGTCCCCAAGTCCAACCATTCTCCCAGCACTGCCAGGGCACCACTAACCCATGTCCCTCAGCACCACATCTCCATGGCTTGGAAACCCCTCCAGGGATGGGGACTCCACCACTGCCCTGCCCAGCCTGGCACAGCCCTTCACAGCCCTTCCCACCAAGACATTGCTCCTCAGCTCCAACTGAAACCTCCCCTGGGGCAACTTGAGGCCAGTTCCTCTTGTCCTGTCACTTGTTCCTTGGGAGAAGAGCCCGACCCCACCTGGCTCCAACCTCCTGTCAGGGACTTGTCCAGAGCCAGAAGGTCTCCCCTGAGCCTCCTTTGCTCCAGGCTCAACATCCCCAGCTCCCTCAGCCGCTCCTCACCACACCTGTGCTCTAGACCCTTCCCTAGCTTCGTTGCCCATCGTTGGACACGCTCCAGCCCCTCTGGCAGGACTGCGGCAGTTTTATGCACCGTTGCCTGGGCATTTTCCCAGCAACAGTCGCATCATCCTTCACATGATGTTTGACAACACCACTCCCGGACCAAGAGCTGGTCCTTGCACAAGTGACATGGAGATCAAACCAACCGCCCAAGGTCTCCACGGCACCTCTTGCCCGGGGAAGCATTAATCACACGCATTGCAATCCAGCTCGGATCTGCCATATTGATTTTGCAGCACACTCATTTTTTAATCGTTAGGGAGTTATTAAGTCAAAACGTCTCAGAATCCTCCGTCTATTATATCTGAGGTCCATTCATAACAAGTTTTGCAGTAATTTCAGAGAATGCCACCATCTTTGTTTGGGCTCTTTTGGCAGGCTCAATTTCAATTACAGGATGTTAATTAATTTAATCATATTTCATGTTAATGCCCGCTTGATAGAGACCTGTGTCAGCCACGCAGCTGCTCTAGGCTCTGCTGCAGGAACATTTCTACCTGGATCCCCCACTGGAAAAATGTGAGAAAAACTGCCTGGAACGGGATTTTTTATGTTTTTCTATCCGTCACGAGCGGAGCGCCTCTTGGCACGTTTCCAGGTGAGCTGACAACGTGTTTCTTCACCTGCTTTATCACCCGGCGCCGAAGACACCTTGAGGCCGAGGGGGCGGGTTCCACTCTTGGCATTGCCTCGTTAAGCTGTAGCTCCTCACCGCTGGATCCACGGCTGGCTCCTGAACGGCAGCCAGGACGCCTCGTACGGTACGAATAAAACACACGCCATCGCGGCGGCGTTTGTGAGGCAGCTGAGGAGCTTCTCACCATCCCCAGCGTCTCATCGTGATTTTACCGCACGTCCTCCTCCTCCTCCTCCGTGACAGACGAAGGTTGGACATCGTGGCCAAGACTCCTGGGCACCAGGAGACCCTCCCCACGGGGCTGCGAAGAGGGAGCAGCTCAAACAAAACGGAGTTGCTGCGGAAGAGCCGCAGCTGCCCTTTCTTCTTCTGCAGAGGTCCTGCCCTTGGGGATCGCAGGGCTTCTCTCGCCATGGTGGATGTTTATCTGGAACTTGTCCACCTGAACTGTGCGTTGGGTTTCACCGCAGTAGCCACAGAACGACATCGGGTAAATCAGCCCAGCAGTAGGTATCCTTCAACTACAGCATGTCTGGTCGGAATGAGCCTCAATAGCAGATGGTGGACTCGTCCTCCTAACGTCACCTGCTGCCTCTGCAGCCAGCAACCTGCTCTGGAAGCCGGTGGGCTGAGATCAGATTTCTCTGAATGCTTCACCTGGAGCCAGGAGAGACTGAGCAGCCTGCACACGGAGCTGGACCTGCAGAGGGGCTGCACACACTCCAGGTGCTCAAATTTGGTTCTCCTCCAGGTAAACTGTTGCTCCAGAAACACTGTTGTAAGCCTACACATCAGCGTGAAAACCTGACGGCACACGTTGTACAAAATTCCTGAGGTCTCACACGGGCTCTGCTGGTCGAAAATAACTATTTGAGATGGATTTGATGTGTGGCTCCATGTCACCTGTTTCTTACAGATGTTTTAGCCCCTGGAAGCTTCCAGACTCAATAGTGCCTGGAGACGGTGATGGAGCCCTGACGATCTGACAGGGTACCTCCATCAGAAGCACTGTTGGGCCCCAGTATGGAAGAGCTTCCTCATGGGAGAGCTGGGGTTGTTCAGCCTGAGGAAGAGAAGGCTCTGGGGAGACCTTCTTGTGGCCCTTCAGCACTTAGAGGGGCCTGTCAGAAAGATGGGGACAGACTTTTTACAAAGGCATGTAGGACAAGGGGTTATGGTTTGAAACTGGAAGAGGGGAGATTTAGATTAGATGTTCTTCACTCTGAAGGTGGTGAGACATTGGCCCAGGCTGCCCAGGGAAGCTGTGGATGCTCCATCCCTGGAGGTGTTAAAGACCAGGTTGGACGGGGCTTTGAGCAACCTGGTCTAGTGGGAGGTGTCCCTGCCACGGCAGAGGGTTGGAACTAGATGGTCTTGAAGGTCCCTTCCAATCCAAACCATTCCATGATTCTATGATATGAGAGTGGACACCTACAGTAATCCCCTCACAAGCCACAGCCTTTTCTGAGGGAAAGCAGTTTTCCCTTCCACAAGCTGGTGGTAAGTCCAAATCACTGCAAGTCTGTTAACAGACCATAATAGTCCCCACAATTAGTGCAAGCACATCAAGCAGTCCCAAATACCCAGGACAGTTGCTTTAATTTTTATGTGCTCTCAAGGGGCTGATCAGAAGATAATCCCTTTTTGTCAGGTGAGTTCTGGTTGGAGGGTTCTCATTACAGGTTTAAACAACCCTGCTTGTCTTCCTCCTCCTCCTCCCTTCTTTGGGGAATTCCTGCCTCCCGCCAGCCCAGGGCAGAACTAGGCGGCTGAGGAGAAGGCTCGCTGGTTTTCAGAGAGTCCAGCCAATGGTCTACAGGCACTGCAGCATAGAATCATAGAATCATTGAGGTTGGAAAAGACCTCTAGGATCATCAAGTCCAACCTTCATCCCAACATCTCCCTGACCCCTAGACCGTGTCTCGAAGCTCCACATCTACTCGTTTTTTTAACACCTCCAGGGGTGGTGACTCCACCACTGCCCTGGGCAGCCTGTTCCACTGCCTGACCACTCTTTCAGTGAATAACTTCTTCCTAAAAGAAGGCCTCTGCTGCTACTGCTTGGACCAGGAAGATGGGACCAGGGGAAGTGTCTGATCCAAGCCAATGAGGCTGTGCCAGAGCTGGGGGAATCACTCGAGCTTTGTCTGGCCGCGTTTCTGCGTATCCAGGAGGCAGTGAACATCCTGAGGTGTCCTGCACGTTATCATGAATGTGTCAATCACAGATCCTGATTTTTTTCCCCCTGAGAGCCAAATATCAGATTTTTCATTGCTTTAGGATACAGATAAGTTTTTGGATGGGGGAACTTCCTGCCGTTTCAAAACATGCTACAAGCTGAACCCTTCAGGAGTGAAACGTATCTGGCAGCTTTGCAGCGAACCTGGTAGCCCTTCCTCGTAACCGTGTGACGGCTGCATCGCTCCTGCCCAGCAGGCCCCGATCCCAAAGCAGCTTCTGCTTTTGCCCGTTTTCAGTCTTTTTCACGGAGCTGTCTCTGGTGCTGGAGTTGTCCTTCCCTTCAGCCCTGGAAGGAAGCATCTGGAAACCACTCCTCTTGCCCTGAGAACATCTACGCGCCCTCACACACACCCCTCTGCACCCACGGAGGACCTGGAGACAACTTCTCTGTAGGAACCTTCCTGGAGACACCTGTGCCCGAAGCTTGGTGGGAAGAAGCACACGATGCGTGCCCTGCCGTGGGGCTTTGCCCAGCAGTGAGAGCTGTTGGGACCTCCTCTGCAAGGTCCACCCGTCGCTGTTCAGGTAAGAGAGATCTTGCCATCAATTTGCCAGATTTTTGCTGCTCAAGGTGTATTATAAAGAAGTCCACCAGGTGCTATAACCTGGTGCCATCAGACAGAATTTGAGTGACAACTAGACGCTGCTTCTCGATTATGGCACTTACTATGTGTCCTTTGGAAGAAATGCTTTTGCTGTGCTGGAGTTTCAAATTGTTACTACAAGCGTGGCTGACAGATACAGAAATAGACTGGGGGTGATGGAAACGGTTTCAGCTCCAGCAAGAAAATAGCAGCTTTGTCACTTCTGAAACTTTCCCAGATTCACAGAATCCAACAGAATGGTTGAGGCTGGCAGGAACCTCCAGAGATCATCCTGTCCAACCCCCTGCTCAATCAGGGACACCTGCAGCTGGTTGCCCAAGACCATGTCCAGATGGATTTTTAACATCTCCAAGGATGGAGACTCCACCACCTCTCTGGGTAAGCTGTGCCTGTGCTCAGTCACCCTCACAGTGGGAAAAGTGTATCCTGATGTTCAGAGGGAACCTCCTGTGTCTCAGTTTGTGCCCATCACCTCTGGTCCTGTCACCGGGCACCTCTGGAAGGAGCCTGGTTCTGTCTTCTTTGCACTCTTCCTTCAGATATTGTACACATTGGTGAGACCCCTCTGAGCCTTCTCTGGGCTCGGCTAAAGAGTCCCAGCCCTCTCAGCCTTTCCTCACAGGAGAGATGCTCCAGACCCTTCATCACCTTCATGGCCCTTCACTGGACTCTCTCCAGTATGTCCATCCCTCTCTTGTCCTGGGGAGCCCTGCACTGGACCCAGTGGTCCAGGTTTGACCTCACCAGTGGTGAGCAGAGGGGACAGGTCACCTGCCTCAACCTACTGGAGATGCTTTGCTGATGCAGCCCAGGACACCATTCACCTTCTTTGCAGTAAGGGCACGGTGCTGGCTCACGTTCAACTTGGTGTCAGCCAGGACCTTCTCTGCAAAGCTGTTTCCCAGCTGGGTGTCCTCCAGCATGTATTTGGGGTCAGCGGGAATTCCCCTTGCTTGCAATGAGCTATTTTGGGAGTGATCTTGAATTCAGAAATTGGAGAAACCCTCAGAGATGCTCTGCCCGGGGTATCACCTGGGTCACACCTGGTAGAACAACCAAAAGACACAGGTTCTGCGCCAAATTCAGGGGGCTGTTTCTGATGCAGAGAGCTTCACGCCTCACCACGGGCTCCCTCCAGCCACAGCAGCAGGGCAGGACCCTCGACCCCCAAGCTGGGCACGAGGCAGGACCTGGGCTGACATCCCGGGGCCAACTGCCAGGCCTCTGGCACTAAATCAGTGTGTTCCTTCCTGCTCCAGAGCTCAGCTCATTTCACTTCGCTGCGGAGAAACTCCTGGTCTCAGATCATCTCTGCCCAACCAAATGAGATCAGCAGAGTCACCTGCCAGCGAGAGCCAATTAGTGCAGATTCAGTGTTCGGGAGAAGGGAGGCAACGGGAGAACGAGAGCCGCTCGCCTTCCCTGCTCCTCCTCAGACAGCTGCCAGACCAGCACTCCTGCTAATTAGCACGGGGGCCTGAGCAACGATGCGAGGCAGGAGCTACAGAGCCTTCGGTCAGATCGTGGCATAGAATCGAGGAATCACAGAATCATTTTGGTTGGAAGAGACCTTTAAGATCATGAAGTCCAACAATTCCCCCAGCACTGCCCGGGCACCACTAACCCCTGGCCCTCAGCACCACATCTCCACAGCTTGGAAACCCCTCCAGGGATGGGGACTCCACCACTGCCCTGCCCAGCCTGGCACAGCCCTTCACAGCCCTTCCCACCAAGACATTGTTCCTCAGCTCCAACCTCAACCTCCCCTGGTGCAACCTGAGGCTGGTTCCTGTTGTCCCAGTGCTTGTTCCTTGGGAGAAGAGCCCGACCCCACCTGGCTCCAACCTCCTCCCAGGGACTTGTCCAGAGCCAGAAGGTCTCCCCTGAGCCTCCTTTTCTCCAGACTCAGCACCCCCAGGTCCCTCAGCTGCTCCTCACCACACTCCTGCTCTAGACCCTTCCCCAGCTTTGTTGCTCTTCTTTGGACATGCTCCAGCATTTGCTGTGCCAGGAGGATGGAGCACCATGCTGCACTGCACCAGCAAAATGTGGTGTGGGCTGATGGCAGCCAAGCAGCCACCAACTGAATATGAAAATCCTCAGAAGAGGAGCACGCAGCCAAGCAGCACTGGCAATTGTGACCTACAAGATGCTTGAAAACCTGGCATGAGAGTCCACTGCCAAGGACACACTGACAATGGCTGCAAGATGTGGCATCACGGTAATGATTTGGGGTGCATGAAGAAGAGTGTGGGCAGCAGGTCAGGGAGGTTCTCCTCCCCCTCTGCTCTGCCGCAGTGAGGCCACCTCTGGAGCACTGGGTCCAGTGCTGGGATCCCCAGGTCAAGAGAGACAAGGAGCTACCAGAGAGAGTCCAGCAGAGGCTGCGGAGATGCTGAGGGGTCTGGAGCATCTCTGTGCCCAGGAAAGGCTGAGAGCCCTGGGGCTGCTGAGCTGCACAAGAGAAGCCTCAGAGGGGATCTGATCAATGCTGAGCAAGAGCTCAAGGGCCCATGGGGGGCAAGAGGATGGGGCCAGACTCTTGTCAGTGGTGCCCAGTGCCAGGACAAGGGGCAACGGGCACCAAGTGGAAGCCAGGAGGTTCCATGGGAGCAGGAGGAGAAAGTTCTTTGGTGTGAGGGTGTGGGAGCCTGGCCCAGGCTGCCCAGAGAGGTTGTGGAGTCTCCTTCTCTGGAGAGCTTCCAAAGGTGCCTGGACACAATCCTGGGCCCCCTGCTCTGGGTGACCAGCTGATGTCCAGAGGTTCCTTCCAACTCCCATGATGCTGGGATTTGGTGATCAGTCTGCATGTTGAAGTACCTCCCCTGAAGAATCAACACCTCTGCCTGGCTGTGGCTACAGCCCTACAAATGCGTCTGGAGAAGATGGAGCAGAACCGGAGACCCGAGAGAGACAATTAATTAAAAGGTTTTGTCTCCCTTTACGTAATCATGGATACTGATCCACTCTCTAACGCTCTGTGTGCATCCCAGCCAGGGGAGCATCCCCCGTGGTAGCTGGATTTGTGCCTGTCCACCCTGACAGCTGAAAGTGTTTTATATTGCTGGGGAGCTCCACCAGATCTTACAGAGTCCTGCTGAAAAGACAACATGTAGTTTTATCAGGTGACAAAGAGGATAACGGGAATTCTGAAAATTATTCCTCTCGTCCTGCTGATCTTGCAAGATCACAGTCCTCAGGAATTTGGACGACGTGTCTCTTAAGCCCAGCAAATGTGGGAACAGCAACTGCCCTGAATTAACAAGGCCCTCACGCTCTGGCTGATACTCTTCACACAGCTGAGAGAAAGCCCCGTTCTGCTAAAGGCGCATGACAAGGAGGGTCTGCAGGAGGATGACCAAACCCCGCACCTCACCGGAGGATGGAGGCAAAGGTCCAGGTGGACTCTCGCAAGCTGCTGCTGACCAAGCCAAGCTATTTTAAAAATGTTGTTCTATGAAAATAAAGAAAAAGAAGAATCTTTTCAGCGGCAGCTCCTGGTCAGTGTTACCCAGGAGGTGATTAGTCCGTTCCTCCCTACTTGAGGAACCACGAACCTTGCAATGCCAGAAGGTCTGTGGCTTTGCAGGTCCTAGAGGTGGGGGAACCCATGCCATGCAGAAGGCAGGAGCTACTATGTCAAGAAGGAAATCAATTGCAAAGCCTGACTATGAAACCTTTAACACTTTGGTTGCTAAGTCCTCGTGCATGTCTCAGTCAAAACCCAGTGTCCTACAGATGGGGTTCAGCATCTGCTCTGCGCAACTGCTTTTGGGGTCCATGTTCTGTTCCTCATAAACAAATGGTCACATCACCACCTCCCTGTACATGGCCAGCCACTGGGCAGATCTAGAGGTCTAGAAGGACCTTTTCTAGAAGGTCCTCCCCAGGTGCCCAGGCAGCTTCACAGAGCACCACGACAGAGACTGCAATAGATCTGGTTACTCCAGCACAACTGCTAAACCACGGCTGACTCCACAACCCACAGCGTGACACCTTCTGCCTTCACTGAAGTTACCTTGGAAAAACTGTTTAGATGGCACAAGCATCTGGAGCAAGAACCCTCTACCCTCTGCTCCCACCTTCACAGGCCCGCTCATGTGCTGCATCAGGAGCCTGGACACCTCGGTGGGCATCTAGATCCCATTTGTTTTGCCATGAGCTTCAAATCCGGTGCCACAGTCGCGGCTGTTGCAGGGCCTCCGAACTTCTGAGCTGCTGCCTCTGAACATGCCAGACACTATGGACAGAGAACTTTCAAAACCCACCCCAGTGCATCCAGAACACTGCGATATGCATGTGCACGCACCAGCAATCAGCTGCGGATTTCACAGAATCACAGAATACCAGGTGTTGGAAGAGACCTCTGGAGACCATCCTGTCCAACCGCCCTGCCAAAGCAGGTTCACCAGGGCAGGTTACACAGGAACATGTCCAGGCAGGTTTTGAAAGTCTCCAGAGAAGGAGACTCCACAACGCCTCTGGGTAGCCTGGGCCAGGCTCTGTCAGCCTCACAGAATCACAGAATTACAGAATGTTAGGGATTGGAAGGGACGTCGAAAGATCATCTAGTCCAATCCCCCCACCGGAGCAGGATCTCCTAGATCAGGCCACACAGGAACGTGTCCAGGCAAGTTTTAAACATCTCCAGAGAAGGAGACTCCACAACCTCTCTGGGCAGCCTGTTCCAGTGCTCTGTCACCCTCACCGTGAAGAAGGTTCTTCTCATATTTATGCGGAACCTCCTATGTTCCAGCTTGCACTCGTTGCCCCTTGTCCTATCATTGGGTGTCACTGAGAGGAGCCTGGCTCCATCCTCCTAACACTCACCCTTTACGTATTTATAAACATTAACGAGGTCACCCCTCAGTCTCCTCTTCTCCAAGCTAAAGAGACCCAGCTCCCTCAGCCTTTCCTCATAAGGGAGATGTTCCACTCCCTTCATCATCTTTGTGGCTCAGCGCTGGACTCTCTCAAGCAGTTCCGTGTCCTTCTTGAAATGAGGGGCCCAGAACTGGACACAATATTCCAGATGCGGTCTCACCAGGGCAGAGAGGGAGGAGAACATCTCTCAACCTACTAACCACACCCCTTCTAATACACCCCAGGATGCCATTGGCCCTCTTGGCCACAAGGGCACATTGCTGGCTCATGGTCATCCTGCTGTCCACCAGGACCCCCAGGTCCCTTTCCCCTACGCTACTCTCCAACAGGTCAGTCCCCAACTTAGACTGGTACATGGGGTTGTTCTTGCCCAGATGCAAGACTCTACACTTGCCCTTGTTGTATTTCATTAAATTTCTCCCCACTCAACTCTCCAGCCTGTCCAGGTCTCGATGGATGGTAGCACAGCCTTCTGGTGTGTCAGCCACTCCTCCCAGCTTTGTGTCCTCGGCAAACTTGCTGACAGTGCACTCTGTTCCCTCATCCAAGTCCTTGATGAATATATTGACCAGCACAGGTCCCAGTACCGACCCTTGAGGGACACCACTCGATACAGGCCAACACCTGGCCTGTATGTTTGCTTCACGGTTTGCTTCACGTTCAGGTGGAACCTCCTGGGTTCCACTTGGTGCCCGTTGCCCCTTGTCCTGGCGCTGGGCACCACTGACAAGAGTCTGGCCCCGTCCTCTTGCCCCCCATGGGCCCTTGAGCTCTTGATGAGCATTGATCAGATCCCCTCTGAGGCTTCTCTTCTGCAGCTCAGCAGCTCCAGGGCTCTCAGCCGTTCCTGGGTACAGAGATGCTCCAGTCATGGCTGAGGAAGACTATTAATAACTGAAATTTCCCTGGAACTCAAATTAATCTCCAGTTTTGTTCCCTTGGAAGGAAGGATGTGTCTGTGTCAGATGCCAAATCAAGGGGATTCTTTGTGTAGGAAGTGTGATTGATTCCCATTTACTCCGCATCTGTATTTCTGCAGGAAGGGAGCGTGCGTGAGTCACCCGCCTGGGCAGAGCGCTGGTGGTGACGCCTCTGGCAGCCAGCCACCTGGGGAGGAGCACACTGCCGACCCTGCTGCCAGAAATATTTTGCCAGCACCAAGCCTGATTCAGGATCCACCAGTGACACAGTCCCTGCAGATGTGGTGGCATCAGGCAGATGCCTCGGTCCAGAGCTCACCATAGCCCCAGGGTGATCTTCACACAGGACCCAACTTCAGCCCCAGCTGCGGCATTCGCCTCGTGCTCCAAACGTTTTCTGGATCAGAAGCTTCAGCTTCTGGCAAAATGATGCAAAGACAAGTCTTGCCGACAGAGGTGGCTGCAGCGGGTGGAAATGGGACCCAGTCACATTGGAAATGGACCCGCTGGGTTGTCCCTCATCTCTCAGTGCTCAGAGCAGCAGACCGTGCAGGCTGTGCCAGGCTGGGCAGGGCAGTGGTGGAGTCCCCATCCCTGGAGGGGTTTCCAAGCTGTGGAGATGTGGTGCTGAGGGACCTGGTTTAGTGGTGCCCTGGCAGTGCTGGGGGAACCGTTGGACTCCATGATCTCAAAGGTCTCTTCCAACCAGCACAATTCTACAATCCTACGACTCTGTGACTGCAAACGGTGTAAACACGAAGTGCGGTGCTCTGGGCCGTGAGCGCTCGCTCCCCATGCAGACGGGGTGCCGGGAGCCCTGTGCAGCTCCCAGGGAGGAGCATCCACCGCGGTGCAAACCAGCTTCTGTGCTGCCAAGTCGCTCCTCAGCTTGTCTAGCACTAACTTCGTCTCTCAGACGAGCCGCTTGATTAGAGCTGTCGAAGTCACGCGGGGTGAGTTTATTAAGGAGCGCTCTACAGCTGCTCTTAATATCTCTGAGTCTGGGAAGTCTAACCCCAAAACCTATGCCATAAGGACGGCTGACGACAAGCTGTGCACAGGATTTGTGGCTCTGCTCGGAGGTGTGAAAGGCATGGAATATGAGCACGCAAATGTGCAAAAGCAAAGACAATGTGACAGCTGAAAAAAGTGAACCCCTGCAGAGGTCTAAGGTGCTTGAGTAAGCAGTTGAGGCCCATCACTGAACCTGCAAACAGATCTGGCTACGGTGGAGGCCCGGGCGTGGCCACAGAGTTAGGAGAGAAGAGCTGAGGTCCCACTGCATGGAGCCATCTCCCCTCTGACTTCAGTTGTGGTGCTTCTGAAGAGGGGAGCAAGTCTCATGGTAGAAAAGAATAAAGCTCTGGAAGGGAGAGATGCTGCCAGACACGGGAAATTTCAGTCAATCTGGTTATCAAGCGCAGAGATGACCACGCCTATGAAACACAAGTAGACCTTGTGGTGACTAATGTCCCACCTGCTAAGACTGGAGACCTCATGGATATCTGGATATGCCGGGAGGATCCTGTGTTTGAGGTCCCTGGGTCTGTGAAATGGGAGGGGGGTGGGAGAGAGCAGCTGGAGGCAACTTTCAGGGAGCTGAAGATGAAGACCTGCATGTTAATGTTTTCTGGAATACCCTCAGCACCATGCAGAAGCAGCTAGAGGAGCACGGAGGCAAACCCCACTGCATGACTGAGAAAATGGTGTAGAAAAGAAGGATGTGTACTGATGAGAAACTGGGGAGAGCTCTGGAAGTGGGATGCCCGTGTGGGAGAGGCACATGGAGGGAACGAGCTGCTGGGAATTAACATTAACACGGTTAAAAGGAGAGCTTTTCGCTGAAGGGATTGGAAAGCCGGCACATGCAGGAAAGCCCCTGCACGGGGATGACTCATGCTGTACGGGTGAAACCGTAGAGAGAAAGGACAGAAGCTGGCAAAAGTCAGATATAAACCATGAAGAGCAGTTGCACAAACAGAATGAATAAATAGAAACCCCAAACTAATGCAGATCTTCCTCTGCACACGGAATCATAGAATCATTTAGGTTGGAAAAGACCTCTAGGATCATCCAGTCCCACCTTCCTCCGACATCTCCCTGACCCCTAGACCATGTCTCGAAGCACCACATCTACTCATTTTTTTAACCCCTCCAGGGATGGGGACTCCACCACTGCCCTGGGCAGCCTGGGCCAGTGCCTGACCACAGGGGCTGGAAGCCCAAGAGATAAGAGGGGAGAACCAGAACGCCTAGTTTTAATAAAAATATTGATACAACAGACACGGTGGAAGCTCAGTGGAAGAAAGACACAGCAGGAGAGCGTAACACGAAGCAGTCGGGCCAGGCAGGGCAGGCACTGGCAGGGAACGAGCTGCGGCACGGCAAAGATGGCTGAGAGCTAAATCAGATTGATGGGTTCACCATCCCAACAAGGAACACACCTGCCATGGGCTGGTGCTCCAGGGGAGACATTCAAGGCTGGGAAAACCCTCCCAGCCAGCCAGCAGCGTGGGGATGTTGAGTATAACCTGCTGGAGACGGCCGGGGAACGGGATCCAGCAGTTGATTCTGCACAAATGGAGCAAACACCATGTTGGGGCACAACGGCAACGTCCAGCCCTTGGGCATGGCCGCGCAGGGAACTGGCCGCAGGAAAATACATGCCTGACCTCACACTGACCGCCGGGCATGCTTTGGCTCATAATCTTGTTAATTAAGAGTCATTATTTAACAGTGGCCCCAGTACAGCTGGGCTCGTGGTCTTGCTGAAGCAACGGAAGCCGATAATCAGCTGTTGTTGTGTTTGGTTCAAAACACAGGGACTTCAGAATTCATACAAATTAATTTTGGTAAAGAGAAACTAACAGGGACCGTTAAAAGTAAAGCCTTTGCTGGTGTCCTAGGGACTATTTCAAGACACCTTATTGGATGCTCAGACACATACGACCTGTCGAGAAGGGCTTCAGGAAGACCTAGAGGAAGCCAGAAAGACGACAGAGTAGCTGAATAACTAAGGTTATAAGAAGTACGGAGCGCCCGTCAGAAAGACAGTGTTGTATCTAAATGAGACAAACCAGCACGGATCACATGTTATCTCGTTAAGTGGAGGAAAAGGAAAAAAAAAAAGATTAAAATGGAATTGGAAGAATAACATGCAGAAAGCCAAAAACCGCGTAAGTCATTTTTCAGAAACACTGAGAAGATAAAACCTGTCGGGGACTTAAGGGATCAATTGATGACAAAGGTCTGAAAGAAGTGCTCGACGAGAATAAAGCCACAGTAGAAAAATGAAATGAGAATTGCCATCTATGCTTTCAGATGGGGCAGAGCTTGGTGACAGCCCCACACTGGATCTCTTCCTGCCCCGTGGGACATCAGAGACTCCTGGCAAGGATCAGCAGAGTGGCACATCAGCAACGGGGCGGCAAGAAACCACCAGGAGCTCAGATTTGAAGCAGCAGTTCCTCACATCTGCTCCTGGTGCCAGAACGTGGCAAATGGGCCAGCAATTTTTGGAAAAGGTGTCTGGGGGAGGAATGGCACACCATGAAACCAGCTGTCTCTGCTGGCTGAACGGAGAGGAGATTGAAAGATGAAGACTACTGGACAAACAGGACTTCCTGGGAAAAGTCACCTCGGCTTTGAGAATCTCTGTGCAGTTCTGGTCTCTTGCCTCCAACCGGCTGTTGCAGATCTGGAAGAGGCCAAGGAACTATGACTGGGATGAGCAAAGGTCTATGATGGCTTCTGCGTAAGGAGCAACCTGCTCTAGTTGCAGATGTCCCTGCTCACTGCAGGGGGGCTGCACTAGATGACCCTGAAAGGTCCCTTCCCACCCAAACCATTCTGTGATTCCACAATTCATAACCAAAGCATCCTCAGCCTAGGAGAAGAAAACTGGAGGGGCATGGGAGAGATTTCATGAAGCCTCTGAGAAGATCAGTAGGGATCTGCTGTTCACAGGGTCTCCCACTGGATGGTGTAAAACAAAGCAGGGAGAGGGCTGGCTGACACTAGAGAACAGGAGGAACTTAGATATGGGTAAGGAAGCTGCAAAATTGTCCATTGCCTGATGCTGTGGAAAGTTTCCATGGGTTTAAAAAAGGCACAGAACAAACTCAGGACAGAAACCTCTCCACCGAGAGCCATTAAGCACAGAAGATACCAAGCCTGACTCAAGAACTCAGAAGCTACCACCTGACTCAAGGTGCTCCTCCTGAAGAACTCTCCTTGCAGCTCCAAAAGTCACTTTTTACTTTCCAGTTCCACACTGTTGGATGGAAAAGTTACACCAGCTTGTATCTGTGCCAGTGTTGTCTCTCTGTTAATTTTGGCCTTCCCCGATGCTTAATCCCACCCGTCTCCACTTCCTTAGGATAAACAAGCCCGTCCTCCAGTGCCTTTGCATTAAGTGACCTTGTGGCAGGGACACGGAGCGAGCACCAGAAGGAAACGCCGTTCGCTCAGCCAAGGGACTGCGCTGCAGGATGCTCTGAATGCCAATAGCAGGGACGACTTCAAAAAGGGATTAGACAAGTTCATGAAGGACACTCCACCGCTGGTGAATGACAAGGGCAATCCCTCGGCAGCCCTTGTCTCAGGGGGCCGGCTGACGGCTGCTCACCAGCTATGGGTGAGCAGGTCCCAGGCGTCCCTCCTGGGGATTTGCTCTGTGACTTCTCCCTGTGTGTGCACCACCCGTGTCACCGGGGACAGGATCCGGGGCGCAAGGACGCCTGGTCCCAGGATGGTCCCCCCACGTCTCATGGCCCAAGCGTCAGCCCCGAGCTTCTGTTCACCTTTTTCTGAGCATTTGTAACGATGAACAGGATTTCAAATAAGGCCTTACGGGATGTTGTGCAACTATGGTAGTACTTGCACATCACAACAGATGCTGGCCGTCATCTTCTGGTTCATACTCCCAAACATTTTCCTCTATTGTTTCTAACAAAGAAGACAACTATGAACTCACAGTAGAAATGTCTGCATTTGTCTTTTAAATAAGGCTCATTTACTGTTTTTTCGTATTTCTAGTTTTCCCACTCTTCAAATTCTTTCTAATCTCCCAGTCTTCCTAAGCACTGACTTTATATCACCGGTGAAGTTCAAGGATGCTACAGAAAACACTAAAGAACGTGCCCAAGACCAACGCTTGGTTGTTTCCTACCAACCTCCTTCTGCCCCGGCACTTCCCCTCTCAGCAGCCCACCACTCGCGCACTTCTGGGTCACTGCTCATTCTGCGCCGTGCCACGTTCTCCAGAACAAGCTGTTTGACACAGAGCGTTGCATCAAACATCCGCGGTGGCCCAGCAGATCAGGTCAGCGGCGTTCACCTCTGCTGGGAACCGCAGCACGGCAAGCACAGATCTAGGAGGGCTCGATTTAGCGGTGATAAAAAGGATGCATACGCTCCCTAAAACCTGAACCATGGATTATAGAGACAGAGGTCAAGCCACAATAAATCATTTTTACATATTATATGCATGCATAAATGTGTGTGCATCTTCACAGCACCACCAACCATGAGTTCAGCTTCCACGTACGCTGGCCAGGCAGGAGGAGACTCTGTCCTCAATCCTGGTGTGACCATGGGCCGATTCCTGCCCGTGATTCCCACCACTGCTCCTGCCCTGCTCCGAGGCTCCAGGGAACCACCGGCACTGGACACAGTGCTGCTCTGAGAAGAGGACCCCGTCCTGCCCAGTGCAGACCCTGCAGGTCAGGGCTGGTGGCAGTGGGGGGGTGACACAGCCTGGGGGAGGCTGCTGTAACCCTGAGGCTCCCCAGATTAACACCATCCCCTGTGGTCACAGGTCCCAGAAACGCTTCTCCACAGGGTGCAGCAATTCCCCTCACTGCCTCAGCCTTCATGGAGCTGCTTCCCAAAGGTCCATCTCTCCCGCAGTGGGTTTTCTCCTGCTGTCGGGCAGGGCATCATCCCTTCCCCACCCCGCTGCCTGGTCCCCCCCGCCTCCCTTCTCCAACACCCACGTGTCACTGCCTCAGCTTTCCCTAAAGCACATTTTCCAGATTAGAAGCTTCTCCATCCACACATCCCCTCCTCATCCTCATCAGACCGGATCCCTGGTGTTCAGCGGCCACTAGCCCTGACCAAAATGCCTGAGCGGTGCTCCCACCCCAGCGATGCTCTCGCAGTGCTGTGGCCGCAGCAGAGACACGCGGGATGCTGGCACAGACCAGGCCCCACAGTCTAGCCCCAGGCAATGGCCCTGCTACCACAAACCCACCAGCTGGCCCCCCTCTTGGAGCCAGCACAGACGGGAGAGCCTCCTTTGACTCACCTGCCTGGACAGTAAACTTAGGTTCCATCAATTATTTGTACATTCCTTCCTTTCATAGAATCATAGACTGGTTTGGGTGGGAAAGGACCTTAAAGATCACCTAATTCCAATGCCCCCCTGCCATGACAAGGACACCTCCCACCAGACCAGGTTGCTCAAAGCCCCGTCCAGCCTGGCCTGGAACACTTCAGGGACAGGGCATCCGCAGCTTCTCTGGGAAACCTGTGCCAGTGTCTCATCACCCTCCAAAGACAAACACACATTTGGTACCCACCAGGTACCGCAGCCCTTGGTGAGTCACTAGGGATGGACTCCCCAACGGGTGCCTGTAGCCCAGCTCTGTCCCTGCACACAACAGGCCATCTCCTTGGAAAAGCCTTCCTCCCTATCTCTTGGTGCTCCCAGCACCCTCCAGGTGCCTCTGCATCTTGGGAGCTCCTCACCTGTTTTCACACCTTCTCTCAAACCATCATCTCACCACTGCCTCTCATACGTGTCATCGCCATCGTTGCCCACTCAAACATCATTTATCACCATCTCCTGCACTGTCCTCAGCCACAGGCTCTGCTTGGGGCAGGGTACGCCCATTTCTACCCAGATGAGGTTGTAACAACAAGGTCATTTATGGCAGCTCCCACAAAAGGATGGTCTCTACCGCCACCCAACAGGCACCTCCCCTGCTCCAGCTCTCTGCTGAGGCTCCACACCCACCTGCAAACCACAAAGAGACAAAAGGCAGCACAGAAAACTCAAGCTTACTTGCCACGCTTGCCATGGTCAGGTGGCAGAAGGCATCTGGGACCCCCTGGCTGGAGCTGCTCACCTGCCTGCCTGGCTAACCAAGGCTTTTGGGATGGTGCCATGGGCCAGTCTGGCCCGACCCTGGAGCTCAATAGCACAGCCCCACAGCCTGCACCCCACCCAGCCGGTGGCATCCCCAGGCACGGCAGAGCTCTCTGCTGCAGAGACACAGACACGACACCCCAAGTTCATCTCAGGTACAACAGTCAAGGAAGAGGAAGCCACAGTTCCCAGAGTAATGTGGTCCTTACCAGTACCCGGTACATGGTAATCCCCAGGCTGATGTCACCAGCATGATTTTGTGGAGCCCAGACGTCACTTGCGGCCAGCTCATGCCACCACGTGGGCCCTCCTGGGCCAACAATCGCTGTGGACCAGCACCCAGCAGTAACCTGCACTTGCACTGACTCCTTCAGGCAGAGCTTTCAGGTCCTCTGCAACAGTAACCAGGACTTGTGCTCTTAGGGAAGGGCTGAGAGACAGTAATTTCACCCATCAAGGAGGGTGAGTCTCTTCTCCCAAAGAACAATTGACAGGACAAGAGGAAATGGCCTCAAGTCGCTCCAGGGGAGGTTGAGGTTGGAGCTGAGGAGCAATGTCTTGGTGGGAAGGGCTGTGAAGGGCTGTGCCAGGCTGGGCAGGGCAGTGGTGGAGTCCCCATCCCTGGAGGGGTTTCCAAGCCGTGGAGATGTGGTGCTGAGGGCCAGGGGTTAGTGGTGCCCTGGCAGTGCTGGGGGAACGGTTGGACTCCATGATCTGAAAGGTCTCTTCCAAACAGAACAATTCTGTGACTCTATCAAGGAGAGCTGGTTTGCCATGCAGGAGCACCAGGAATCAGTCACTGCGGGAGCGGAGCAGAATGCCATACCCAATCGAGAGCACGCCGGGAATTTAGATAAGCAGATTATGAATATACAAACTGGAATTTAACAGAGGAGAAGACACTGCTTATCAGGAGCGGTAATTCTTCAAGCAGATTGTCGCCATAGTGTCTATTCTTTGTCTTTGACTAAGCCTTCAGATTGTGATGCTGATAAATCCCTCCTGCCGCAGCCAGTCGAGGCTGCTTCACACCAGGCACTGCAAACACCATGAGGACTTCTGCCCCAGTTGTCCTCCAGAGACCCCCCTCCAGAGACTCCCACAACCTGTGGGCACTGGCAAATAGACCCGTAGCCAAACAGCAGAGCTGGAACCACCGCAGGTACCGCAAGTTGCCCACCAGCACAACCGGCGTTGCCTGAATTACGCCTGCACCCCAGCAGGGAAACGAGCCAGCAGCAAAATAACCGGATTTAGGGATGTCACAAAGAATTACTGCGCTGAACCGCCTCAGCCGAACAGCTCATCAGACCTTGCGCTGTGGGGCGGCGAACAGACAAACACATGGAGAGCCCTTCACTGCAGTCCCGTGTGCGTGGTCTTGCAGGATACACCATTAGTCGTTTGGGGGGGGAAAAAAGGGAAACTAGAACTTCACCTTTAAAAATTGTGAAAGGAGTCACGTAATTTAATATATCCCAATAATAAAAGCTCTGCTGGAGCGTATTAAGCAACCACAAAGGGGATCTGATGGAATTTGAGAATCGGTTCTTGAACATCTGAATCAGATGAGGAGGAAGAGCTGATGGGAAGAGCGAGATGTGCCTGGTAGTGAGCGTGCAAGAGGAGCTCTAGAGCACGCCAACACCTTAAATGGAACTCCAGGAGGAAGCCAAAGGGGACTTGTGGAGTTTCCATTTCATTTTCCTCCTTATGAAGTAGTCCAAAGCATGCCCAGATGACCACAAGCTGCCGAAGGTACATCTCACCTAGAAGAGGGACTTGGCTGAGCCATGCCTGGGGGAATGCTGGAGCAGCACAAGAACAGACTCTGGCCACAGGGATGGAAGATACCACAACACACCAGAGGACACAAGGAGCCGTTTCCACAGGACTCCAGCAGTCCCCTGCACCGAGCTGGAGCCTGGACATGGTGCTGGGCAGGGGATGAGGGTGAGGACATTCTCAGGCCCTTGATACAATCTGAGCAACTCTGCAAGAACTCTGCCGGACAAACTTCTGAACTGCCGCTATTACCAGAAGCTGCAAGCTGAGAGATGTGCAGATCCTGGCCAAGGAAGGTAACTGCCCTTCGCTGTGAGTCTCCAAGCTTGCATGGAGGGATGTGCCCTCAGTGCTCTTGAGGACACCTCCAGCCTGTTAGAGATGGGTTAGGAAAGGGCTGTCCAACCCTGATCCAACCTCTGCTCTGCTGGAGCAGCAGGAGCTCGTGGAAGCAGGAGAAGGGAGAGGCTGGGTGGCACGGTGGGCACCGTATTGACACTCACCAAGGCCAGCTTTGATTTCCAGCTTGCCCGAAGCCCCCTGAGACTGGCAGCTTTTCAGGACCCCTATCTCAGCCAGCCTCAGACAATTCTTTCCCACCTCCCACTGAGACATCAATCAGAGCCAGTGTGAAAGAAGTGGCCAAGAACCCCAGGAACAAGGGCTGTGTTGGGACCTGAAGACCCTATCCAGAGTCATCCTTTCCCTTTAAGGCATCCTCCAAACTGTCACAACTGAGACGAGAGAGAAGAAACTTCAGCGATGTGGTCTGGGATGTTCTACTCACCCAAAGGTGCAGCCTTAGCCCCACCGAAGCGAGCGGCAGCTCTGCCAGCATGTCCCAATGGACGCTTCGCCCCAGGCAGGGCTGCCACACACAGAGATGCCACCACAACACTGGAGAGAAGCTGTGTCAGCTCCAGCACGGAGGGAGACAAGGCCTGAGGACGGAAGTCATCCCTAACCCAAACAGATCTCACAAACGACACATCTAATGGGATCGGACGTGCGTGCTGCTCACAACTTCCAGCAGACACTAAAAGCCAAAAGGGTTTTGCTACGAATGCTGTGAATGACGATGGCTCCTTTTCTGGACTGTGCAGCCAGAGGACTCTCCTCCCAAGCCCACTGCTGCCAGTCCTGAGCTCTGCAAGCCCAGGGGATGCCCAGATGAGCCAGGCAGCAAGGCTGATGTGCCACCACAGTTTAACCCAGAGCTTTCTCCCTCGCTGAGAAGTTCAGAGAAATCTTCATTCTCAGGTGCTTCTTCTGTATGTGAAATCATATTAAGCCCACTTAGCTGTTTGAAGCCAAAGCACAGGCTCCCAGAGACCACCACCTTACCAGTCCTTCAAATCCTGGTAGTGACCAGTATCAGCTTCTTCTGGGAAAAAACCCAAAACATAAAATCACAGAATGGTTTGGGTTGGAAGGGACCTTCAAGATCATCTAGTTCCAACCGCCCTGCCATGGGCAGAGACATCTCCCACTAGACCAGGTTGCTCAAGGCCGCATGCAACCTGGTCTTGAACATTTCCAGGGATGGAGCATCCACAGCTTCCCTGGGCAACCTGTGCCAGTGTCTTACCACCTTCAAGGTGAAGAACTTCTTCCTTACATCTAATCTAAGTCTCCCCTCCTCCAGTTTAAAGCCATCACCCCTTGTCCTGTCACTACAAGCTCTTGTAAAAAGTCCCTCCCCAGCTTTCTTGTAGGCCCCCTTCAGATACTGAAAGGCCACCAGAAGGTCTCCCCAGAGCCTTCTCTTCTCCAGGCTGAACAAGCCCAACTCTCTCAGTTTTTCTCCTCAGGACTACTCTCAATCCATACTCTGCCCAGCCTGGATTTGTGCTTGGGATTGCCCTGACCCAGGTGCAGGATCTTGCACTTGGCAGTGCTGAACCTCATGACGTTGGCATGGGCCCACCTCTCAAGCCTGTCCAGGTCCCTCTGGAAGGCATCCCTTCCCTCCAGTGTGTTGCCCACACCACACAGCTCGGTGTCATCTGCAAACTTGCTGAGGGTGCCTCAGTCCCACTGTCCATGTCACTAACAAAGATGTTAAAAAGGACCAGTTCCAGTACAGATCTCTGCAGAACACCACTCATCACTGGTCTCCATTTGGACATCAAGCCATTGATCACAACACTTTGAGTGCGACCATCCAGCCAATTCCTTATCCACCAAGTGGTCCGTCCATCAACTCCACATCTTTCCATTTTAGAGACTAGCATGTCATGCAGGACAGTGCGGATCATCAGGTGGAACATCAGGTGGATCATCCACTAGGGACGTTTCACCTAACATCATGTAGACAGAAGTTGGTCTGTGCCTAAAGAGGGCATTTTAAATCCCTGCCTAACCACTCTCCTGCAGCTTTCTCCTTCTCGCTGGATGACTCCAGCCACATGAGACCCACGTGTACAATTCCCTGCCAGGAGGGGAGCCCAGGACTCTCTCTCAACAGAGCCAACAAGCTGGGAGCAAGAGGGTTCAGAAATAAGAAGCTAAAATTCTGGAAAGACTCTTGTGTGAGGAAGCAGTGAAAAGATGAGGATTGTGTAACCGTGGCAATCGGAAAACCCTGCAAAGAAATCAGAGCAAACGGAGAAAAGCTCTTCAGGCACTCAGGAAAAAAGGACGCAGACGAGAGGTGAGGTGCGATGTGGTGAGAGTGGAATAAGGACAGCCTAAGCAATGAAATCAGTGCTTTGCCTTGGTTTTTGATAAGAACGTCATGCAAAAGTTGACAGGCTCACGGAGATGAGACTTTGGAAATCAACGCAGAGAAAGGGCTGGCAAACCCAGAGCGGTTGTGGTGTTCTGAGAGGACCCTGGATGGTCTTCACCTGCAGGAGCAGGCGCATGAGAGCAGTGGATCAGGAGCAGGTACTTTTAATGATGATAGCCGGTCAGGGAAGGATGCTGTAGTGCTTGGAGAGCGGTGAGTACAACCCCATCTGTTCCTTGGAATGTTGACACGGGCAACAACGCACTTCAGCAACACCCACAGCACCAGAGCAGGACCCAAAACCGTCCTCAGGCAGAAACGATGCAAAACTCCATGTTCCCAACAGGTCCAAGGGGTAATTCTACAATGATGGGAACCCCAAACTGAGACTGAGAAGGTGAGGGCTGATCAGGAGGGCAGACAGGACTGCGTCTGCTGCTCTGGTCAGGAGAGGCTCTGCACAGAGTGGAGTGACAGTGTGGAGGAGGATATAAGGCACAAATTAGGCACAAATGTCTAACCACACTATGGGGCAATCCTCAGATCAAAACCCAATGTTGTGCATGGCCACCTGAACACACCTGCTTGTCAGCCGGAGCAGGAATGGCTGGAGCCCTCCTGACCAGATCTCCATGGAGTGGAGCTGGGATTGAGGAACCATAATAACCCCAGGTTTCTGCTACCATTTGCAAGCCACACGCTCAGCTCCACCCTGGCTTTGTACACAGCAGTCACTCTGACCATTGTGCAGAGCACCGACATACAGAATCATGGAATCGTTTAGGTTGCAAGAGACCTTGAAGGTCATCGAGTGCAATCGTTAACCAAGCGCTGCCAGGTCACCACTAACCCATGGCCCTCAGCACCACATCTCCACGGCTTGGAAACCCCTCCAGGGATGGGGACTCCACCACTGCCCTGCCCAGCCTGGCACAGCCCTTCCCACCAAGACATTGCTCCTCAGCTCCAACCTCAACCTCCCCTGGCACAACTTGAGGCCAGTTCCTCTTGTCCTGTCGCTTGTTCCTTGGGAGAAGAGCCCAACCTCACCTGGCTCTAACCTCCTGTCAGGGACTTGTCCAGAGCCAGAAGGTCTCCCCTGAGCCTCCTTTGCTCCAGGCTCAACACCCCCAGCTCCCTCAGCTGCTCCTCACCACACTCCTGCTCCAGACCCTTCCCCAGCTTTGTTGCTCTTCTCTGGACACACTCCAGCCCCTCACTGCATGAACAGCAGACACGTCCAAAACTGGCACTCCTTAAAGGAGGACATAAGTTAAAGGTGATAGCTTTTCTAAAACCTGCCCTGACACCTCTGGAGGCACCAGAAAATGACGCTGCACATCTGCACGTCAAGCCACATGCCCCACAGCTAAATCTCTCTCAGTCCAGCCCTGGGATCCCATGGTGAGCTCCACTGGAGACAGAAAAAAGTGACAAAGTACAGGCATCTGCCAACCGCCTGTGTTGTACCCGTGTCACTGCTAGGGTCTGTCTCCATGGCATGGCCCAGGGAGACCCATGGGCACCTTATTACAGAAACACAAACTGGTTTGAGTGGGAAGGGACCTTTCAAGGTCATCTCGTCCAACCCCCCTGCAGGGAGCAGGGACATCTGCAACTAGAGCAGGTTGCTCAGAGCCCCGGCCAACCTCACCTGCAATGGTGCCAGGGATGGGGCAGCCACCACCTCTCTGGGCAACCTGGGACAGGCTCTCACCACCCTCAGCATTACAAATCCCTTCCTTCTCTCTAGTCTAAATCTCCCTCTTTGAGTTTCGAACCATCCCCCCTTGTCCTGTCACAACAGGCCCTGCTCAAAAGTCTGTCCCCAGCTTTCTGACAGGCCCCCTGCAGATACTGGAAGGCCACCAGAAGGTCTCCCTGGAGCCTTCTCCTCTCCAGGCTGAACAAGCCCACCTCTCCCAGCCTGGCCTCCCAGCAGAGGGTTTCCAGCCCTCCCATCATTGCTGGGGCCTCCTGTGGCCCTGCTCCTCCAGGTCCATGTCTCTGCTGTGCTGAGGACTCCAGAGCTGCCCCAGCACTGCAGGGGGGTCTCCCAGAGCGCAGCAGAGGGGCAGGATCCCCTCCCTGCCCTGCTGCCCACGCTGCTGGGGATGCAGCCCAGGAGGACGGTGGCTGCTGGGCTGCGAGCGCACGGGGCCGGCTCATGAACAGCTTTTCATCCATTACGGACCAGCCTTCCAGATTCAGTGTGTGTTTCAAAGTTGGCCACCTTTAGATAAAATTAAAAGCTGTCCTGGAGCCAAGATCTCCCCTGACCAGGGTGCCATGAACACTGAGTCCTCCTCTCCTCCTGGCCCAGAGCCCACCCGCACAGCATGCCGGGCGCCGGCAGCTCGTGCCGGGGTCTGAGAGGTCGGGGTTGTTCCAGTCCCTCCTGTACTCAGGAAAACCCCTGGCACTGATCAGCACCTGGGTCCTGCACTGAGGCTTTGGGGACGCAGACCGTTGCGCTGAAGGTGAGCATCACTCCTGCAGCGCCTGACGGAACAAAGCACTGACCGCACACGCGGGTGAAGGCACCGACACCTTATGGAACACAGCACACACAGACCCCTGGGCTGGACACTCCTCTTGCTGCACTGAGCTCTGGGAGGACTCAGCACTGAGCCTGCTGAGATGTTCTCTGTGGAGATGGGTGGTTTCCCAGACAAAGTCCAGCTTCTTGGGACCGCAGGGCAGCACTGCTAGCCCAGCCCCACTGCTGGCACAGCCAGAGCGGGGAACGACAGCCTCTGCCACAGCGAGCAACAACATCCTCCTGCAAAGCCCTAGAAAAGGCAATTTGGGTTGGGAGCCGCAGTCCAGTGGCACATCACCAGCGGGAGGCAGGGCTCCTTCAGAAGGCTGAAAGTATAAAAGCCCGAAGCAGCCAGCCAGGAATAACCTGCCCCACACGGGCAGTTTTCCACTCCTGGTCAGAAAGTCCCCCAGCACCTGACAGGAGCTGTAACACCCCTTCCAGAACCTCTGCGCACAGCAGCCCTCGGGGCCTGGCCAGAAGCATTGCTCCTCTGCACTGCCCGGGGTGCTGGGCACGGGCTGCGCCCGCACAGGGAGCTCCCCACGTTCATTACCTGGCGGGCACTAACGAGCTCCTTCCCAGTTCAGCATCCCACCGCTCGGTCCCTGCCTCGTTGTGCTGTGACCTGCAGCCAGCGTCAGATTTAAGTACTCCGGACTGGCAACACCAACATCATCCACCGGCCCCGTGCCGCGCAGTGTCCTCGTGCCTGGCCACGCTGCCGGCTCAGCAGCACCGGAGCAGAGCTCGCTGCCGGTGGGGAGCACGGCCCGTGCTGCCCGGCCGTAAATAGACACACGTCGAGCTGCTCCCATCGACAGGAACAGCCCCACGGTGAGAAGCACGAATCGCTATGGGGAGGGCACCACTACGAACGGGTCCCTCCGCCCTGCTCAGAACAGACCGGTGGTTTTACAGCTCCGTGAAACGAACAGTTACGTTAAATCACATCCCCCTTGATTAATCCCATTCCTGGCAACACCTCCATGTGCAAGAGAGCGTCTGAGGGGGGATCTGATCAATGCTGCTCAAGAGCTAAAGAGCCCATGGGGGGCAAGAGGATGGGGCCAGACTCTTGTCAGTGGTGCCCAGCGCCAGGACAAGGGGCAACGGGCACCAAGTGGAAGCCAGGAGGTTCCATGGGAGCAGGAGGAGAAACTTGTTTGGTGTGAGGGTGTGGGAGCCTGGCCCAGGCTGCCCAGAGAGCTTGTGGAGTCTCCTTCTCTGGAGAGCTTCCAAAGGCGCCTGGACACGATCCTGGGCCCCCTGCTCTGGGTGACCTGCTGGAGCATGGGGTTGGACGAGGTGATCTCCAGAGGTTCCTTCCAGCCCCACCATGCTGGGATTCTGTGATCTCTAGGTCCCCGCTAATTGGCAGCGTTCCTCTCTGCCTGCACCCCCCACAGATCCGTTCGACGCAGGTTGCCCAACAATGCCCACAATATTCAGTCTAGGCTGTGCCACTGATGTACAAAGCCACTGAGACACCTTCACTGCCGCTCACTCTGCTGTCTCCTACATCACCAAACCACCTGCTGAATTTCTGGTGGTACCTGCTTTGCAGACAAAGCCTCCCCAAGGCGGCTGTGACGACATCTCGGCTCCAGCCCAGTGCTCACAGCGCGTCAGGCAGAGGGTGCAGGTGGAGCACCAAGAACCACAGTGATGAAGTGGCACAGAGTGGAGAGAAGGGTGGGGGCAACAGAGACGGGCAGCAGGAGCCCAAGGATGGAGAGAAGTTACCGCATCAGGTCCGAGGGACAGCACCTAGAGCCCCTCAGAGGCAGGAGCAAAGCACAGTGATTCTGCTGTCTCCTGTAACTCAGGGAATGAAGTCAAGAGTATTGACTCATTCCCTGGTTTGAAGCACTCAGAGATCAAAGCTGATGATGCTGGAGAGAAGGAAAAAATTGTTTCACTAAAGGTATTTAGGAAAAGCGGCTGGATGCACAGCGAACACGTGGCTAGCCACAAGTGGAGAGTCGTGACACATCACCATCCAAAAAAAGTACCTCTGGAACCAGCCCAGTGCACATCAGGGGACTGCATCAGAGAAGACAACCATGCCAGCCGACTGTCCACCACAACACATGCTCCTTCCTGGCAAACCTTCACTCGGGGCAGCATCACCCACCCGCTCGCGCTGTCTGCTCCAGCTCCCCAGCAAGCAGATGCAGGGTGCAGAGCCTCACCTCGCTCATCCACACGCTGCCGTCACTCCCAGCCTGCTGCTTGGACCCACGCAGCCTGCCAGGAACACAGCTCACCCCGGGTCTTCATAGCATCACAGAATGGTTTGGGTGGGAAGGGACCTTTCAAGGTCATCTAATCCAGCCCCCCTGCACTGAGAGGGACATCTGCAACTACAACAGGTTGCTCAGAGCCCCGGCCAACCTCGCCTGCAATGGTGCCAGGGACGGGGCAGCCACCACCTCTCTGGGCAACCTGCACCAGAGTCTCACCACCCTCAGCACCAACAATCTCTTCCTTCTCTCTAGTCTAAATCTCCCTCTTTTAATTTCAAACCATCCTCCCTTGTCCTGTCCCAACAGGCCCTGCTCAAAAGTCTGTCCCCATCTTTCTGACAGGCCCCTTGAAGTACTGTAAGGCTGCAAGAAGGTCTCCCCCTTATAGGGAAGAATGTCTTCTGAGGACATCCCCTCCCCAAACCTGTCTTGGGGCAGAGGAGCACTCAGGTCCACCCCATGGGTGTAGGGAGAGCAACAGGGAATGTTCTGTTAACAGGACACGCTAGATGGCAAGTGACAGACAAGAAACTCCCCCTAAGACCCTACAGCTGCAGGCAGACAGCCCCCCAAAAAAAGGTTAAAAAATTAAACAGGAAAGGAAGAGCCCAAGGCAGAAATACTCTGTGGATTGACAAGCTCATCTGGGAGAGCAACATCACAGCACTGGGCTGGGAGAAGTGCACTGGGAAGGATGCTGGTGGTCCTCCAGCACAGCAGGGACATCCAAGGGACCAGCACACGCAACATGCGGTTGCCTTCACTCAAACCCTGCCAGGTACCCCCCACCGAGGTGGGGCTGGGCACCTCAGAGAGGCCTGCTGGGGCCACTTGGTCCTGAGAGAACATCCTCCACACCAGCAAGCTGACAGTCAAATAATGAGTGTAAATCACAAGCAGGGAATCATAGAATCGTTCTGGTTGAAGAGGCCTTTCAGATCATTGAGTTCAACCATTAACCAAGCACTGCCAGGGCACCACTAACCCCTGGCCCTCAGCACCACATCTCCACGGCTTGGAAACCCCTCCAGGGATGGGGACTCCACCACTGCCCTGCCCAGCCTGGCACAGCCCTTCACAGCCCTTCCCACCAAGACATTGCTCCTCAGCTCCAACCTCAACCTCTCCTGGCACCTCTTGTCCTGTCACTCGTTCCTTGGGAGAAGAGCCCGACCCCACCTGGCTCCAACCTCCTGTCAGGGACTTGTCCAGAGCCAGAAGGTCTCCCCTGAGCCTCCTTTGCTCCAGGCTCAACACCCCCAGGTCCCTCAGCTGCTCCTCACCACACTCCTGCTCTAGACCCTTCCCCAGCTCCATTGCCCTTCTCTGGCCACGCTCCAGCCCCTCAAGGTCCTTCTTGGAGTGAGGGGCCCAAAGCTGACCGCAGGGTTCGAGGTGCAGCCTAGGCTGGACGGGTACAGCTCACAATGAAGTACAAGCTGCGAGAACCGAAGCCACAGGAGCTGTGCAGCACAGCTGGGTGTGAAGGAAATAGCTTTTCCTTCTGGTAGCTCTAAAGTTGCCTCCCAATTTCACCGACTCTTCCCCCGCTCTGGACAAACCCAGCTCCCCGTAGATGCCCCCTGCCCTTTGGTGCTTGGCTCGTAGACCCAGAGCCACCACTGAGGTCTTCTGCTTGGCTGGGGAACCAGGGCAGCACGCTCCAGGTTAACACCGAGTGACAGAACAGCACTGTCATGCTGCCGACATAATTTTCCATCTCATTCTGTACGTTCCGATGCTTTGTTCTGTATTTTAATGAGCGAGCCCTCATCAGAAAGCAGAGGTTTTTCATGGCGGCGCTGCCAAGGAAGCCTGTGGGACTTGCAGTTAATTTAAAATCCAGCAAAACGCAGGAGCTTCTGAATTTCCCCCTTGCAGAAGGCACTGGCTGTATTTATCAACAGCCTCCATCGGCCTTTGAAGTCTCGCCTTTTCCTCTAGCACCGCGTGAGGAAGCTGGGGACCGGCGCTGCAGAGACGCGGGAGGCACCGAGACCAGCTCTGGAGGATCTGCAGGAGCCACAGAGCCCCACGCTGGCCTGGCCTGGGATTCGGGAAGAGCCAGAGATGGGTCGCAGGCTGCTCTGGGGCAGCAGCTCTGCCTCCCACCGAGCCCGATGCGGGGCAGGAGTCAGGAGAAACGCCAAGAGCAGCCTCTGCGCCGTAAGAGCAGGTTCTGGCAGGCTGTCAGCTCCACTCGGACCTCAGTGTGTGTCCTTGCACTGTCGGTGCTGTTGCAGAGGTCACTGTAACGTGGATAGCTCCTTTTCGATGGAGTTCACGGCATTGCTCTGCGCCGTGCCCATCAGTGCCCAGTTTCCATATTAACCTCACATGAGAGGAAGCTTGTGCCCAGGACAAGAGGTAATGGGCACAAGCTTCAATATAGGAAGTTCCACTTAAACATGAGGAGGAACTTCTTTACTTTGGGGGTGGCAGAGCACTGGAACAGGCTGCCCAGAGAGGTTGTGGAGGCTCCTTCTCTGGAGACTTTCAAAACCCATCTGGACGTGTTCCTGTGCGACCTGCTCTAGGCAATCCTGCTCTGGCAGGGCGGTTGGACTAGGCGATCTCCAGAGGTCCCTTCCAACCCCTATGATTCTATGAACCCTCATGACAGGTCTCAAAACCCTTGAGCGCTGGTCAGCTACCACTTCGCTTGCCATTTCCCCACTCCTGTCTCCAGTTTGGCCTTTGCTCCTCACCTCCACTACCCATCCTGCTGCTCCCAGCCCCGGACTGCCAAAAAGATCAAAATCCTGTATGGGGGAAAAAAACCCCACTCTAATGTGTTTTGTACATCACTGTAACATTTGTAACGTAAAGTTTTAATGATCTGGGCTGGTAAAACCAAAATCTCCTGCTACAAAACCCTGTTAGAGCTTCAGACCTTCTCTCCCATGTATCCACCACCTGCTAAACACAAACACGTCGTGTAGTCCCATCGACACGCGCTGTCACAGTGCTCTGCTCAGGGTGACACGGTTTCACCTCCCAAACCCACCTGGACGCAATCCTGAGTGACCTGCTGGAGCAGGAGGGTTGGACATGATGATCTCCAGAGGTCCTTTCCAACCCCACCATGCTGGGATTTGCCCAGCCAGCTCAGGGGGAGAGGGCAGGACAGGAATTCTCCTTCAGGACATTCTCTATCCTACTTCTTGCACTGGGACACCTTGGCTGAAGATGTCAGATACCACCAGCATCCATGCAAGCTCCTCCTTTGGAAGACAGCATCACTGCTCTTGGCAGCTCTTGCTGTCTTCCCCAACCCAGATTCCCACTCCCAGCAGTCCCTGTACTTCCAGCTAGTCAAGGGCAGGTTGGCCGGGGCTCTGAGCAGCCTGCTCTAGTTGCAGATGTCCCTGCTCCCTGCAGGGGGGCTGGACCAGATGACCCTTAAAGGTCCCTTCCAGCCCAAACCATTCCATGATTCTGTGATGGCCTCCTAGCCAGTTCTGCTGCCTTACTAATGGTCTCCTCTTCCAAAGGTCCTGCCTCGTGCAGCCCTGCCTGGATCACCAGTGCTCCCCAGATCACCCTCATGGATGTTGTTACTGCTGTTGATTTTTCAGGGCTTTCTGATGAGTTTCTGTTCCCTTTCTGACCCTCCCCTTCCGAAGGCGGCACAGCCTACATTCTCAGTGGCTCTCCCTCCTCAGGATGGTGAGCCCATAAAACTGTTGTCATTCACTACTCCACGTTCTCTGAGAGGTGGCTGCTTCTGCACCTGGGCAGCGATGTGCAGACAAACACAGCGCGGCCTCTCCCCCAATGCTCTCTGGAGGCAGTGGTCCCGGGGGGATCACCCACAGAGCATGAACCACCCCCCAGGGCTCTTGGCCTGGGGCACACCACCACGGGGATCCCACCATTAGGCCCTTGCCCATCAAACAGCCACTCCACCACCAGGCTCTGGTGGCCTCCCCATTCCCACACCCTCAGGCTTTGGGGCTTGTCTCCCCAGGAGCTCTGGATCATGTCAACCATTCAATGTTCAACTCCTCCGACTCTGCCAAACCTTCCTGAATACTGCTTCAACCACATGGGTCTCATCTCCTCTCCCATGTGTCAGATCATATTTGATGCTACCCCATCATGTCTCCTCGTGCTATCACCATGCCAAGACCTTCCTCCACTGCTGGACACTCCAGTTCACCCAGAACAAAAAAGTTCTCCAGGAGGGTCCTCCAAACTCTGCCACACTCCAGAAATCATAGAATGGTTTGGGTTGGAAGGGATCTTCAAGATCATCTAGTTCTACTCCCCCTGCCATGGACAGGGACACCTCCCACTAAATCAGGTGCTCAGAGCCCTGTGCAACCCGGACTTGAACACCTCCAGGGATAGAGCATCCACAACTTCTCTGGGCAACCTGTTCCAGTGTCTCACTACCCTCTTCCAATTTTAAATGCTTATCTATCATCCTATCCCCACACTCCCTGAAAAAAAAGTCTGTCCCCATCTTTCTGACAGGCCCCTGGAAGTCCTCCAAGGCCACCAGAAGGTCTTCCCAGAGCCTTCTCTTCTCCAGGCTGAACAAGCCCAACTCTCCCAGCCTGGCCTCCCAGCAGAAGGTTTCCAGCCCTCGCATCATCTTCATGGTCCTGCCCTGGACCTGCTCGAGCAGGTCCATGTCTTTCCTGCAACACATTTCTCAGACCCAAAACTCTTGGTTTTAACCAACAGAACACGTGAAAGCCCATCAAATTGCTCTGTTATTTATTTGGGTGGTGAGTTACATTTACTGTAAGAGCCGTGAGCATCACACGCTCTCTGAGCTGATTCAGGTCCTTGCACGCCCTGACCGAAACCTGGGACTACGGTCAGGACAGGTGGTCCTTCAGGCCTGGAGGCAGGGCAGGCATCTGCAGCCCAGCGTGGGAGAGCAGTCGGCCAGGCGTCTCCGCTCGTCTGGTCTAGTCTCATTTTAATTTTCCTAAAATAAATATTCCTGAGGCTTCGCTGGTATCCCAGACTGACAGGATATATTCTTCTGGGAACACCGAGCCAAACAGAGGAAGCGATTACAGAGACAAACACGGCTGGCGGGGAGCTGATCTCACTTGAATATTGCTCAGATTCCCCTCTGGTTGATCAGAACTTAAAAGGCACTTGTCCTACTTACTTCAGGCGCTCTTCGGCGTGCGTGGAGGGGACAGCACACCTCAGACACGTTCTGTGGTACAGGTTACCTGGTGAGACTCCATCCTGAGAAGACATTCTGCCAAAGCAGGTCTCCTCCAGCAGTGGATGGATGGCTCCAGGATGCACACAAGATTTGCGGCGGGGCCCAGCCAGGAGCAGCTGCAGTGTCCACCCAGCCAGGGCCAGGGAGTCGGGAGCCCGGGCAAGGGCAGGGAGCTGGTCCCATGGACAACGGCACCGTCCCAGGGACAAAGACGACAGGCTGGCAGGACAGCGATCCTGGGACTCGAGGGGCACAAGGCAGGTCCCAGAGCCCACCAGGCACCAGCACCCACATGGCTCAGGACCAGCAATGAGGTCCTGAGCTTGGAGGCAGCTCCCCAGCCAAGAGGATGACCTCCTTGAGGCTTCCAGCACCTTCTCGACTCATCCCCATCCCAGAGCCCGACCCCAGCTGCAGTTGGGGCAGCCAGAGCCCTCAGCGAGGGGCAGGAGCACACCCAGGGGGACAGATGAAGCCCTCCCAGCTGCCTTATGGACAATTTTTGGAGCCTGCTTTTCTCTCTTGGATGGGAGGGCTGGACCAGATGACCTCCATATGTCCCTTCCAACCTCAATTACTCTGCCAGCCTGTAACCCCTCTGCAAACACCACCTGTTTCCTGCACAAGGTCTCCAACCTGACAACTGGGGACTTGGTCTCCTCACCACACATTTCTCCACAAAGCACTATCATTCTAATTGCTTACTGGTGGAGTTGTCTTGGAATAGGTTGTCACACCAAAATATGAGCAGGATTGCCACAGCCCAAGTCCCAGCAGCGGGGTCACCTCTCCTGCCCTTTTTGCCATCCGGCTGTAGCACAGACCATCTTCTCCTCCACATTTCTGCCACATGCAACAGATTTTGTCTCCCCTGCTGTCTCCATCTCATTGCCTATCACAGCCGAGAACATGGTTGTAGCTCTCTGAATATAGAATCACAAAATCGTTTTGGTTGAAAGAGGCCTTTAAGATGATCAAGTCTAACCGTTAACCAAGCACTGCCAGGACACCAGTAACCCATGGCCCTCAGCACCACATCTCCACGGCTTGGAAACCCCTCCAGGGATGGGGACTCCACCACTGCCCTGCCCAGCCTGGCACAGCCCTTCACAGCAAGACATTGCTCCTCAGCTCCAAACCTGTGCCTCCCCTGGTGCAACTTGAGGCCATTTCCTCTTGTCCTGTCACTTGTTCCACAGGAGAAGAGCCTGACCTCACCTGGCTCCAACCTCCTGTCAGGGAGTTGTCCAGAGCCAGAAGGTCTCCCCTGAGCCTCCTTTGCTCCAGGCTCAACCCCCCCAGCTCCCTCAGCTGCTCCTCACCACACTCCTGCTCTAGACCCTTCCCCAGCTTTGTTGCCCTTCTCTAGACAACTAAAACATCATGAACAACCAGGCAACATGGGACAAGCCAGGATTCCCAACGTGCTGGGCCCAGCGCTGGCACCGCTGCCAGCTCAGCACCATCAGCTCTGCTGCAAACACCACAGAAGGACCCCAAGCAGCCCGGTGACCCCAGAAGCACCCAGAGAAGTGGTCAGCCCTTGCACCACCCACCGTCAGGATCCTCCCTCTCCAGCACCCCCACCCAGAGTTATTTTTGAGAAGCTGCCGCGGGGGGACCGAGGCTGCAGCTGAGACGCAACAAGGGCTCAGATCAGCAGCTGATGTCAGGCTGAAAACCGAGGCACGCGGGATAGAAGGGAACAAATCGTGGCAATTTCTTCTCAAATCCCTGATGCGGGTAGAACAAATCAAATGGATCTAACCCTCTCAAGAGCCAGGAAGGGAAAATAAATTGTCTACAGCTTTTAATAAATAAATAAATAAAGCCGCGGCTTAGTACTCAGGGCAGAGATCTCAGTCACACTGCTGAGGAACAACAGGGCCTGGGAACAGCGCATCCGTTAATACTGTTAAAAGTAATAATACTGAAAAAGAGATTGGGACAAGGTGTTTATTTTATTAAAGCCCCCAAGGAGAGGTCAAGAATATTAGAAATAAAGTCCTCGGGTTCCAGTTGATGCAGTAACTGCAGTTTTAGCAATTTCAGAAGAAGGATGTTTGCTCAATGTGGCGAAGTGCCAGGAACCTTCAGGGGCGGTGCTAGAAAAGGATGCTCGCTGTGGTTACTTGCGGCTGAGGAGTTGTGAGCTCAGCACAGGTTTTGTGGAGAGGATCCATCTGAGCTGGACTCCACCAGCCCACCATGCAGCAGCAACTCACATCCCTTCTGCAGAGATGGTCCCAGAGAGGACCAAAGGAGGAGGCATTTCAGAGCACGGGGAGCATCACCCCTGGTGTCCTCATCATTTGTTCTGCTCTTCAGGCATATGCCAGGGGCAGGCACCGGACGAGATTCCGGCCAGGGCAGACAGTCACTGAGATCCAGCCCAAAGCCCTGAGCTGTGCCCTTCTGATACCTGCTTATGGGACTTGGGGGCAATAAGGGGTTGCATTCATCTGGAGACCTACTGCGGAAGGATCAGGAAACTGCCCCTGCAGCAAGCTCCTGGACTGTATTCAGGATAATATATTTTTATAGAGAAGTTGCAGACAACAGCCACAGAATTTGTGCTTTTAGTGCTTCGATTCCAAGTGGCTGAAAATGGGAAGGCAGAGGTATCATCAGCAGGAACGCTCATGAGATGATGAGTGTTCAGCACTTCTTAGGAAGAAAGCAAGAGACCAGCAAAATATCAGCAATGCATGTTGAGGCCAACCCCTATACGCTCTTGTGTACTGGAGGAAGGGCTTCATAAGAGGTTGGCCCAGGGTGGGACAGACAGCCTCCAGAGGTCCCTGTTAACACAACTATTACCTGATCCTGTGATGGGGACGGCAAAGGACAAAGGCCTTCAGAACTGGCCCAACATGGAGGATGCACAAGCAGAGAAGTAATAAACCAGCTTAAGAGTCATTGAGTTCAACCATCCTAAGAGTCATTGACCTCAAAAACTCTACATCAAGGAGAAAAAAGGAGCAATTGCTATGGACAGGCACAAGCCAAGAGCAGCAAACATCTGGACAGCACAAGCACGAGGGGAAGCGCCATGCTGCAGAGAAACGGGCAATCACTCTGTAAACGCACCGACAGCAAGAAGAAGACCCCTGGCATTGCTGATGCTCCCTTGGTTAAGTGCAGAGGGAAACCTTCCAAGGGATGAAACTAAAAAGACCAATGTGCTTAACACTCGTTTGTCTTTAAACCAAAAGATCAGCCAGGATATTTCAGAGGCAGGATTAAGATCCTACCTGGAAACCAGAAGCAGAAATTAATTAAGAATATTTGGATGTGCCTGACTACACATCTGGAAGGAAGTTTAAGAAGATTAAAGCAATTTAAGAACACCAAGGGTCATCTTTGAAGGCTCATGTTATATGGAGTGTGCCCAAAAGAGTGGAAAATAGCAAACGGTCAAAAAGCTAATGAAATACTGTCGCTCCACTGCTTGGAAAAAACCACTGGAACAAATAACCGAAGTGTTTGTACCTGCCAAGAGGGAAGCAATGCGGGAACAGTCAGAAGGGATTTGCTGAGGACGGAGGCGAGAGGAGCTGGCTCTGAGCAGCGGCCGCACACCCCGGCCATCGCCGGGCGCTGCAGCCCCACGGCTGCCTGGAGAACACCCTCCAATGCCTCCCCATCGAAGCGGGGAGATACCCTGGGGCTGGCCTGGGTCAGCAAAAATCAGTGGTGGCTAGGAGAAGATCCTTCCCAAATCTACAGGCTGCAAAACACTCCGAAGAACAGGCTTAAATGGATCCGGGTAAACTGACAATACTAAACCTGCTCAGGACTCATCAACTGCACAAGGACCCAGACAGGGAAACACTGGTGATGTAGGGGTTTTGAGGGGGAAAAAACGTGGAGGCTCTCACACGCGGGATGTGAGTCACACATCACACCCTGCCACTAACGCACCGCAATGAGCTATCGCAACTACAGCTCGGAAAACACACGTGGCTGTTCTACTGCTGCTCTGCTCTGGTGCTGAGTGTCTGCTCCAGCACCCGCTAACAGGAAGGAGCGGGACAGAGGGAGTCTGGAGAGGAGCCACAGCAGGAGCTGGGGAAAAGGGACCTTGGGGAAGAGCAAGGCAACGGGGGCTGACAGCTGATATAGGAGATGACACCAAGGAAAACATAGAATTAGCACTGCCAGGGCACCACTAACCCCTGGCCCTCAGCACCACATCTCCACAGCTTGGAAAACCCACCAGGGATGGGGACTCCACCACTGCCCTGCCCAGCCTGGCACAGCCCTTCACAGCCCTTCCCACCAAGACATTGCTCCTCAGCTCCAACCCTGTGCCTCCCCTGCTGCAACTTGAGGGTGTTTCCTCTCGTCCTGTCACTTGTTCCTTGGGAGAAGAGCCCGACCCCACCTGGCTCCAACCTCCTGTCAGGGACTTGTCCAGAGCCAGAAGGTCTCCCCTGAGCCTCCTTTGCTCCAGGCTCAACACCCCCAGCTCCCTCAGCTGCTCCTCACCACACTCCTGCTCTAGACCCTTCCCCAGCTCCGTTGCCCTTCTCTGGCCACGCTCCAGCCCTTCAAGGTCCTTCTTGGAGTGAGGGGCCCAAACCTGACCCCAGGATTGGAGGTTGGGCCTCCCCAGTGCCCAGTGCAGGGGGACGATCCCTGCCCTGCTCCTGCTGACCACATAGCAAGCTGTCTCCATTAAGACTACTGTGAGGGGGAAGCGAGCAAGCTCCTCACCATACCTGTGCAGAGTAAATGTGGCATAGCAAAGTAAAGGAACAAATATTCAGATCAGATATTAGAAAACTTCCTAGAGGTGAGGACAGGGAGAGGCGGGAGTGAGGAAAACAGCAGGGCACATCCATCACCATGGTCTCCCAAGAACAGGCAGGATGAGCACAGCCAGAGGTGGGTGGGTTAAACCTTCGCACAAGTCCTCCCTGGACTCCCAGTGATGCCCAGCGCACATGGGGGGGATTAAAGCCAACTGCATCAGCAACAGCCACCCCCAGGGCTCGCTCCCAGGAGTGGGTTATTAGCACAGAGGTGGTCGACCACTAAAAGGCATCAGGGGACGCACCATGCGAGGCTCAGCCATGCCTTGCTGGGGTGCATTAACCTCCAGCATCACCCAGGTCCTTTGCTCCAGGCTCTCTGCAGCCCCGCCTGTCCCACCTGGGAAAGGCTCCATGGCTCATTCCTCACCACAGGGATGGTCCACCCTGGGCTCACAGCCACCACCCTGCTCCAGGGTTGGACCTGTGCTTCCACGCCCAGCCAGGACCTCTGCTCAGCCTCCGCAGAGCTGCAGCCCACAGCAGGACTCAGCCACCAGAACCAGCAGCATGGCCAAAGTCCCAAGAGGCCCATGGCCAAGTAACGGCTCGTGCTGTCGGCAGAGCGGAACGCCGGCACCGAGGCGACTGCCGGCCAGCCCGCAGGCGTGCAAGGTGCTCCTGCGCATCGCCTCTGGAACAAGTGACACGCTGATGCTAAACTAGTCCTCATTGAAATTCTCTTTGGCATCCTGAATATATTTGCAAAACAATCAGAATTTTAGTGCTGGTTTTCGCCCTCAGAATAGAGAATTTCGGGGCAGCGTTGCAGACGCTGAATTTTCTTGATACTTACTCTAATAAAAATCTGACCCAGCATCAATTTTGCTGCAAGGCTTTCGGAGGAAGATGCGAGAGGACGCTGTGTGTTTACAGATGCCTTGTCACCACAAAGTGAAGGCTTTCTTGTTTGGAAATAAAACGTCCCTGGGAAGCCAGTACTCATCGGAGATGGGGATCGCTGCGCCGCAGTAACAGCTCTGCCAGAGCAACACAAGCACCCTGGGAACCAACCGGGAGAGCGGCAGGGCCAAGCAGCAAGCGAAAAGAAACACAGGGTCAAACCAAATCCCACCATTAATGAGCTGTCCTGAGCGCTCGTTAGCGCACAGCTTCATGCTGAACAGCAGCAGTGCAAGCACACGACGGTGTGACTGAAGAGAGCTTCAGCCCACGTGGCACCCACCCGGCACCCCCAGGGTGTCGGTGACACAGGGGAGGCCGTGGAAGGGCTTCCAGAGCCAACGGCCTCACCGGGACCCCCGCAGCCAGGATGGCAGGAGGCCCCACCTCGGTACAGCCCCAGCAGCTCTGAACATGCGGGTTGTGTGTGACTTCACTTGTCCCAAACCCAGCGTGGTGAACTGCAGAATCAAAGACTCATAGAATGGTTTGGGTCGAAGGGACCTTCCAAGGTCATCTGGTCCAACCCCTCTGCAGGGACCAGGGACATCTGCAACTAGAGCAGGTTGCTCAGAGCCCCGGCCAACCTCACCTGCAATGGTGCCAGGGTTGGGGCAGCGACCACCTCTTTGGGCAACCTGTTCCAGTGATGAACCTTCCTTCAAAGAAGTTCTTTACTGAAAGAGTGGTCAGGCAGTGGAACAGGCTGCCCAGGGCAGTAGTGGAGTCACCATCCCTGGAGGGGTTCAAAAAACAAGTAGATGCGGCACTTCAGGACATGGTCTAGGGGTCAGGGAGATGTTGGGATGAAGGTTGGACTTGATGATCCTAGAGGTCTCTTTCAACCTAAATGATTCTATGATGTCTGCAAAAATATAAAAGTATCTGAAAATAATGGAGTCAAATGCACTCTTACAGGCACTTTATAAAATGCATATAGCAAGAGATAATTAAGCCACCTCCAGCAAGCCTTGGAACATTTGCAGGGGGCAGGAGGACGTGGGGCAGACCCTCGCTCCAGCAGCGCTCGGCAGCAGGATGAAGAGGCTGCTGCCTTCCTCTGCCCTCGCCGGGCGCTGGCCGAGCTGCGACGGACGGCACAACAAGCAGCCTTCTACCAGCCCCAGCCCAGAGCCACACGACCCAGGCGCAAAGGCTCTGAGGGCGTTTTGGAGGTCACCAGCTCCAAGAGGAGCCCCAGCCTGCAGCAGCATCCCACCACCAGGCAGGGGCAAGCGGGCAGGAGAGGAGCAGGAGCTCCCCGGGTCAGAGCTGGGGGCTCAGACCCCAGCTGCTGCCCGCCGGCTCCTGCAGCAGCCCCGCAGCCCCGCTGTGCCAGCCCCCCTCGTGCTGGCAGCGCCCAGGTCCTCGCCCGGAGCTGCCGGCCGGGTGAGGCTCAGCTCTTCCAGCTGCCCTCCTGCCTGGCCAGCCAGTGCTGCAGGAGATGCTGAGAGTGCTGCCAAACCCTCAACGATTACAAAAGCCCACAGAGGGTTTTCTTTAGCCCACACCAAGCTCCTGATGCTGTCTCGGCCACGCCGCGCTCCAGGGTGGTGGGTCCTGCACCCACCCTGCAGAGAAGCCCCCGCCCCACACCCACTGGTCTGGGGTGTGTTCACCCCTCACTTCGTGGCGTGCCCCTTGTGCCGTGGGACAGGCAGAGGTGCCCTGTTCCCCTCTGATAATTTGTTGGCTATTTTCAATATTTTTAACATATTTCCTCCTATTTGTCTCGTTTCTAAGGTGACAATCCTGCTCTTCTAAATCTCTCTTCAAAGCAGAGATTTTTATCATCCCACCCAGCTCCTGATCATCTTCACGGCATCTCCAAGCCCCTGTACCTCCTGCTGTTCCTGCCGGCGGGCAGCACTCGGAGGTGTCACCACTGGTTCCGACCAAGGCACCGGGGACCAAGGCACTGGGCTGGTTTCCATGGAAGGGACCTCCACCCGACAGTGCTGCACTTTCTCCTGCCGCAGATCGAGCAGAGGCCCCTGCAGAGCTGCTCAGAAAACACCCCACAACTTTTCCCAAGTTAAACTATTAATTAGGAACACTAGCAGGTACTCAAGTAGTTCAATTTTTCCCCTTCTAGTAGCTATTTTACATTTATTTTCATTATTTCCTATGCGCTGACATGTTTCCTTTCCCCAAAAACCTTTAGATTGCCTCAAAGGGCCTCAGAGCTGTTTCTGCTCTGGAGTTAACGTAAAGAGCTGCCATCTGCAGACGGGCTCTTCGCTGCTCGGCGCCAATTCTGGGCCATCAGTGAACACAGCTATAACCCAGACCTGGCACCACGCCGCAAACTCCTGCTCTGCCCTCACTGCACCAGGACTTCCCATCGGCCCTTCCTGAGCAGACGCTGCTCTACAGCGGCCACAGCTGTGGATGGTCTCCTCCTTCCACTAATAGAGGTCTTCCAAGGGAAAGTCCGACCCCAGCCATCACCAAATGGACCCTTGGCCACCAAGGCTCTCCAGCAGCCCCTCTGCTGTCCAAGGAGAGCAGCAGCCATCCTCCTGGACCAGAACGGGGCCAGGCCTGGCTTCCAGTCAACGGCAAGCACCAGTAGTGGGAGGCAGCCTCAGAGCTGGCGTTCACATTGCACATGGCGAGGAAGATACAGGGAAAAGCAGGAGAACATGAGGTCCACGTCACTGCCATGCCTCCAGGACAACAAAACTACCCAACGCACAAGGAAGACCTCGCTGTGCCGCTCAGTGGGTCAGGGAGGTTGTCCATCAGGTGCTCCTGGGCTTGGTGGGTTATCAGAGAATCACTGAATGGTCTGGGGTGGAAGGGACCTTTCAAGGCATAAACCAAGCCATAAAATTCTTAAAACATCAGATATTTTGGGCTGAGGCCCAGCCTCAGAACCAGGGCACCTCTTTACTGCTCTAGGTTCCCTCCTGTGAGCCTGCCTGGCTGGGTATCATGGAATGGTTTGGGTTGGAAGGGACCTTTCAAGGTCATCTCGTCCAACCCCTCTGCAGGGAGCAGGGACATCTGCAACTAGAGCAGGTTGCTCAGAGCCCCGGCCAACCTCACCTGCAATGGTGCCAGGGATGGGGCAGCCACCACCTCTCTGGGCAACCTGGGACAGGCTCTCACCACCCTCAGCATCACAAATCCCTTCCTTCTCTCTCGTCTAAATCTCCCTCTTTGAGTTTCGAACCATCGCCCCTTGTCCTGTCCCAACAGGCCCTGCTCAAATGTCTGTCCCTTCCTTTCTGACAGGCCCCCTGCAGACACTGGAAGGCCACCAGAAGGTCTCCCTGGAGCCTTCTCCTCTCCAGGCTGAACAAGCCCAACTCTCCCAGCCTGGCCTCCCAGCAGAGGGCTTCCACCCTCCCATCATTGCTGGGGCCTCCTGTGGCCCCGCTCCAGCAGGTCCATGTCTCTGCTGTGCTGAGGACTCCAGAGCTGCCCCAGCACTGCAGGGGGGTCTCCCAGAGCGCAGCAGAGGGGCAGGATCCCCTCCCTGCCCTGCTGCCCACGCTGCTGGGGATGCAGCCCAGGAGGACGGTGGCTGCTGGGCTGCGAGCGCATGGGGCCGGCTCATGAACAGCTCCAGCTCAGCAGAGCGATGCCACCGGCTGTCCCACAGGCAGAATTCTGATAACCACAGGTTGGTTGGGACGCGATGGGTGTTGGGTGATCCGCAATGTGCCACCTCAAAGTATTAGTTTTCAGGATGCATTCATTGTCATAGCAACGACAAGCGCAACGCGGCATTGATGCACTCACCATTTTTTTGAGACGCAAGATTAGACCGAGGGCTGGGGAGAAGATCGAGGTAAAACCACCCCTTGGAATTTGCTCCAGGACCAGGCAGCCCCGCTCCAGATGGACAGGGAGACCCAAGGCCACAGCAGGGCTCCACGAGTTCTCCCGCACCCCACCCATCGCCCCGGGGTTCTGTGGATGCAGATGCAGGGGCTCCAGTGGGTGCCAAGGCACACGTTGGTGACGCCACCATCGCTCTGCCTCCCCCAGCCCCTTACCTGGCCTTGCCGCGGCTGCTCCTCCGGAGCGTGGGCAGGTCGGCCTCCTTCTCCTCCTGCACCCGCTGCAGGGAC